>JARWLC010000009.1:102707122-102734622 GCA_033318265.1 Phyllotis vaccarum | reverse complement strand
TGCTTGTAAAAATCATTTAGCTTTCTGATAATAGTCATCCTAACAAATCTGATGAGATATCTCACTGCAATTTTAATTTTCCCTTCCCTGCAGATAAATGATGTTGAACATTTTCCCATATGCCTGCTGAGCATTTCTCTTCCTTCTTTGGGAAAATATTTTTAAAGTCTTTTGTTCCTTTTAGAAATTAGGTTATTGACTTTGCTTTCACTTGGCCTTTGAATTGAGTGAATACCTGTGTACTGTGGATATTAGCCCCCAGCATATATATATATATATATATATATATATATATATATATATATATATATATAGTTAATTTCTCTCATTTCTGTTTTTGCTTCTGCTGCAAATATTCATTAACATACTAAAGCTTATATCAAAAGATATTATCTCATTTTATTATAGGTTTTTTGTGATTTCGGATTTTGTATTTAAGTATTTAATCTATTTTGTATTGATTTTTGTGTGGTGTAAGGCAAAACCCAATTTCACTCTTTTCCATGTGCCTATGCTATTGTAGAATATTATTTTAACTATGTAAAGATGATACGTCACATTTGTTTCTGCTGCCTTTGTCAACGATGTAAAAATGCATTACTTTTATTTATGCTGTCTTTGTTTAATGATTTAAGAATATGTTACTTTTGTTTCAACATGCCTGCTTAGGCACCTGATTGGTCCAACAAAAAGCTAAGTAAACAGCAACTGGACAAGAGAAAAAATAGGTGGGGCTGGTGGGCAGAGAGAATAAATAGGAGGAGGAATTTAGGTTCCAGAAGAATGAGAGGAGGAGGAGGAGGAGGAAGAGGAGGAGGAGGAAGAGGAGGAGGAAGAGGAGGAGGAGGAAGAGGAGGAGTAGGAGGAGGAGGAGGAGGAGGAGGAGGAGGAGGAGAGTACACAGGACACACCTGGCACAGGAATCAGGCAGCCCCAGACAGCCAGAAAGGGGAAGCTGGAGGAAAGTAGGAAAGGCAGAGGGAAAGAAGGGTAAGTAGCCCTGAGGCAAAAGGTAGTCAAAGAGAAAATGGTTAATTTGAGTTAAGAGAGCTAACTGAAAATGAGCCTAAGCAAAGGAGCATTCATAACCAATAAGAAGTCTGTGTACCATGATTTGGGAGCTGGTTGGTGGCCCCAGAGAAAAAGCCTACAATTTACAGTTTCCCTAACATTTCTTGGAAAATAAAAACAAAACAAAACCACAAACCTTAAACAAACTATTTTTTCTCCGTTGTGTATTTTTGGTTTCATTTTTTAAAAACATCAATTGGGTATATGTTTGTTGAGATTAATATGGACTTACTGTTCTGATCCATTGACTTGTGTCATTTCATGCCATGCCATACTGATTTGGTTACTGTTGTTTATTAATATGCTTAAAAATTAGGTATCAAAATGCTACCAACCATTATGTTTTCTCAAGATTATTTTGGCTATTTGGAGCTTTGTATATACAAGTATTTGTGACTTTTGTGGAAGGGTATATCTTTTAAGGTCATGATCTCAATGATATATGAACTCCAAACAAAGGAAATTAACAAAAACATAGAAAAAAGTCACTTGCCAAGGAAAGTGTACATTTTGTCAAATGATACAGTACTTTCTATAAGATTTACTAATTCCAGAGGTTTAACATAAAACATGGTGATTGTAGTTAACAATGTGTTACTTACTTGAAATTTGCCATGAGATTAGAGCATGTTTCTAATCCACCCATCCCAAATATTTACTATACAAAGTGATGAATATATTAGTTAATTTGACTGTGATAATCACATTATAATGGATGCATCTGTGAAAAAAATTGAACTCTATGCCCAAAAATGTATGCTATTATTTGTCATTTCTATCCAAATGAAGATGGACAATGGAACATAAACTGAAAAGACTAAATGAATAGTTTTATATAGAAACTTTCACTGACAGATCAACAAATGAAGTAGTATTCAGAAAAAGCTTTGTTGATTTTTGACTTTACAGAAAAACCTACTGGGGAATTACTTGACAGAATATTTCTAAAACTTTCATGTGCCCATGCTTTGTTTTTCTATTGTGTTAGGGCAAAAATGTTCAATCCACGTAGCATTGGAAATATCTAGGGTTCATGTTAGTCCCAGTTCCTTTAATAACCTGCTAAATGCAGGAATATCCTTTACCATTTGGGGTAACTTCTACAGAAAGTTGCTCAAAGTGTATGCCACTTTGATTCCTTGGTAACTGCTTACAAACAGCTAGTTTTGATGAAGCATAACTGAGCCTAGCCTGAAACACTACATTTATGGCAGAATATAAACTGCTGCTTGTGGTTCATTAACAGAAGAGAAAGTTCCCAAGACCTTCCCCTGAGCTCCCATTGCCCTATAATGGAGGCTGCCTGCATAGTCATTGCTTCGACCTTGAAAGCCAAGATTAAAAAACAAAACAAAACAACAAAAAAAAAAAAACATGTCAAAACATCTGGGTCAAGTTTTTATTTTCTAACAACATTTTATAACTTTGACATTCCATCAATCACAGGCAAGTATGGAAATTATATAAAAAATTGCTGCAGTATGTCTACCTAGAGGCATAATAGGCAGTCTGGTGGCTATACCTGTGAAATATAAATGCCATATGTTAGCTGGGTCATGAAAGCAGCAGATTAATGATAATAAGAGACAAGAATGGAACGCACTAGAACCACAGCTCACAACCACAAAGGAACTAATTGATATTGGGGAGATCGTGGATAATCCCATCTGTGGCTTGTAAGTGCTGCAGGCCACTGACTTTCCAAAATAGCAGATTACTCAAAAGGATATCCCATGGAGCTTCCATATTCTGTCTTCTAAATCATACATTATGAGCTATAAAAGTACCCTGTGCATAAACTACTAGATTGAATTAATAATTTATTATTTTTGATAATTAAACCATTATTGGATATTCTTGCTTTGAATACTTTTTTTTTTCGGAGATTTAGGTCTTCCTCCCTCCTTGCTCTCTTCTAAAACTCCTTTCTTCTTTCCTTGAAATAATAGATTTCTTGGTATTTAAAGCAGAAAGACTACTTCATCTTATATTTATGAAATTCATAGTGACAGATGAAGAAAATTCAGTCTTAAAAAAAAAACCTCTGGTCACATAAAGAAATGATTTGTGGAACTGAGAAGAGGAAAGCCATAAAACAAACCAAGAAAAGAGATTTGATGTGATTATTAACGAAGCGAGTAGCACATCTTTTCAGAATTCCATTTTAGCAGGGCAGTGATTTGCAATGAAAGCTGACATGTTCATTTTTGCCATTCTAAACAAGCTCAAGGCCTACTGAATGTCGGGGAAAATGAAGGAAGGGAGAAAGGAAGGGCGGAAGAGGATCCTCTGGAAGCAAGAATTGTATTGACAGCTCAAGAAAAATGCAGCTCACACACTCTAGGTCTACATTCTTTTTTTTCTTTTTAAAAAATAAAAAACAAGAAAAAAACAAAAAACAAAAAACCCTGTTCTTTAGATTATGATTTAATTGCAGCATTTCACTTTTCCCTTTTCTTTGCCCTAACCCTCCCATATTTCCTTCCCTGCTCCCTTTCAATTTTGTTGGCCTCTGAATTTTACTAATTGCTATTATATATGTATATGTGTTTCTAAATATAACTTGTTCAGTCTGTACAGTGCTACCTGTATACATGTTTCCAGGGCTGAAAATTTGACACTGGACAACCAATTGATGTGGTCTTCCCAGGAGAAGCCACCTCTCTATTTTAGATAGCAGCTTTCCTCAGTTGCCTACAATTCTTTCTGTAGGGTTGAGACCCCGAGACGTTCTACAGTCCACTTTGGCATGTCCATCGATGTCCTTACTCCTCTCAGGTTTAGGTCGTCATGTTTGTGGGACTTTCTTGACAGCTTCTGATATTACTAGGAGACTGTGGGAAGTGGGGTTGTTTCATTGTAAATAATTATCCCACCCACTGGTTTAATAAAAAGCGCTGATTGGCCAAAGGCAGACAGGAAGTGTGGGAGGAGCTAACAGACTAAGAAAACTCTGAGAACAGGAAGCACAGAGTAGAATGCCAGAGAGAAGCCGGAAGAAGCAGAGGATAACTATGCAGCGCTGAGAAAAGGTACCGAGCCCCATGGCTGAACAGGAAAAGAGTCATGGGTTAGTTTAAGGGTAAAGGGTTAGCAAGTTATATGCCTGGGCCTTAGGCCGATCAGCCTAAAACTATTGAAAGAATCTGTATGTCTCTGTGGGTCTGTGAGTCTGAGAGCCTAAAACTTGAGGTTAGCCTGAAAGTCCGGGACAGAAACCACCTACAACAGGAGACAAAGATCATAATAAACTCTGGGATCATCTGGCTCTAACCATGTTCCTGCAACCTCTTCCACAGGTTCCCTGAGCCTTAAGTGCAGGAGGTTTTGGGGACTGGCCTCCACAACTCTGTGTTTTGACTTGTGTTTTTCTGTAATGGTTTCCATTTAATACAAATAGAAGTTTTCTTGACGGTGGATATAGACTGTACTTACCGATGTTTATAAGGACAAGTCTTTATACATTCTTGTTAGGGATTATTACAGCTTAGTATAAAAGTGATTGTGAATTCTCTCCCAATAACCACAATTTCACTAGTACCAAGTACTCAGCTAGGTTTCCAGCGCTAGGTATGTTCTTCCTCTTGTTGAGCAGTTAGCCATTTGTTATCAATAAATCTGACCTGAAAGCCCCCTTCCCGAGCACTAGTGTTCATAGTACCAGAAGGCACCATGAAAGCTTCCAAAGGAGAGAGGCAAACAATAGTTCTACCCAGCGCTGATGCCCATGAGGACCTCCATTCTTAACAGTGACATCAGGCTGTTCTCTAGTATTTTGTGTTATACCTAGGGCTGTTTTTCATCCTGACTGAGCAGTCAGAACCTCTAGGGGAACTGAAACCAACCCCATTTGATTTTTTAAAATGGGGTCTGTTTATAACTAAGTTGATTTTTGTAAAGTTGTAGATGCTAATATTTATAATAGCATCGCTTACAGTGTGGATGGAATCTGACCTGTGTGAAGGGAGCACTTTCTGGTTCACTGTTACAGGAAGCACTTCAGTAAAGTCCTTAAGGACTATCACCACTGCTGGAACTGTGTTCCACAAGAGAGTAACAAGTGGGAATTTCATTCTGTGAACCCTGTATACTTTAGAGGTAATTAATAGACATTAATGTGGGGATTTAATAAAATTTCAGAAGTTTTGGGGATATCAGAGGGAATCTACCCACAGTCTATGTGAGGGGTTAGTAAAAGCTCCAGAAGTCCCAGAGCTCTAACAACAGTCAGTCTAGGAAAATCAGAGTGGTGATTAAAACCTTTAATCCCAGCACAGGGAGTATCCTGGGAGTGGTGACCTACACCCTTAATTTTAACTGAGTCAAGGTCACTTCAGATTATAGAAGGAATTCCAGGCTCCAAAGCAGGTGTGGTGGGGCCACACCTTAATTACTGAAAAAATGCTTAAGAGGGGATTCAAATACAGAAAAAGTCATTCCAAGGAAATTGAGGCTGAGGAAGCTAGAAGACAGCTGGAAAAAGTTGACTAATATAAATCCAAAGAAAAAGGTCTTTAAAAAGCCTGTTGAGAAAGAACACAAAGATGCTCAAATTCAAACAGAGGAATATGAAGAACCAAATTCAGCAAGGTCATCTAAAATTAGACAAAAACAGGCAATATTACTATACCCAGTAACCTTCAAAAAAATGAAGGATAAAAAAGATGAAAGAGAAGCTAACTGGGCTCCAGTAAAAATATTAGAACTACAGAGAGTAAAGGAAGCAATTTTATCATATGGGATGCATTCACCATTTGTTAAGCAAATGCTGAACTCCTGGTCATGCTGTAACTGGGTCACCCCTAAAGATTGGTTGGATATGGTTACAGCTGTTCTTGAGGAAGGGACTCTCATGCAATTCAAGTCATGGTGGAGGGAGGAGGCTAAAACAATAGAACAAAGAAACAGGGCCAGAGGCATAGAAGTCTCTCAAGACCAACTCCTTGGGGAAGGAGATTATGCCGATATTGAAAGGCAGTCATTATACAGTGACCATCTTCTGGATTTATGTCTCATGGAAGCTTTAAATGCTTGGGATCATATTGAAGAAATAGGAAAAAAAGTGAAACATTTACAAAAATAATTCAAAGTCCCAAAGAAACTTTTACAAAATTTTTGCACAGATTAACCACAGTAGTAAACAGAATGGTGTCAGATTCAGAAGCCAGGTGAATAATCATTGAATCACTGGCTTTTGAGAATGCCAATGCACAATGTAGAAAAATACTTAGACCTTTAAAAGCAAGGTCAGCACCTTTGGAGGATTGGATTCGTGAGACAATTAGTATGGAGTCTTATGACAGTGATGATAACTGGGTAGGAGAGCTTATTTCAAGAGGTATGAGAAAAAATCAAAATGTCAAATGTTATAATTGTGGAAGGGAAGGTCACATTAAAAGAGATTGTAAACAAGGTGTTCCCAGAAACAATGCTTTTGGTAGGAATATTCCCAAGAAAACACCCCTCCCTTCTGGAATATGCAGAAGGTGTGGAAAAGGAAGACATTGGACTAATGAATGCAGGTCAACAAGAGACAGACAAGGGAACTTTCTGCCCTTGAGAAATGTTCCTAGGGGGCTTTCAAAAACTCCTAGGTCAGGTAACTTTCTGCCCTCTGGAAATGCCCCAAGGGCATTCAAAAGCCCCCATATCAAGTCCAATCCAGTCTTACCCTGCCATTGTGGAGGAAACACCTTCCCAGAACAATTAAAAAGATTAAAACCTATTTTAAAAAAACACACTAACTGGAAGAACAGAAAATTTACAGAAAAAAAAATCAGGAAAAAATATAAAGCAAATATTTTGGCAAACTTCTATCAATGAGCAAAGGCCAAAATTAAAAGTACAGATAAATGATGTTATTATTGAAGCCTTATTGGACACGGGCGCGGATGTATCCATAATTTCACCTGAGTCATGGCATCCAAGTTGGCCCCTATAGGAGGTAAATATTCAGTTTTTGGGTATTGGATCAATATCCCAGGTAAAACAGAGTGCAAGATGGCTTGAATATATAGGACCAGAAGGACAGAGAGGAATATTAAAGCCATATGTGGCTGATGTAGCTATAAATTTATGGAGAAGAGATTTACTGCAACAGTGGAACATGCAGATTAATATTCCTCCAAATACAGAAATAAGCCATGATATAGGACATGGTTCCTGAAGAAGGATCAGAAGATATTATGATAAACAGTCACAGACCATTCAGGTTATAGAGAAGCAAGGCAAAACAGCTGCTGATCTTTCAAAAACACCCACAGCACTACCTCTAAAATGGCTAACAGAGAAGCCTATATGGGTTCATCAATGGCCTCTAACAAAAGAGAAATTGCAGGCCTTAGAGCAGCTGATACAGGAACAGTTAGATGCTCAGCATATAGAAGAATCAACTAGCCCTTGGAATTCTCCTGTATTTGTTATTAAGAAGAAATCTGGAAAGTGGAGAATGGTAACAGACATAAGGGCAATAAACAAGGTGATCCAACCAATGGTCTCTCTATAATCTGGGATTCCTTTGCCTTCTCTATTACCTAAAGAATGGCCTATTATAGTTATTAATTTAAAAGACTGTTTTTTAATAATACCTTTACAAGAACAAGACAAAGAAAAATTTGCCTTTACAGTGCCCACTTATAATAATTCTCAGCCTGTAAAGAGATTCCAGTGGAGGGTCCTCCTTCAAGGAATGCTGAATAGTCCTAATCTGTGCCAGTATTTTGTTCAAAAGCCAATAGAAGAAATATGCAAGAAATTCCCACAATCTATAATTTATCATTACATGGATGACATCTTGTTGGCCGATTCAAATATTGATACATTGGAAAAACTTTTTGAAGAAGTGAAAAGAATTTTGCCTGCTTGGGGATTACAGATTGCCCCAGAAAAAAATACAAAGAGGGGATTCCATTAATTATTTAGGATATAAAATAGGTCAACACAAAATTAGACCCCAAAAGGTACAGATCAGGAGAGATAGATTAAAGACACTTAATGATTTCCAAAGACTACTAGGAGACATTGCCAACTTACAACTGACTATTGGACTTAAAAATGATGAACTAGATAAACTGTTCAAAACATTAAATGGTGACAAGGACTTAAATAGTCCGAGAGAATTGTCACCTGAAGCTGAGAAAGAACTGGCTTTGGTGGAAAAAAAATTACAAGAGGCACATGTGGATCATGTGGATCCAGACCTCAATTGCATTCTAGTAATCTTTCCCTCTAAGCATTCTCCTACAGGAATTTTAATGCAAAGGGAAAATATTATATTGGAATAGATATTAAATTTCTGAACTTATTTTTAAAGGAAAATTAAGAGTTCGTCAATTGACAGGAACGGACCCAGCAGAAATTGTTGTACCTTTAACTAATGAAGAAATTGACCCATTATGGGTAGAAAGTGAACCTTGGCAAAGAGCCTGCAGTGATTTTTTGGGAGATATTAACAACAAATATCCTAAAAGCAAAAGAATCAAATTTATAAAGAAAACTGATTGGATTCTCCCTCATATTGTATGAGATAAACCAATTTCCAGAGCTCCTATATTTTATACCGATGCAAACAAATCAGGAAAGACTGGTTACAAATCAGAACATCTAAGTAAAGTGATTCAAAGCCCTTATAATTCTGTTCAAAAGTCAGAATTATATGCCATCATGATGGTGCTAATGAACTTTACAGAACCACTTAACATAGTCACTGACTCTCAGTATGCAGAAAGAGTTGTTCTACATATTGAAACAGCTGATTTTATTAATGATGAATCAGAATTAACTTTATTATTTATTCAGTACAAGGAATAATCAGGACTAGATATCATCCCTTCCATATAACACATATTTGATCCCATACAGGTCTGCCAGGTCCTTTAGCACAAGGTATGATGAAATTGATAAATTATTAATAGGAAATGTACTAGAGGCCTCAGAATTTCATAAAAAGCATCATGTTAATTGCAAAAGATTAAAAAAATATTTCTCTATCACTTGGGAACAAGCCAAAGAAATTGTAAAAATGTGTCCCACCTGTTCTTTCTATAACCAAACTCCATTGCCAGCAGGAACTAATCCTAAAGGTATACATAGAAATGAAATCTGGCAGATGGATGTATTTCATTATACAGAATTTAGGAAATTAAGATATGTCCATCATACAATAGATACATTCTCAGGATTTCAATGGGCAACTGCTTTGAGTTCAGAAAAGGCTGATTCTGTAATCACACATTTGCTAGAAGCTATGTCCATCATGGGAATACCTGCACAAATAAAGACTGACAATGCTCCAGCATATGTCTCTAGTAAAATCAAACAATTTTTTGTTTATTATAATATAAAGCATGTTACAGGAATACCACACAATCCTACAGGGCAAGCAGTCATAGAGAGATCAAATCGAATTTTAAAGGATATGTTAAATAAACAGAAAGGAATAACAAAGACCCCCAGAGATAGAGTACATAGTGCTTTGTTAAATTTGAATTTTCTCAATGCTAATGAGAAAGGAACAACAGCTGTTGAAAGGCATTGGACCATAGAAAAAACAGCTGAACTAAATCAGCCTATTTACTTCAAAGATGTACTAACCTCTGAATGGAAGCCAGGGTATGTGCTCCATTGGGGAAAGGGTTTTGCATTTATTTCCACAGGTGAGGAAAAGATATGGATACCACCAAAATTAATAAAGACTCGAACTGAACCAGAGACACTTCATGAAACTAAGAATTGATAGTTCATCAACCTATATTACAATTCTTTCAGTTGCAAATAAAAACAAAGGGTCAGGGCAGGTTTCTGTTCTTGTCTTTACAGGAAACTGGAAATACCTATTTTCAAGAAGTTAAAAGGCCTTGGACATCCAGACATCTAAAGCAAAAAAGAGGCTATCCAGGAAAATTTGCAAACAAAAGAATATGGTAACTATTGGTACCAGTATACTTGATAGGGTATAGGTAAATTCTCATTACTTAACCTTTACAAAATTTTTTATTAGTTAAAGTCCCAGTTTAATTATAATTTCAAGCTGGTTTTAGAGTTGGATTGTGGCTCTCTCCTTCTCTAAACTCAAGCATACTTGTTAAAGGAAAATAAAAAAAAATCTCTATATCATATCAGAAGAGCCACCTGATATGGAACAGAAGAATAACAAAAAGTACGGGACTATTCTATTGTTACTAATCCTATGCTCAATAAATTGTTATATGTTTAGTCTCCTGTACATTGTATTGGTTTTTATTCTCTTATCAGTTTTCTGCAGTAATTCAGGACAAGGCCTAATTGCTAACTTAAAATATCCAAAAGGAAGATGAGGCCCCACAATGATGGTTTCATATGAACTCTGACAAAGCCACTAGGCTGACAAACACCAATCAAGGATCAGATTTGGACTACAAACTGCTCACAACAATTTTGTAGCAGCTCGATGAGATGAACCAGCTTCACAGACTACTATGGCCAGGACTTGAGACAAGCTGTGTGCTTTCCTATTATGCAGAGACTGGACAACAAATGACACAGCTACTTATTTCAGGACTTGACATTTAACAAAACTTTTCTTTTCAGGATCCCCAAAAGCTGCCATCACCCCCATTCAGCAGGAAGTAAACTTAAAAACCAGCGCCCACACTCCCAAGTGGTAGGGTGGCTTAGTGTTGGTTGTTCAATGGGTTATGGATGATTGTCATTGTTTAGGTTAATTGGTTAAAGATTGTTCATGGTTATGGTTAGAAAAAAGTTAAACAAGAATGATTAGATTCACGATTTGTGTTTAAAAAAATATAAAGAAAAAGGGGATACAGATATATAGGATATAAGGATAGATTATGGAATCTTCTTTTAAAAGGATTTGCTAGCTTTAAACATTTTAAATTTCATTGGTTTTCTGTATACAAATTGTGTATCTTGAGATTAATTGTGTCATTGTACAAATATTTCTATGCTTGTTTCAGGTAGTATACTTAATCAGTTTATCTAACATTGTAATCCAAATTGCTAGTCCATGAAAGTTTTTATTTCCAATTAATTAGAATATAAAGCAATGCAAGTTAGTAGTTAGACATTACATTCAGACATAGTCATGTTAGATATGTTTTATAGGTCAAACAAATATATTTTAGGTAAACAGGTCTTCTTCAAAAATTTCAGAGATCCATAGAATATGGCATTTAAAATATTTTTAGAACTTAAAGACTTTTCTGGACAGTGAGACAGGTCTGCTCCTGGCAGCCCCAATATACTTCAAGAGGAAAAAGGGCATTGAAGAACCTCCATATGGAGTCTACTTTCCTTGTGGCAACAGTTAGTCATTGGACAAGAACCTGTCCCTCTATTGACTGCTTGACAGTGTGCTATTTGAACTGGAAATGCAGGTTCCCTCAGAAAGTGACCTTTGAACTTTGACAGAACAAGCTGGGATGGTCCTTCAGGTTCCTATTTTTCAGAGAAAACTGTCAGAGATGGCTCATGGATGGTGAGGTGGTAGCAGCCCCTGGCAAGTTGGGCCTGGATCTTCCAAGAGTTGGATTGCTTGGGAATGCAGTCAAAAGTGGTGGTAAACTTCATTTAAAGCTAAATACGGCATGAGACCAATAACCAACAAGTACCACAAAGGAAAGTTGAAAAGAACTTTGAAGAGAGTATCTACAGGACACAAGGAGAAATGACTGAACTACACCAAAATGGGCAGAGCAGATTTCCTGCTTCACCAAAATGAAAAGAGACTCTGGGCCTGTAGGCTGAAGATGGATGCCCCAATGTTATAAACGAACTTTGGGTGACTGTCCAGGCAGATAGGTGTCATCTCTGTCATTTCTAGTTTTTGGAAGTTGCTTGCACTTCCTAGTTATTTAGGTAAATATTATTTCCTTCTTGGGTCTCTGAGGTAGTTGAAGATGAAATAGTTATAGTTACAGTTTTCTAATGAGAGTTTTAGAAAAGAAACTTTGAAGTTAAAGTTTATAAGTTTAAGAGACATCAAAATAATAGTATAATTAATGAAATATTTTCTTGGACTTGTCAATTGTTAATGGACTGGACATTACTCATTTATTATTTGTATATATTGTATATAATTATTGTACCTATTGTATATTGTTTTTCTTATGTTGGCTATCACCTTCTTTTTTTAAATTTGACACAAAAGGGGATATGTGGGGATTTAATACAGTTTCAGAAGTTTTGGGGATATCAGAGGGAATCTACCCACAGTCTATGTGTGTGTGGGGGGGTAGTAAAAGCTCCAGAAGTCCCACAGTCTAACCATAGTCAGCCTAGGAAAATCAGAGTGGTGATTCAAACCTTTAATCCCAGAACAGGGAGTATCCTGGGAGTGGTGACCTACACCCTTAATCCCAACTGAGTCAAGGCCACTTCAAATTATAGAAGGAATTCCAGGCTCCCAACTAGGTGTGGTGGGGCCATGCCTTAATTACTGAAAGAATACTTAAGTGGGATTCAAACAGAGAAAAAGTCATTCCAAGGAAATCGAGGCTGAGGAAGCTAGAAGACAGCTGGGTAAGATCTGACTGTGGTGTTTATTCCCTCTAGTATCTCCAACTTCTTCAGAGATCTATCCCCGAGTCTCATTATTTCATGCAACACATTAAACCTAAATTTAATTCATTCTATTATAGTAACATAATTTATGAACTATCTTGTCAGATCCAATATGGACAAATGGGAAGGAAGGAAGGACGAAAGGAAGGAAAGAAGGAAGGAACATTCTTACTACAGTCAATTTTTCTTTATGATTTTGTCAATTTTCCTTTTAGAAAGCCAGTTAGTTCCTAGCTCTCTGTGTGCCAGCCACCATGCTGGAGTGCTGGATACCAATCAAAGAGAGGTGAACTCTTTTGTGATCTTTATATTTCAGGAATGGGAAGCTTTGATAAACCCTTCCCTCTATTGTTAACCTTCATGAATTCATTTTAGGCAAAAGTAATTGCTTGGATATAATATGTACTCAAGATTTCCGAGCTAAGACGTAAAATCTTTAGCTCTCATGAAATGACAAACATGCTCAGAGTGTTAATTACAAGTTTCTTATATCATGGCCTTTACAGTTTGACTAAACATATGTGACTAATCAAGGCAGAAAATTGGAGGTAACTGACATTTAAGTGTAGTTTTACATTGTGTATCTGTCTAGGTCATAATTTCTCATTTTAACAAAGCCAATTTTAAAACTTATTAATATTCTATTGATATTTTAGCCATCCGTGAAAGTCTACCATTAAGATGTTTTGGGGGGGTGGGTATCAAGCACTTCCATGAAGCTGCTGTACTGTTTTTGTTTTTTTTTTCTAGAAACAGCTCACTCATAATGTATTAGTGGGAAGAACTGTTTAGAGGTCTGGGTTCAAGAGTAACTAGGTGATAAGGGTTCATATCTAATTAATACTTGTCCAATAGCACAGTTACTACAAAAGACATCTAAGGGTGTTATAATATTGAAGTCAGTAGTATTCTGATTGGCAGAAAATATGCATAACTTTATTGGGGGATATTGCTTTGCATATATATATACTAGCAAAAGTAAACATCATTCTGTACTGCTAACATGCTCAATTAATTGCTCTTTAAGACCAGAAGTACTAGACACAATACTGTTGGTTATCAGTCCATTTACATTGTCACTGATTCTAGTGCGTTTTGCTTTTGACAGAATCCTATGTAAAGCTTCAAGTTTTGATCACAGGTTTCACACAAAGCACATTTGTTTCTATTTATTTTTCTTCATTTTTTTTCAGGCACTTGAGAAAAGCCAAAGAATCAAAAGAACAAACATACTTTTCTTTTATGCTTGTCCTTTACATTTTTGTTTTTTTAATTAAAAATATTTTTAAGGGGCATGCTTATCCCAGCATGCCTATGATGAGCAGAGGATACTTGCAGTGGTTACTAGCCTCTTTTAACCATGTGGGTCCAGGGATCCAACTCAGATCATCAAGGCTTTAGGCAAACACCTTCAGCTGCCATCTCATTGACCTTATTCTCTGTTTCCCTATTACAGGTTCTAACTTGAGTTCTAATGCAGGACAAATGAGGGGACTTGCAGTTCTAGGAATAAAGAGGTGGGAGGCTTTCGAGGGACCTTTTTACATCTAGATGCATGGGGTGGTTATAAATAATATATTTAATTAATATATTTGCCATTTTGTAGCATAGCCTGGTGTTACAGTGAGGATTCTTGGTCCCAGACAGCCAGAGGTCCAGACCCACAGACCTGTAGCCCCAGACCCCTTAGCTGCCAGCCACACTACTTTGGCCCCCAAAATGACTCAGACACTTATATTAACTTCATGCTGTTTGGCCTATGGCTCAGGCACATTGCTAGCTAGCTCTTACATCTTAACTCAACCCATTTTCATTAATCTGTCTGCCACGTGGCCCGTGGCTCACCTGTGTTCCTTACATGTTGCTCCTTTGGGCTTCAGACTTGGTCTGACTGACTCTGCCCTGTTTCTCCTACCTATGCTGTGATTTCCCGTTCTACTTTTTCTATGGTGCCTGTCATGGGCCAAAACAGCTCCTTTATTTAAAGAATGATATTCACAGTACACAGAAAGACATTCCCACACCAGCCTGGGAAATCTTTTTAGTTTTCAAGAGCCTCTGAAGCAACAGTAAAGATTCAAGTGGTAAATGGAGACCTCTTTTTAAGGCAGGCAACACCAGTACCTAGTGGGGATGGGAGAAATGCTGCTGAACTAGCTTCTGAGAAGTGCCGTACCACATAGCACAGACTCAGATATATCTTATAGAGATTTGTTACTTTGATTGTGGCTGTGACAAAATACCTGAAATAACACAATGTAGGGAAAAAAGGATTTACTTGGGTCCCTGGCTTGAGGGGCACAGTCTATCACAGCCTTGAAGTTGTGGTGGATTTATGGATGCATTGGTATTCCCCCGAAGGCCATCGCGTTAGATCTTCCTGCCTCTGTTGAATCTCTCCAGAAACTCTATCAAAGACATGCCCAGCAGTGTGTTTCCTAGATGATTTCAAACCACCTAAGCCAACCATGAAGATTATCTGGCACAATGTATTTTTAAAATAGACTCTGGAGAACAGTCATGTCTAGAATGCCAATTTAATAGAGAAACATATTATTAAAATCTCTTTTAGTAGAAGATGTGAGTGTGTCATAAATGGAGGTAGCATCTCCTTGGATCAGAGCTTTCTGGGGAGCAGTCTTGAACCCTAAGCTCTCTCAAAGATTAAAATAAGATTAGAGAATTGAGATGGAGAAAAACAATGTCATGTTATCACAGAATGTTATAACTTCCAGTGCTGTCTTAGGTACACATCATCTCTGTTTGTTTTAATCTAAACACAATACCCTATTTACTATTTTATAGTTTCGCCAATACCAAGAAGAATATGCTACACAACACTTAATTTTCTTTGCACTTGATGAGAACTAGAATGGACAGCTATGACTTGCTACTCATACCTGGCAAAATGCTGCGTTGTTTTCTTTCCAAGATTGCCTTTTCCTTTCTTCCACTGCTCTTGCCCCTGTTGCCAGCTGATGAGACTGCTGTGTACAGGAGCCAGGTTTTAAGTCCATTACTCCTACAGCTTTGGACTCACAGAGCTAATAAATTACACTTTTTACTAGTTTGCATTCTTCCCAAGGCCAGCCTCTGCACACCTGGAAGAGAATCACTCAGTCTGTGGCTCCCTGAACAGGTTTCTTCCCTTTTTCTCAGCATAATAACAACAAGTTCATTAGCATAGCAGTGCCAGTATTTAAGAAGTGATTAAATACCAGGCACTTTGTCAATTGTGACTGAAGATGGCTTCTAACTACAGAATTCACAGTAAAGTGTACAAACAGCATTAAGCACCCAAACTTAGCCATGACAGAAAAAAATTGTTGTTTAAGAAACAAAGCTCACACAAAATGTCCAATGAACTGTTTAAAAAGAAGCAGACATTGAACTAGTCAAAAGGATATGTTGCAGAACGAAAGCATTTGAGACAATCTTCAGACCAATTCTCAAAAAGAAAACGGAAGCAGTGTGGTAAATAATAATGAACTGAATAGACTGTGATCAGTGAATTTTCTTACAGTAATTAGAAAGTGAAGTTTCCCCTTTCATGTTTAGGTGGAAAAATGTTACCCGCAATGAACAGTCCATATCTCACATTTGTACTTATTTCTCTTAGCCCGTGGGCAATTCTAAGGATATTGGATGCTGCTTCAAATGAGTAGTTTTGACTGTATTGAATATCCAGCAGTATGCCATGTGAGGAGCCTGGAGCCCTGCTTGCTCAACAATTTTCCTTTGCCTTTCATTCTTGCAATTGTTCTCTTCTAAATATTGATTTGTCTTTTGCTTGTGGCCTTGCAGTGACACAGGAGGGTAGTAAGCAAATGAATTCAGCATTGTGATAATTCTTATAGATGATAATATTGAAATTCTTTCTATGCTTGTAGAAATTTAAACTGCACATTCTAGATGGAAACAATTTTATGTTCTGCTAACAGAACATTAAAAAAAGAAAAAAAAAGAAATGGAGAGATGTTCTTTGGGGTCCCTGCTTCAAAAGCCCTCTACACACGCATAACCCATTAAGAGTTTAATTAAGATGTGACTAGTAGAAAATGTAAATGTATTTTAGATGAGGATTTTTTTTTATAGATTTTTCAATATGTGAATGCTTGTGGTCTGTGAGATTGTTCATAAGACTCCAGAAATACAGGTACATAGTGTACGTATGCAAATCAATCAAAACTGACCACAAATTATAAATAAATGTTTCAAAAAACATACTCTACTATACACATGATTTTGTCATTTATTGAAGATGAACACACATTTGCATTGTAATGAAGTAGATGGGCTTTTCTATTTTTATACAATTAACCCCTGGTGCTGGGAGGCGAGGCATATTTAATGTTTCTCAGTGTTGATTGACATACAACTCAATAATCATCAGTGAGACTATCACTTCAGATAAATACAGCATAAAATGACACATGGATGATCAGTTCCAAATAGAAATTATGAAAAAAATCTGCCCTCCTCCTAAATGAAATTCATTTAGTAACTTTCAATGGAAATCAAGTAAGGGAGTCAAATGGCACTTTTTAAAATCAGGCACTAAAATCCAGAGATGAACTAATTTAATATATACATGCTGAGGAATGACAATAAGAAAATTTTAAACTTATTTTGACTATAACTAACACAATATGTTTCTATAAGGGAATACACCATTGTATGTAGAATAAAAGCCCTATAATTCACAGCATACACTAGTCTGAAATCTTAGTAGCATTTTTATGGGTTTTGTTAATATTGTGTGGCATGATATCATGCCTCAGTGCAACATACACATGTATGTTCGGAGCCAAGACCTCAGTGAAGTCCCATGGCAAACCTCACTGATGGCTACAATATCTCACATTCGGTACCTGTCTAATTTTCAATTAGGATTTTATTGTCAAGCATTCAGAAAGCTCTTACTTTGACAAGCTTTTGTAATTCTCCAACATTTAATTCATGACCCACACCTAAAGAAGCTAGGGTATGACCAGGTGTGGTGGAATATTCAGATCACTATGGGGGGGGGTGAGGAGACAGGAAGGTTGTAAGTTTAATGAGAGCCAGATCCAACTGGTGAGTTCCAAGCCTGCCAGTGTTTCCGAGAGGCTCTGCCTCAATACAAACACACACACACACACACACACACACACACACACACACACACACACACACAGAGAGAGAGAGAGAGAGAGAGAGAGAGAGAGAGAGAGAGAGAGAGAGAGAGAGAGGCATGAATGTATAATACACAGGGATTCATGCATGTAGGGAGGGAAAGGGTTGGAAGAAAGCTGGTGTATAAAAAACAATTATGTCTAGGAAATGCTGTGTGACCCTGACATCCCATAAAGAGTCCACAACACTAAAACCAAGGGTTTAACTACCCAGGCATATTATTTGTCTCATATAGTAAAAAATGTGACACATTCCTGTAGGCGAAGTTTACTTAGAAGGCACCAGTGCAGGATAGATATTTATTAAAATATAAACCAACACTCATGGTACAGGTAACAGTTTATAGTAGCACTTGAACAGGGACTGGAGTCTGGGACGGTGGACAAGCGATGGACGGAGGATGGATTCCGATCCTATCTCTCCAACAGCCAGGAACCAGGAAGCAGGCCCTCGTGTCCCAGAAGCCCCTTCTCAATGGGGTTGGCCACACCCTCTCCAGGTTGGCCATATCCCCTACAGGAGCTCGGGACCCTGGATAAGTGTCTTAGGACCTTATCAACTGACACCTGAATCCTACTACACATTCCGAAGACAAACTCTTGAACATCACCATTTTGGGGGTATACTCTCCAGGTTTTTTCCACTGGGATCATTGAAGCACTTGCTAGAAACACAAAATTCAGGGCTCTTGGTAAGTACACTGAACCTAAAACCTTTGGGAAAGTCCAATAACTACATCTTAACAAGCTCATGGGTGGTTCTGTGTTGTCATCTTGCATTTAGGGACCAATCGTTTCTAACAGCAATTTTCAAACATGATCCTTGCCTTAGATATTCTGGAGACATTGTTAAACTATAGCTTCATACCCTCCAATAACCTGGATAGATGTCAAGAATGCACTTATGGACATCTAATGGAGAGGCTAATGCCACTATTCTGGAGGACTATTTCCTAGTATCCCTAACCTAAAGTCATTCTGGAGCTGATCCTGAGAAGCTTGTTCATCATCCAAGTTGCCTATTGTCCATCGGAGACATTCTAAAGTTTCTTTCCACAATGTTATTTTGCCCATAATTTACCAGCATGGGTATTCTTGCTTCTCATTCATTTATTTCTTAATAGAGCTTTCTATTCCCATCATAAACATGTGGTTTGGCAAGTCAGAGTTGACAAAATGCAGAGGAAAATGCAGGCCTCTGCTTCCTCCCCCAATGTGTTTCCTACTTTATAGTGACATCCATTCTTAGTTTGGTGCTTTTGTCCATAGTACTCCAAGAAAATACATTTCTTCATCTGCTACTTATAGCAATACTACCTTTCTGCTGGGAAAACTCATCTGAAATCCAAGTTCCTGTTACATAGCACCTACAGAGACACTTCCTGTTTTTAGACCAATTTAATATATTTGATATATTAAATAATTATTATTTTATGTAGCAATTATTTATGACTATGCAAATGTTATGAGAAATGTTGCATTACATGACTTTTCCCCCCTTGACTGGTCTTTTCTACATGGATTAATGACTGACTTTGGCTTTGTTTAGGTTTTTGTATATTCACTTGCAAACTTTTGCTCATTTGTGTCAAATTCATCTTAACTGATTGTCATCTTGAGTCATTCTTAAAATTTCCTTTCCCAGAGTAGACACTCCTATAATTCTCTGTCTCTAAACCAGATTGATTTCCCTCTGTGCTACATACTTGTCTCCCTGGGTTCTGTCTCACAGCGTTTTGCCAAGTAGCCTTGTTTATCTTGTGTGTTAAAGTTTTTGTTTCCTAAATGTCTGTTTTTATCATGTTTGAATCATCTATTATTTTTGAAATATTTTTGACTATTTACTTAAAAGGATGTGTTGTTGGTTTTTTTTTTCTTTTGGGGGGCTACCATGCAACTTCCAAATAAATCATACATATACATGGAATCTTATTATTACTATAAATGCCCAAAGTTTATTAATATACATAAATGCCAGTCTTAGCTTGATTTATTTCTAGCCAGCTTTTGTTAGTTTTATTTTTTTTTAATTTAACTTTTCCTCCTCACAGTCTCCCCTCGTGTGTCTCCCAGCCCCATCTCTCTGTCTATTCCCCAAGGAGGGCAAGGACTCCCAAGGTTAGTCAATTTTGTCTGACATATTCACTTGCTATATATTGTCTTTATTATGTTATGTAGGAGTATCTCCTCGATACTCATTGTCAAGGCTGAGTAAGGTGTTCCTCAGAGAAAGGAAGGGCCTCTGAGAAGCCAGTTCATGCAGTAGGAATAAACTCTGGTTCAACTGCAAAAGCCCCTATAACCTGCTCATGCTGTTTGACTGTCATCTACGTTTGGAGAGATTAGTTCCTTTCCATAAAGGTTCCTTGGTTGTCATTTCAGAGTCAGTGAGCTCCTTATAAAGATGGTCAGCCTTCTCAGTGGAACTCTGCCTCATAATCCTGATCCCTTTGCTCAAATAGTCTTTTCTCCCTCTCTTCAGTTGGACTGGGATCTTGACCTGGTGCTTAGCTATGGATCTCTGCTTTTGTCTTTATCAGTTGATAGATGGAGGTTCTATAATGACAACTAGGGTGGTCATTCATTTGATTATAGGGGAAGCCAGTTTAGGTACACTTTCCTTTATTGCTTGGAGTCCTAGCTGGTGTCATCTTGTGGTTCTTGGGAGTTTCCCTAGCACCAGGTTACTCCACAATGTCTCCCTCTATCAGGATATCCATTTCTTTGTTCTCCTTCTCTGTTGCTCCCCCCCAATCAATTATCCCATTTTCTCTCATGTTCTTTTCTTACCCAAATAATCACACAAAGGCTTACATTAATTTTATGCTGATTGGCCTATAGCTCAGATATATTGCTATTTTCATCGTCATCTACCATCTTAACTAAACCCATTTCCATTAATCTGTTTACTTTTTCTCAGAGCAGTATTTCAACTTCCTTGTTATGTGTCTACTGGTGTCTCTGCCTTGCTCTTATTATTCCCAGATTTTTCTTAGTCTGGTAGCCTCACCCACACTTCCTTTCTGCCTCCTGGCCAATCAGAATTTTATTAACCAGTAGGAGGAACAAATATTTACAATGTACCAAAATATAGTTCCACTACAGGTTCCATTAACTAATTGTTGTGCTTAGTGTCCAGGTTACCAGTGCTATATTTAGGAAGTGGTTTCTTGTGCCAATCCTTCAAGGCTGTTTCCTACTTCCTATGTTATCAGGTTCAGTGTACTGGGATTGTGGTCTTTGATCCACTTGGACTGGAGTTTTGTGCAGGGTGATAGATATGGATCCATTTGCATTTTTCTATGTACCACTATCCAGTTATGCCATTACCATTTGTTGAAGATACTGTATTTTCCCCATGATATAAATATATCATGTCCTTCTTGTCAAAAATCAGGTGTTCATAGGTGTGTGGATTAATTTTGGGGTCTTCAACTCTATTTCATTAATCCACAAGTATGTTTCTATGCCAGTACCAAGCTGTTATTACTGTAGCTACATATTAGATCTTGAAGTCAGGGATGATGATATCTCCAGAAGTTCTTTTACTGGACAGAATTGTTTTTGCTATCTGGAGGATTTGTTTTTCCATATGTACTTGAGTGTAAACAAATTATGTTGAATTTTGAGGAGAATCTATAGATTGCTTTCAGTAAGATGGCTATTTTTAGTATGTTATAATCTTACCAATCTATAAGAATGGGAGATGTTTCAATCTTCTGTTAGCTTCTTCAATTTTTTTCTGAAAGACTTAAAATTTTTTGCCAAACTAGTATTTAAGTTGCTTTATTAGAGTTACATCAATTTATTTTATATTATTAATGGCTATTGTGAAGGGTACTACTCCTATTTTCTTTCTCAGACCATTTATTGTTTGTATATGGAGGGCTACGTATCTTTCTTTTTTATTTAGTTTGTATCCAGCCACCTAGCTGATGGTATTCATTGGCTATAAAAGCTCCCTGGTAGATTTTGTGAGAATGCTTATGTATACTTTTATACAATCTCAAACAGTAGTACCTTGACTTCTTCCTTTTTAATTTGTATCCCCTTGATCTCTTTTTGTTGTCTTATTTTTCTTGCTGAAACTTCAAGTCCTACAGTGAGTAGATATAGGAAGAGTGAAAAACCTTGTCTTATCCCCAATTTTAGTACAATTGTGTTAAGTTTCTCTCCATTTAATTGGATATTGCCTTTTGGCTTGTGATTTCTTATCTTTACTATGTTTAAATGTGTTCCTTGCATCACTGGTTCAATACTTTTTCCATGATAGGGATTGGATTTTGTCAAGGGCTTTTTCATCATCTGATGAAACTATAATAGGTTTTTTTAAAATCTTTTACTTTGTTTATATGGTAGAAAATATTAACAAATTTTTGTTTCTTAAATCATTTCTGAATCTCTGGTATTAAGCCTATTGATAATGGTTGATGATCATTTTTATGTATTCTTGGATTTGGTTTGCAAGTATTTTATTGAGTATTTTTTGCATCAATGTTCATGAGTGCAATTTGTCTGTAATTTTCTTTATTGAGTCTGTGTGGATTGGGCAGCAGGGTAACAATGGCTTTCTAAAATGAATTTGTCTATGTTCCTTCTCTTCCTATTATGTGAAATAATTTGAGGATGGAGGGGTTGGGAGACTTATAATGACCGTTTCTATTTCTTTAGGGCTTATAGATTATTTAAATTGTTTATATGCAAATAGAAAATTTTAATGTGAATTCCCGTATTATGAAGTCAAGTAGAGTTATTGAAGTAATTCTTTGCTGTTTTCTTTCATATATATGTAAAATCTATTCTTAGAACTACAATTGATTAAATAACACATTTCTAATTTTATGTTTAATTTATTAATTTTCATCTCTTTCTATTTTTATATGTTCTGAGGTCATGTCTTCTAACTCCAGTTGAATTTTTAACATCTACTGAACTTATATTCTTAAGAACTATTTTTATATTTTTATCTCAAGTTATATTTTCTTTATTGAAAGTCTTTATTTTATAGCAGTTTTCAATTTTTGCTTTTTTAAAGATGTCTTTTTGTGTTTTGCTTCTATGTCAAGGCTTTCTTAGATGTGTGGTGAATCATCTGTCTGCTCATCTTGCTAGCTGAAGGAGACATTCCCTTGGGCATCTGCACTTTGTTAGTGCTGGACTTCACAAGATAATGTATTTGGGAATATGGACCTCAGCATGTTTAGATCTCCTCTCTAAAAAGAGATCTACTAAGATTCCCAGAGGAAATATCTTTAATTTCCCTGCTTCTTTGGGAATAAGCTTTGTTATTGACTGCTAATATTTTGGGTTCCAGTAGATATTTTAGTATTCAGTTTATAAATTTTTAGCTAATTTACCTTTCTCTTCCCCACCTGTCTCTGATGTTGCTTAAGGCAGATATCGTGTAAGTTGGCCTCTGTGGAAAGGAAAACTTCCAGCTTCTCTGTGATAGATTGCATGTCCAAATGGAGAGACCTCAGGCTCACTTCTTTCGCTTTGCCCATGTGTTCAGAAAATCATTTTGTCAGGAGATTAACATTTGGAAGTTCTCTAGCGTGAACAGTGTTACATCCTGGTCTCCGCTCTGCAGGCTCACAATTGTGCTTTACTTCTCTCTGTAGTTTCTGTAACCATGTGGATCCCAGAGGTTGCAGATTTCATTGTTCTTGGCTTTTTTGTTGTTGTTTCATTTTGTTTGTTTACACCCCATAACACTTTGCTGTTTTGTTGTTTACCTTCTTGTCATTTTAGAATGTTTATGGTGGGATTGTAGGTAGATTGTGGGCAAGTATGTTCTTTCTGTGATATTCAACTGAAGAACTTGCTGTGTTCTAAGTTTCAAGATTGGCACTTTCCTGTCAGACAAACAATTCTCAACAACTTACATATTTTGCTGCTTAAATCAACTAGAGCTTATTTCCATTGTAACAATAAAAATGGCTGAAATAATGTATTTACTATAAATTGCACTACCTTACGTGCTGCTTGCTTCATACTTTCATCTCTAAATTCCGTTTTTTTTTTTTTTAAGGGTTGATGACTTTCTTCTTAGTAGCAACTTCCATTCTTCAATGTCCAACATAAAAGGAAGACAAACTTTGACTCATAGGGCTTATCAAAAGCTCCCTCTCCAGTACCAAATGGACTCTGGCATAGTCACATGACTATCAAAAAAATTTATTGTCTTCAAGGGTGTATGACATTCTGATTGTATAAGAGCCAAGTCTCAGTCTGAAAGAAGTAAAGAGCAGATTTCAGTAAAGCTCCTAATTTTAGAATAGCAGTGGAAAATTCCACCATTCATCCTTAGTCACTTAAAGATATCTTGACCTTGTGGCTGGCCATGGAAAGTCTCTAAGAGCAGAGGGCAGAAAGTCCTGGTGGTCTATGGTCTGAAAATCCCTGAGAACAGGCCGATGTCCTTGTGAGGATTGTGAAAAGTCCCTGAGAATAAACCAAAAAATGACAAGAACAGAAAAACCACCCCCACCCTGCTTCCCTTGCAAAGTTCGCAACTCCTCTCAGCAATATCTGCAGCCCACCAATCCAAAAGTAACCCGGACCCAGTCACCGGGCTTGTGGTTTTAGCCAATAAAAACTAGCAGTTTCTCAACCCTTACAGCTCCTCCATCCTCTCACTGCTGAGTGTGTGTGACAAGTTCTCTGTAGACTTGTATTGAGTTCCCTCAATACCTTGCTTTTGTATCCAGACAGCCTTGGTCTTTGGTGGTCTCTCTGGGGACTGTGCCTTGGGCACAACAAGCCTATCTCCATGAGAAAAGCATGATCAGTTGTACTTAAAAGTACATAAATTAACATAGAAGAAAGCTAATTTCCTAAAACAAATTGGGTTTCTGGTGTTAATAGGAATGTACCATCAAAGAATGATGTTAGTTAATTATGTAAGTAAAATCTGAGGTTGAGCCTTGTTATTTTTGGTTGGTGCCTCATTTCTCCCCTCATTCTATATTAATTTCAGGGTCATTTGTCAATACATATTCATCTTTATCTTAAGATTAGCTGTACTACAACTGGTGTAGCACAAATTCTAGTCATTAAATGAAAACTCAGAGCCAGATATTGGGGGAAAAGCTAGAATATCAGAGAGAGGAAACAGGCCACAGTCAAATCTCACCCAGCCAACTTCTGAAGATAAAAGCTCTCTTCCAACTTCCTTAGCTTTGCTCCTTGTAGCTTCTACAAAATGAATCTCTGTCTTCCTATGTCTGCCTTAAATACCTTTTTCTGCCCAGTTTTTTTACTTCTGGGTTCAACTCTGCATCATTCTAGAGTTAAGATTAAAGGTATGAGCTACTGTTTGGTTGTTAGGCCTTGAACTCACAGAAATACAGAAAGATCTCTGTCTTTGGAGTTGTGGGATTAAAGGTGTAAGTCACCACTCCCAGTCTTTCCCATGCTGGGATTAAAGGCTAAAGGCGTGAGTTACCACTCTCTGACCCTCCTGGCTTGACTGTATGTGGGTCTGTTCTCTGATATACCAGACTGATTTTAAATATAAAATATAACGCCACAAACTGGGACTTGCTTTTCATTTTCTACTATCTCTACCACTAAGGGTCATTCATTATAAACTTAGGCCAGACACTGAATTAATCTTTATACACAACTATCTTTAGCATTCATAATCGTAATGACGAATAGTTTTATCCAATGCAATATACAGTGGAGTGAAATAAATCTGAGAAATCCAAGAAAGTTAGAAAATTTCACAACCAAGATTCTAGACAGAACTGTTCTCATATTCCACTTAGCATTTTGGAATGCAGTTATAAAGCAAATTAAATAGATGTTCTGTTCTTTCTGGGGCTAAACGTCCATACTTTGTATATCTTGAGTGTGCCTTTGGTGATCAGCTAACCCGCATGTTCACAAACAGATTCTGATTTTGTCACTGCTCTCAGTTTCTACGATCCTGTATCTTGCCCAGGGATTGATTTCTGTGCTCCAACCTCATCACTTTCTGGTTTATCTTCTTAGATATTCAAGTCTCTCTCTGGCCTACATAAAACATCCATGAGTCTTCTCTGATTGCTCATGGGTAACAAGGTCGAAGTGGCACTGTAGAACAATAGTGATGGATAAAGGTTATCAAATGTTTCTGCTAAGCTTGAAAGTCCATCTGTTTCTTCTGGGAAATAGAATAGTAATATCCCCCCCCCCCCCCCCCCCGTGAGCTTTCATAAGAAGTTAATGTGTGCCAGATAAGCAAAACTTCTAGTCCTTTTTAATGTGCTCTATAAATGGGAAAAATATTTTCCTGTTATTATTGCACCGTTTCTTTACTGTCTGCATGTGGTCTTTTAGAAACAATAAGGCCAGCATGCCAAATTAAGTATGTCCCCTGGACCCTTAGTAATCAGTAGAGCTTTGCGCTATGAAGTCTGACCCCATGTTGTATGTTCAACTGTGTCTGCTGATAAAACTTTAATGCCTTCCCAAGAAGTTACCTCATCATCTCTTTTTCATGAGTAAATATTTTCTCCCATTGCCCTTTTCTTTAAAAGTCATTGCTTTCAATCTCTAAATTATGTTAATTCTAAGAAATCACAGGAGTAGATGTTTGGGGTAATAAAATAATGGTGCTATTCATGTGCCAGGCACTGGGCACTGGACTTGCTGCCCTTCATGCTATCTTCTCAGTGATGGAGCTCTTTGTCTCCATTGGAAAGATGGAGAACACTATGCTCTGAGCAAAGGAGCAACTTCCCAAGCAGTCACTGTTACCTGATAATAACAATCGCAAGTGTAGGCACTGGACTGTTCTGTGCACCACCATCCCATAAACTCCTTGAAAAGTACATTCAGCTAGAACCAGCCATACTTTCTCAGTGCTAGAATCTGAGTTACATTTCTCCATTTTAAAGTAATTAACTTCTCATAGGAATTATCAATTGTTTCATAGGCACGATTTTACACATTTTAAAGATTGCTGAATTTCAAGGTTTTTGCCAACTAGTTAAAGAATCCATAGATAATTATTGGTTGAAAAATCTTTAGAAGATGTTGTTTGTAAAATTGCAATTGCCTAATTCCCATCTTTCATCTCTACTTATTAGTTGGCAGTTTAACTATGTGAAAGGGGATTTTGATATTTATTTATAACAATATGGCTTGCTGGATAATTTTATTTCAATAGATTTTTCATTTGCTACAGAATGTGATTTATATATTTCTCTGTATTTGCTTTTAGCTCCTTCAAGTTCCTTCTTAACTCTTTTATTCTCACTCCAGAAAGTATTCCTAAATGACGGCAAAGCTATCCCATACAAGACTGAGTGCCTGCTAACCATGGCTTAAAGTGAGAAGGAATGGCTATAGGAAATTGATCGGGATCTGTCTGAACATCCAAAGACAGTCTTACATGGGAATTTTCCAGTGTATAAGCATCCTAGTTTGGTATAGCCTTTAATAAAGTGTTAGCACTTCCTCAGCATGTACTTACCATGTGGTCTCAAACTCACAAATAGATTAAGCCTCCTGATGTCACTTGTGTGCCATATAGGTCCTCCAGTCACCTAGAACAGTGTTCTTATCTGAAACATAAGAGTATAAGAATATGTGGAGCAAACCACATATTCATTCAGACTAGGGACAGCCTCTGCATGTTGCCTACTTACCTATTTTACTCCTGTGCTGTTCCATTTGACTTAAACTGTACTCCTGTGACATGCTGAA
>JARWLC010000009.1:102309622-102704622 GCA_033318265.1 Phyllotis vaccarum | reverse complement strand
GCAAGCTCCCTGGTAGTTGGTTCTGTCTCTGTGAGTCCCTTTGAGGATAGGTTAACTGACTCTGTGTGTTTTCTTGTGTTTC
Organism: Phyllotis vaccarum; assembly: GCA_033318265.1. NCBI lineage: Eukaryota > Metazoa > Chordata > Mammalia > Rodentia > Cricetidae > Phyllotis > Phyllotis vaccarum. The sequence continues at coordinate 102,704,540 of JARWLC010000009.1, read as the reverse complement.
CTTTGACCCCTCTTGTTCCTACAATTCTTCCTCTCCGTATGCCACTAGATTCCCTAAGCTCTGATGGGCAGCGGTGGTTTAAACTGATTAAATGTACCATGGAGCTTGGAGACAAACTTCAGTCTGCTTAGCTTGGTCATCTCAGACAGTCATTGATCCAACATTTCTCAGAAGCTCACTGTTATCTGCCAATATCTCAATTCTTCTGGGGTCTTAGCTTCGTCGTTTCTTCAGACGAATTTCCCTGAAGCCTTTACCCATGTAGTCTCTCTATCTCTCACCATGATTGTCAGATTATGCAACAGCAAAAAAGTTCTGCTTCTGCCCATTTTTCAAATACCTGCAGTCTCCAATACCATGGCAAGGTTATTACATCAGTCCCCAGCAGCTTTCTCTGTGCTAAGTGCATAGCAAACACACAGTTGGTACATCAATGCACACCACCATGTGAGTATGGTTTTAGTTTATTTTTAATTACTTTTTCTTCTATGTCTTGTACATGTACTTACACATGTATATGCACACATATTATAGACATAGTCAGAAAAATGCTGATTTATAAAGCCTTAATATGTGTTTTTAGTTAAATGCCATTTCTCCCTTTTTATCTATACTTTCCTATATAAAACCTTATATGAAACCTAATATTTTTGTCATTAAACTATGTCATTTCAAATAATCTCATATGATGGTTTTATATCATTGAAAAGATTAATTTTAAGTTATATTTGTAAAGCAAGCCATCAACTTGATTTATTATGAAACAGAAAACTTACTTAATTTGGCCAGACACCATGCTGTCAAGTAATTTGACAGTAATGATATTGTTTTTCCCCCAGTGACTGAGATTAACCATATCAATTTGCTAAGTTAATGCTTATGTGAATATTGTCAATAAGTAATTGACTAAATACAAAGGAGATTCTGACATGAGGACCTCCAAACTCAATTTTATCAAAGAGGCTACATTTTCAATATTTCATATGACACAAACATTCCCTGTCTGATAAAAGAATCAAATGATGAAATAAAATTATATCCATAATTATCTAAATGATTTGTTATAAAAGCAATAACCCTCTTTCCATAATAGCTGTTAAAATATTTTACCTAAAGAAATAATCAAGGTTACTACAATATTTTGATTTACTACAATTTCCTTTAATGAATCTTGCAGAGATATGCAATTATGCAACTCTATAAAGTCTTTTCTCTTTTGAAACAGGAATGTGATACAAATAAGGGAAATTTAACTCTTTGTTAGGAAGTTAATTTCATTTTATTTGGCAGTTCCAAGTGAATTTTGAGTTATGTTTACATTCTGATTTCAAATATTGCTTTCACGATATTTTTTAAAGCTAGCTTGACGGGGACGTGTTTGTGATTATGCTCTTGTACACTGTAAATATTAGTTTAATAAAATGTTAGTTATCCAGAATCTTGGCAGACAGGAAGTCTAGGCAGGACTTCACAAAGAGGAGAATTCTGGAAAAAGAAAAAACTGAGTCACCTGACACACTCAGAAGGGATAAGAAAATGCTGTACTGAGGTACCAAGCCACATGGGTAAACATGGATAAGTATCATGGGTTATTTTAAAAGTAAGAGCCAGAAAGTAATAAGCCTGAGCCATAGGCCAAACAGTTTATAATTAATATAAGTCTTTGTGTCATTGTTTAGGACTGAAATAAAGTATATGGAGCTGACTGAGCAGAACAGAGAAATTTCTGACTACAAGGGACTGACTTTCTCTAGACTGGAGAAAAAAATTTCCAGTCCCAATGTTCTGGGATACACCAAATGCAGTTCAGTGTTAGATAGGGATTTGCCTTTTCACAAAAATGATTGATTTCTTGGTATAAAATATACAAAATCATTTTGTGTATTTACCACTTATTATTTAATAGTGAGTTTGTCCTTAATTGAGTTGTTTGAGAAATGTATGAGTAAAGTGAAGAAGTGTTTTAAAACACAGACATGCATTAACACTTTAAGAATTAGAAATCTTCTAAACTTTCTTCTTTCACTTTACAATTTGCATCAAAAAGGATAAGCTTCATTCATCTTGTGAGTATTCTTAATCATCATCCTAAAAGAGAGTCTAAGGTTTAGTTTTCTCATGCTCTGTCTGCCCATTGTAGGTGATCTCTTCATGTAAGTATTTGATGAAGTCAGCTAAAGGTGACAAAGTAGGTTATTACTGGGGAATAATTAAAAATATGCTACTTTTTGCATAACTCATACAAACACACTTTGATTTTTAGATTTCAATATTTTCTTTTAACTATAGATTTTCTTGTTTTTAATTAGTACATATTCATAGCAAAAATAAATCTGTTGACCTTCAGATAGATGGATAGATAGATAGATAGACAGACAGACAGACAGACAGACAGACAGACAGACAGATAGATAGATAGATAGATAGATAGATAGATAGATAGGATAGATTGTAGTAGTGAGGTTTCTCGGGTCCCGGGCTCCAGAGGTCCGAGACCCACAGACCTGCCGCCTGAGACCGCTTAGCCGCCCAGCCGCCCCGGGTCCCCAGAAACGACTCAGACACTTCTATTAACTTTATTCTGTTTGGCCTATGGCTCAGGCACATTGCTAGCTAGCTCTCATATCTTAAATCAACCCATTTCTATTAATCTGTTGGCCACGTGGCCCGTGGCTCACCCGTGCCTCCTTACATGTTGCTCCTTGGGCAGCTTCAGCTTGGTCTGTCTGACTCCACCCTGCTTCTTCTACCTAAGCTCTGATTTCTCCTCCTACTTTTTCTATGGTGCCTGCCATGGCCCAAAACAGCTCCTTTATTTAAAGATTGAGATTCACAGCATACATAAACGCATTCCCACATCAATAGATGTCATTTATTTTATCACATTCACCATCATTACCAACTTCTCCTCCCACTAGTCTCTTGATTTTCAGATTTTCTGAATAATAGAATTGAAAGTAAAGTGTGTACTAAGACAGTTGAGCTGGGAAAATCCATGTGAAGCCTCCATATCACCACAATTAGGCACTCACATAAGTATCATAATAGATATTTATTCATTTTCCCATGGCACAGATTGAGATAGAGTAGAAGTTATTTAGCCAATCTCTCTCAAGAAAAGATTAATTTTTATGGGAAAGAATACTCATGACAGACTTTGAGGGAGGAAGTGAATCTTTTCCAGTTAAAACTCAATCAGTGGTTAAGTTATCTTCTAAGGAAGAAGAGGCACCTATTTTTAAAAGAGTACTTTTTGTTTATTTGTTTTGTTTTTGTTTTTTTTTTTTTGCTGGACAATGAGATAATGCACAATGGAATTTAAGTTAAAGCTGAGGCTCATAATGCTGGAGTGGAAAAGATGAGTTTTCTGTGTATCAGGGAACAGGATGAAATTTGGGCTGACTTCAGTTATGTGATGATAGTTACTGAGGTACATTTGGTATGGGGAGTGATGTGTTTCTATCCTCTCTCTATATATATCTATGAATTGTTTTGGTAAATTCACAATTACTCAGGTGATACAAGAATAAAGGAAACTCATGGCCAGATCTTTGGGAAAAGCAGAGATATTAGAGAGATTAAATACCACAGTTAGATCTCACCCAGTTGTCTTCCAAGTCCCTCAGCCTCACTCCTCCTGGCTTCATCTGCCTGCTCTGTCTTTCTATACCTGCCTTAAATACTTTCTCTGCTCAGTTAAGGTGTGGCATCACTAATGCCTGCCTGAGAGCCTGAAACTCCTTCTGTAAATTAAGATGACCTCAAACTCAGTTTGGATTAATGACATAGGTCACCACTCCTGGGATACTCTCTGTGCTGGGATTAAAGGTGTGAATTACCACTGTGTGATCCTCCTAGACTGACTGTGGGTAGATGTTACAATGGGGTTTATTGGTCCCGGGGGGCCAGAGGCCTAGACCCACAGACCTGAAGCCCCAGACCCCTTAGCCGCCCGCAGCTGCTTAGGCCCCCAGAAATGGCTCAGATGCTTATATTAAGCTCATGCTCTTTGGCCTATGGCTCAGGCACATTGCTTTCTGTATGCTGTGAATATCAATTTTTAAATAAAGGAGCTTTTTTGGCCCATGACAGGCACCATAGAAAAAGTAGGAGGGGAAATCACAGTATAGGTAGGAGAAGCAGGGCAGAGTCAGACTGAGCCAGAAGCCCAAAGGAGCAACATGTAAGGAACACAGGTGAGCCACAGGCCACGTGGCAGACAGATTAATGAGAATGGGTTGAGTTGAGATGTAAGAGTTAGCTAGCAGTATGCCTGAGCCATAGGCGAAACAGCATGAAGATAATATAAGTGTCTGAGTCGTTTTGGGGGCCTGAGCAGCAGCGGCAGGCGGCTAATGGGTCTGGCATGGCAGGTCTGTGAGTCTGGGCCTCTGGCCGCCTGGGACCAAGAAACCTCATTACAACAGGTAGATCCCTCTGATATCACTGAATGTTTTTAATATGTTTGAAAATGTTCCCACATATCCCCTTTTGTGTCAAATTTTAAAAAAGAAGGTTATAGCTAACATAAGAAAAACCATATACAATAGGTACAATAATTATATACAATATATGCAAACAATAAATGAGTAATGTCCAGTCCATTAACAATTAACAATTCAAAGAAAATATTTCATTAATTATCCTATTTTGATGAGTCCGAAGGATTATACCTAATTCACTTTCTACCTAACTTGTATTACTAACTAAAAACTATTATTTTGATGTCTCTTAAACTTACACACTTTAACTTCAAAGTTTCTTTTCTAAAACTGTCACTATGAAACTCTAACTATAACTGTCTCATCTTCAACTACCTCAGAGACCCAAGAAGGAAATAATATTTACCCAAGTAAAAAGGAAATGAAAGCAACTTCCAAAATCTAGAAATAACAGAGATGACATCTATCTGCCTAGGCAGTCACCCAAAGTTCCTTTATAAAGTTGGGGCATCCATCTTCAGCCTATAGACCCAGAGTCTCTTTTCATTTCAGTGAAGCAGGAAATCTGCTCTGCACATTCTGGTTTAGTTCATCAGTAACTTCTCCTTGTGTCCTCAAGAATATCTGACAGTTTTCTCTGAAAAGGAGGAAACTAAAGGACCATCTCAGCTTGTTCTGTCAAAGTTCAGAGGTCATTTTCTGAGGGAACCTGCATGTCCAGTTTAAACAGCATACTGTTAAGCAGTCAGTACAAGAACAGGTTCTTGTCCAGTGGCTAACCGATGCCACAAAGAAAGTAGACTCCATATGGAGTTTCTTCAATGCCCATTTTTTTCTTGAAGTAGATTGGTGCTGCCAGGAGCAAACCTGTCTCACTGTCCAGAAAAGTCTAAGTTCTTAAAATATTTTAAATACCATATTCTATGGATCTCTGAAGTGTTTGAAGAAGACTTGTTCATCTAAAATATATTTGTTTGATCTTGAAAACATATCTAATATGACTATGATTGAATATAATATCTAACTACTAACTTGCATTACTTTATATTCTAATTAGTTGGAAATAAAAACTTTCATGGACTAGCAACTTATATTACATTGTTAGATGAACTGAATAAGTAAATACCTTAAATAAGCAGAGAGGTATTTATATAGTAACACAATTAATCTCAATATACACAATTTGTATACAATATACAAAAATCCAATCCAATGAAAAATATTTAAAGCTACTAAAACCTTTAAAAAGAAGATTCAATAATCTATCTTTATATCCTATATATCTGTATCCTGTATCCCCTTTTTACTTCTGTTTTTTTAACGCAAATCTTGAATCTAATCATTCTTCTTAAACTTTTTTCTAACCATAACTATTAACAATTTTAACCAATTAACCTAAACAATGACAATCATCCATAACCCAGTGAACAACCAAAAACAACCCACCTCTTAGAAATGTGGGCACTGTGTTCTTAAATTTACTTCCTGCTGTCTGGGGTGATGTCATCTTTTGGGGATCCTGAAAAGAAAAGTTTTGTTAAATGTCAGGTCCTGAAATAAGTAGCTGTATCATTTGTTGTCCAGTCTTTGCATAACAGGAAAGTACACAGCTTGTCTCAAGTCCTGGCTATAGTAATCTGTGAAGTTGGTTCATCACAGCAAGCTGCATCGCAATTGTCCTGAGCAGTTTGTAGTCCAAATCTGATCTTTGGTTAGTGTTTGTCAGCCTCGGGGCTTTGTCAGAGTCCATGTGCAATCATCATTGTGGAGTTTGAATACTTCGTTTGCAATTAGGTATTATCATGAATCACTACAGAAAACTGATAAGAGACTAAAACAATGTACAGGAAACTAAATATATAATTATTTATTCAACACAGGATTAATAACAATAGAATAGTCCCTTCTTTTTTGCTATTCTTCTGTCTCATATCGTGTGGCTCTTCTGATATGATACAGAGATTTTTGTATTTTCCTTTAACAAGTATGCTTGAGTATAGAGAAGGAGAGAGCCACACTCCAAATTATAATTAAACTGGGACTTCAACTTACAAAAAAATTTGTAGAGGTTAAGCAATGAGATTTTACCCTATTAAATATACTGGTACTAAGAGTTACGATATTCTTTTGATTACAAATTTTTCTGGATAGCCTTCCTTTTGCTTTAGATGTCTAGATGTCCAAGGTCTTTTCACTTCTTGAAGATGGGTATTTGTAAAGATGAAAACAGAAACCTGCCCCCACCTTTTGTTTTTTTTCTTGCAACTTAAAGAATTGTAATATGGGTGGATGAGCTATCAATTCTTATTTTCGTGAAGTTTTTCTGGTTCAAATCAAGTCTTTATTAATTTTGATGGTATCCATAACTTTTCTTCACCTGTGGAAACAAAAGCAAAACCCCTTCCCCAAAGTAGCACATATCCTGGATTCCATTCAGAGGTTAGTACATCTTTGAGGTAAACAGGCTGATTTAGTTCAGCTGTTTTTTCTATAGTCCGATGCCTTTCAGCAGCTGTTGTTCCTTTCTCATTAGCATTGAGAAAATTCTAAGTTAATAAAGCACTATATAGTCTATTTCTAGGGGTCTTTGTTATTCCTTTCTATTTATTTAGCATATCCTTTAGAGTTCGATTTGACCTTTCTATGACTGCTTACCCTGTAGGATTGTGTGGTATTCTTGTAATATGCTTTATATTACAATAAGCAAAGCAATTGTTTCATTTTACTAGAGACATATGCTGGAGCATAGTCAGTCTTTATTTGTACAAGTATTCCCATGATGGCTATAACTTCTAGCAAATGTGTGATTACAGAATCAGCCTTTTCTGAACACAAAGCAGTTGCCCATTGAAATTCTGAGAAATCTATTGTATGATGGAAATATTTTAATTTTCCAAATTGTATAAAATTAAATAATCCATCTGCCAGATTTCATTTTAGGTTTACTTCCTGCTGGCAATGGAGTTTGGTTATAGAAGGAACACCTTTTTACAATTTCTTTGGCTTATTACCAAGTGATAGAGAAATATTTTTTTAATCCTTTGCTATTGACATGATTCTTTTTATGAAATTCTGAGGCCTCTAGTACATTTCCTATTAATAATTTATCAATTTCATCATTACCTTGTGCTAAAGGACCTGGCAGACCCATATGGGATCAAATGTGTGTTATATAGAAGGGATGATTTCTAGTCCTGATTATTTCTTGTAACTGAATAAATAATGAAGTTAATTCTGATTCATCATTAATAAAATCAGCTGTTCAATGTGTAGAACAACTCTTTCTGCATATTGAGATTCAGTGACTATGTTAATAAGTTTGGTAAAATTCATTGATACCATCACAATAGCATACAATTCTGACTTCTAAACAGAATTATTAGGGCTTTGAGCCACTTTACTTACATGTTCTGATTTGTAACCTGCCTTTCCTGATTTGTTTGCATTGGTATGAAATGTAGGGGCTCCAGAAATTAGTTTATCTTGTATAATACAAGGAAGAATCCAATTAGTTTTCTTTAGATAATTAATTCTTTTGCTTTGAGGATATTTGGTGTTAATATTTCCCCAGAAAAATTACTGCAGGCTCTTTGCCAATGTTCACTTTCTACCCATCCAATAATTGGTCAATTTCTTCATTAGTTAAAGATGCAACAATTTCTGCTGGGTCCGTTCCTGTCAATTGACGAAGTCTTAATTTTCCTTTAAAAATAAGTTCAGAAATCTTTTCCACATATGTCTTTAACTTCTTACTTGGTTTTTGTGGAAAAATATCCATTCCATTAAAATTAAAATTAAAATTCCTGTAGGAGAATTCTTAGAGTGCTATGTAACTATAAAGCAATTAAGATCTGAATGCACATGATCCACATGTGCATCCTGAAATTTTTTTTCCACCAAAACCAATTCCTTCTCAGCTTCAGGTGACAGTTCTCTCAGATTATTTAAGTCCTTGTCACCATTTAAGGTTTTGAACAAATTATCTAGTTCATTGTTTTTAATTCCAATAGTGGATCACAAATTGGCAATGTCTCTTAATAGTCTTTGAAAATCATTAAAGGTCTTCAATCTGTCTCTCCTGATTTGTTCCTTTTGGGGGTCTATTTTTTTGTTGGCCTATTTTATATCCTAAATAATTAATGGAATCCCCCCTTTGTATTTTTTTCAGGGGCAATCTGTAGTCCCCAAGCAGACAAAATTCTTTTCACTTCTTCAAATTTTTTTTTTAAGGTATTGATATTTGAATTGGCCAACAAAATGTTGTCCATGTAATGATAAATTGTAGATTGTGGGAATTTGTTACATGTTTGTTCTACTGGCTTTTGGACAAAATACTGGCACAGAGTGGGGCTATTCAGCATTCCTTGAAGGAGGACCCTCCACTGCTATCTCTATACAGGCTAAGAATTATTATAAGTGGGAGAATTTTTCTTTGTCTTATTCTTGTAAAGGTATTGTAAAGAAACAGTCTTTTAAATCAATAACTACAATAGGCCATTCTTTAGGTAACAGAGAAGGCAAAGGAATCCCAGACTGTAGAGAGCCCATTGGCTAGATCACCTTGGTTATTGCCCTTAGGTCTGTTACCATTCTCTACTTTCCAGATTTCTTTTTAATAACAAATACAGGAGAATTCCAAGGGCTGGTTGATTCTTCTATATGCTGAGCATTTAATTGCTCCTATACCAGCAGCTCTAAGGCCTGCAATTTCTCTTTTGTTAGAAGCCATTGATTAATCCATATAGGCTCCTCTGTAAGCCATTTTAGAGGTAGTGGTATGGGTGTTTTAGAAAGATCAGTAGTTGTTTTGCCTTGTTTCTCTATTATCTGAGTGGTCTGTGACTGTTTCTCATAATACCTTTTAATGTTTTTCCCAGAACCATGTGCTAGTTTATGGCTTATTTCTGTGTTTGGAGGAATATTAATCTGTGTTCTACTATTGTAGTAAATCTCATCCCCATAAATTTATAGCAATGTCAGCCTCATATGGCTTTAGTATTCCTCTCTGTCCTTCTGGTCCTACACACTCAAGCCATCTTGCACTCTGTTTTGCTTGGGAAATCGACCCAATACCCCCAAACTGAACATTTACCTCCTGAAGGGGCCAACTTGGATGCCATGACTCTGGTGAAATTAATGATACATCCATGCCTGTGTCTAATTAGCCTTCAATAATAACGTCATTTATTTGTACTTTTAATTCTGGCCTTTGTCCATTGATAGAAGCTTGCCAAAATATTCGCTTTATAATTTTTCCTTTTTCTATAGATTTTCTATCATTCCATGTAGCATGTCTTTTTAAAATAGGTTTTAATTTTTTTAATTGTTCCGTGAAGGTATTTCCTCCACAATGTAAGAGTAAGATTGGATTGGATGTGATATGGGGACTTTTGAAAGCCCCTTTGGGACATTTCCGGAAGACAGAAAGTTACCTGATATGAGGGATTTTGAAAGCTCCCTTGGGGCATTTCCCAAGGGCAGAAAGCTACCTTGTCTATCCCTTGTTGATTTGCACCCATCAGTCCAATGTCTTCCTTTTCCACACCTTCTGCATACTTCAGAAAGGAGGGCCATTCCCTTGGGATTAATCCTAACAAAAGCACTGTTTCTGGGAATGCTTGTTTACAATCTCTTTTTGTGTGACCTTGCCTTCCACAATTGTAACATTTAACATTTTGACTTTTTCTTATATCTCTAGAAATAAGCTCTCCCACCCAATTATCATCACTGTCATAAGACTCTAGATTAATTGTCTCATGAATCCAATCCTCCAAAAATGATGACCTTGCTTTTAAAGGTCTAAGTATTTTTCTACATTGTGTATTAGCATTCTCAAAAGAAAGTGATTCAATTATTATTTGCCTGGCTTTTGAGTCTGGTACCATTCTATTTACTGCTGCTGTTAATCTGTGCAAAATGTCTGTAAAAGTCTCTTTTGCGCTTTGAATTACTTTAGTGAATGATTCAGTTTTCTTTCCTGTTTCTTCAATCTGATTCCAGGCATTTAAAACTGCCATGTGACATAAATCCAGAGTATGTTCATTGTATAAAAACTGCCTGTCAATATTAGCATAATCTCCCTCCCCAAGAAGTTGGTTTTGGGAGACTTCTATGCTTCTGGCCCTGCTTCTTTGTTCTATTATTTTAGCCTCCTCCCTCCACCATGATTTCCATTGTATAAGCGTTTCTACCTCTTGCACAGCTGTAACCATATCTAACCAGTCTTTAAGGGTGACCCGGTTACAGCATGATCAACTGTTCAACATTTGTTTTTACAAATGGTGAATGCATCCCATATGTTACAATTATTTCTTTTACTTTCTAAAAATTCCAGAATTTGTACTGGAGCCCAGCTAGCTTCTGTATAATCTCTATTATTCTTCATTTTCTAAAGGTTACTGGGTATATTAATGTTGCCTGTTTTTGTCTAATTTTGGATGACCTTGCTGAAATTGGTTCTTCTTTCTTCTTTCCTTTCTTCTTTTAAAGTCTTTCCTTTTCAAATTTTCTTTTTATTTATTCAATGTGTCTTTCACATCATGCATTTGATGCTTTCTTATATCATTAAAGACTACCTCACAGGGGGGCAACATCCACAGCAAAGTACAGTCTCCAATATCAATTATCAATCAAAAAGATCTCTATAGAATTGCCTACAGGCCAGTCTTGTGGAGGTACTTTCTCAATTAAAATAGCTTCTTCCGAGCTGATCCTAACCGTGTCAAGGTGACATAAAATCATCAAAAACAAGATGTTTCACTGGAACTGTTCTTTGTGAGCATGTATGCACAGTATATGGTGGTGTGTAGTGTTTTTTGAAACACACATTTGAATTACACCTGAGTCATTAACTCTTCTCTTAAATATCTTGTTTACTTTTTATTTTTACTAATGTTTTAAGATATTATGCAAATTAATGGGACCTATTAAGAAATTTTCTCACTTTTTTATTTATATTTTACCCTTCTTTTCTTCAAATGATTTTCTCCTGTCTACCTTTTGGATTCCCACCAATAGTTCTTCTGCTTGCATGACAAATCTATTCTACTTTCTCTATTTTCTTGACTCCTCTTTTCTACACACACACACACACACACACACACACACACACACACACACACACACATTAAATATAGCTCCTGTCTTCTCATCTCTCCTTCAAAAATCTATGTTTTGGTGCTTTGAGAATAGCAAAAGCAACAGAAACATGACCTCTTTATAGATTAACTCATCCAGAGTATATGAAAATTATGTTTGATTTCTCATACAAGTTCTGTTTCTGTATTATCATTTGGCTAGTCTTATTTACATATTTACAAATTCAACTTCACTGTTATTTTCTTCTGAATATTTAATGTGTTGCTAATCATACCTACTGGTTTTTTTATATCATATATTACAATTTCTATCTCTAGAATTTCCATCTGTTTAAAAAATAATTTCCATGTACCTGTTTATTGTTCTGATCACATAAACTATAATAATAATGGTTTACATAAACTTGCCTGTTAATCCTAACACTATTGAATCATCTTTATATTTTTATAATGGGGCATGCATCCTGTTTTTGTTCGTTTGTTTGGTTGGATTTTTTTGTTTGTTTTTTTCAAGATCTGCTTGAATGTTTGTCTGGAAGGAAAACGTTCTAGTTTACCTTTTGAGTGTTGAAAGTATTTCTGTTTTTTCCATGATAGGTGAAAATTCTTCAATTGTTTTAGCCTTTCTGGCCATGCTTTTCTGATTTGGGGGTGAATATGAAACAAAAAAAAAAAGCTTTGGCTACTTGTTTCTCACTGGTAAGTCAAGAATTTACTGACTTTAGTACTATAAACCATGATGCTTCCAAATCTAGCTTCTAGGAACAGTCACATTCATGTGAAGGACATGCAATGCCATGATCCACTTAATCATCTCATGTGATTTATTTGTTTTGCCTTGAGTGGTCTGTAACATAGGTACTGGTCAATTCTCTGTTGAATATTCAAGCCTCTATTTGGGTCTCTAGAGCTTCCTATCAGTACAGTGTGTGCTCACTCTTTCTCTTCTGTTGATCTGATTACCTATATTTTCTTACTCGTTAACTCACTGAGATCACTAAATTCTACCTGGATCCCACTTTCTGTTTTGAAACCTTAAGGCTCTGTTTAAAGAAGTGCAAATTTATCTTGGTTATTTTACAGGGAGCATAGATCTAATCTCAGTTAATCCACATCATTGTTGGAAGACAAAGCTACAAGTAGAGATTTATATGTAAGATCATTTATACTATTTGCAGGACTAATCAGGTGACCTGGTGGCATACTAACATAAGCTGCAAGATGATTGTCTGTTCATCTTCAAATATTTTCTATACTGAGAGATGGCTCAACCAACAGTTTATTGGCATGGTCTAGAATGAAAGCCCAGTTTTAGACCATGTTTTTATTCTCCAGAAGAAACCACTCTTAGAACAGCATTTTATCAGCCATCCAGAAAGTACAATGAGAATTAAATACCAACTCTATGCACATGGATGCCTAGCTGCTCTACTCAGTCAGTCCTCTGCATTTTATTTTCTTAACATTATTGTTTTTAACCTGAACTTGTGTCCTCTGAAACAGTGGGATGTCTGGTGGCTCTTGATCTGTTTCTTGAGTTGATGGCATGATACAAAGATCAAAGCCTTCAGGCATTAATGCAATGATGAGCTGGATTTTTTTTTTTTAATTCCAGGCCAAGAGTAGATACTTTGATCAACTCTTACCACATTTGCTTTTTAATTAACATTAGTTAAGCAACACCACACCAGTTAATTAGTAAAGAAAACAATTCTATGGCTAGTGAAAACGTCTTTGCCCTTAATATGTTGCTGTAAATTTCTAACCATGGTAGTTAGCTCATCTTTCATCAGTATAGGGTATTGGTCACTCTGCTTCTGTTGAATATAGGTATATGTATGTGAATAGAAAGCAGGGTCATGCTTTTTCCCTCTATTACCTTTATTCCTCTGAAATATGAAAGCTTCCAATTACATGCGGTAATGAAATACCTCAATTCTTCTGGAATTTTAAATTTTAATTGTTTCTCTATTAGTAATTCTTTGTTGTATGGTGGGTTCTCGGGTCCCGGACGCCAGAGGTCCCGAGACCCACAGACCTGCTGGGACTGCTTAGCTGCCCACTGCCGCCCGGGTCCCCAGAAACAACTCAGACGCTCATATTAACTTCATGCTGTTTGGCCTATGGCTCAGGCACATTGCTAGCTAGCTCTTATATCTTAAATCAACCCATTTCTATTAATCTGCGGGCCACGTGGCTCGTGGCTCACCCGTGTCTCCTTACATGTTGTTCCTTGGGCGGCTTCAGCTCGGTCTGCCTGACTCCACCCTGCTTCTCCCACCTAAGCTCTGATTTCTCCTCCTACCTATTCTATGGTACCCGCCATGGCCCAAAACAGCTCCTTTATTTAAAGATACAGCACACACAAATGCATTCCCACATCACTTCCCCCTTTCTCTCTAATCAAAAAGGAAGGTTTCAATTTTAACATGGCAAAATTATATATAACAAAATAGCTATCAAGCAAGAATTACAGTTACAATATCTAGTCTATTTGTATTTAGCAAAATTAAAGAAAATATTCTATCATCTACCTTATCTTTGTGAATCTAAAGTTTTATATCTAATATATCTTTCAAATGACTAAGAAAAACTATACCTCTAACTATCTAATCTTCAACTACATCAAAGACCACAGAAGGATATAATATTTACCCAAGTAAACCAGAAGTGCAAACGACTTCTAAAATCTAGAAAGGACAGAGATGACACCTATCTGCCTGGACAGTCACCCAAAGTTCCTTTATAAAGTTGGGGCATCCATCTTTAGCCTATAGGCCTTGAGTCTCTTTTCATTTCAGTGAAGCAGGAAATCTGCTCTGCCCATTCTGGCACAGTTCATCCGTTGCTTCTCCTTGAGTCCTGAAGAATGTCTGACAGTTTTCTCTGTAAAGCAGGAACCTGAATGATGATCTTGGCTTGTTCTGCCAAAGTTCAGAGGTCATCTTCTTATGGAACCTGCATGTCCAGTTTAAACAGCATACTGTCAAGCAGCCAATATAAAAACAGTTTCTTCTCTAGTGGCTTACCATTACCACAAATAGAGTAGACTCCATATGGAGTTTCTTCGATGCCCATTTTCCTGCTGAAGTATATTAGTGCTGCCAGGAGCAGACCTGTCTCACTGTCCAGAAAAGACTAAGCTCTTAGAACATTTTAAATGCCATATTCTGTAGGTCTTAGAAGTATTTGAAGATTACCTACTTAATTGAAATATATCTTTGTATACCTAAAAATCCTAACTAACCTAACTATAAGTTTGATTATCAAAAGTGACTATTAACCTTCATTTCTTAATTATACACTACAATTTTAAAACAGTTACATGAACATCATACCTTAAACAAGAATAGAAAAACACATACAGCATAATAAAATTGACTTTAAATTTGTATCAATAAACCAAAATCTATACCAATGTAAAGCAGTTTGAGATTAACAGCTGATTACCTGTAAATTCAATAATCTAATTTTTTAAAAAAGCATTCACATACCATATCCCCCGTTTTTTCTTAGAAAAAGATTGACTATGACCATTAACCATTTATAATGAAAACAAACATTTAGAAACAATATTTGGGGAATTTGGGCGAAGTTATCCATTACTTCTTCCTGCTGATTAAGGGACGTTGAAAATCTCACGGATTGTTGAGACTGGATCATAATCTGCAGCCGTGAAGCTGATCTGGCCATCTCTTCTCATCAGAGGTTTTTTCAGGGGGTCTTGGTTGATGAAACCATATTTGCCTGGAAGCAATCCACAGGTTCTCATCTCCTGTGGAAACAAGAGCAGAACTCTTCCGAAGCAATAAATCCTTAGACACAAATTTTGAAATCAAAATACCTTTAAAATAAACATTCTTGTTTAACTTAGTAGCCTTTGCAATCCATTGTCTTTCTGCAGTTAGCTCATTAACAGTTAAAAAATTAAAAGAAAACACAATAACAACCAAAATCCAGATTTTGTGTCTATTTTCCATCTTTACGTGGCTTATTATATTTTTATTACTCTATTTCTCGCTTTAAAAACTTTTTCTAACCTCTTTTTTTTTCTCTCTGAAGCCTATGTACCTTTTACAAACATTGTAACCCGTTTACAGGTTTTTCTTTTTATCTGAATCTGTTTTATTGTGAATCTTTAATCATCTTTTAACCTTAAGAGCTTTTAAAATACATTCTCCAAAAAGAAGCACAGTTTTTGCAAATTAGGCTGAATCACTAAGTTTTCTTAAACGGATCGTAAACAGAGCACACCCAAGAAAATGCTGCCACGAAGAAAATTTGTTTCTCTTTTGTTCAAAATAAGCAGAAATCTAAAATCAATCACGTTACTGAGTCTTTTGTTAGTTTTCAGGAACCCGCCTGATTGTAGCTCACACTGCCTGCCGCCAGCCCACCGCTGGCGCCATTTTGAATGTGACCCGGACCATGCTTTCTTTGTACAAAGACCCGATTCACATACACAATTTGGAAGCTGCCTTTGCTCAGTTTCTGCGATCTAGAACCCTTTTTAATCTTTCTCAGGCTCTAAGTGGATAATCGCCCCACGTTGGATGCGCCATCTGTTGTATGGTGGGTTCTCGGGTCCCGGACGCCAGAGGTCCCGAGACCCACAGACCTGCCAGGACTGCTTAGCCGCCCGCTGCCGCCCGGGTCCCCAGAAACGACTCAGACGCTCATATTAACTTCATGCTGTTTGGCCTATGGCTCAGGCACATTGCTAGCTAGCTCTTATATCTTAAATCAACCCATTTCTATTAATCTGCGGGCCACGTGGCTCGTGGCTCACCCATGTCTCCTTACATGTTGTTCCTTGGGCGGCTTCAGCTCGGTCTGCCTGACTCCACCCTGCTTCTCCCACCTAAGCTCTGATTTCTCCTCCTACCTATTCTACGGTACCCGCCATGGCCCAAAACAGCTCCTTTATTTAAAGATACAGCACACACAAATGCATTCCCACATCAATTCTTAATGTAGACAGTTTCATTTCTTGTTATATAGGCTGTTTGACTTTACTCTTATCTTTGTAGAGAAAGTCATTTATGCAGACTTAGTTTTACTTTCTTTATATCTTATATAAAAATTCTCTGTACATTCAACAGACCATATGTTAGCTTTTCTTTTCTCTCTCTCTCTCTCTCTCTCTCTCTCTCTCTCTCTCTCTCTCTCTGTGTGTGTGTGTGTGTGTGTGTGTGTGTGTGTGTGTGTGTGTGTGAGAGAGAGAGAGAGAGAGAGAGAGAGAGAGAGAGAGAGAGAGAGAGAGAGAGAGAGAGAGAGAGCGATTATCTTGTTGTGAGCATGGAGGCCAAAGGACAATCTCAGGCATCATTTTCTAGGTGCTGTCCATATTGCTGTTTTCTCTAATATTTCTTCTTGGTCTATGCCTCACCGATTCTGGGTGGATGGCTAGCCAGCAGCCACAGGGCTTTGTCTGCCTCTGCTTTTACAGTACCAGGATTTTAGGCATTGACATCACTTTTGGCTTTTTATGTGGATTTTAGTACTTTATCGACCTAAAGAGCTATCCATAGCTTTAGTCATAACATGTATTTTTTAATTTCTTTGCTTTCCAATGGGCATCTTATAGCTGTCAATTTCCTTCTGAAATAACTGTGATTAAGGTGCATACATAGACAACTTTTTCCAATTTATTAATTTAAAATAGGTTTATTTTTCCAGACTTTAAATATACAATATTTTATATAAATAATAGACCTTTAAAAATCTGCTCTTTATTGTACAGATAATTCGTTAGTGGTTTGGCTTTGTTCTATATGATCAAGATCTCCAGGAGATTATCAGAAAATGTCATGAAAGGGAGATTTGGGGACAAAGTTAAGCAGATTCTTTCTGCTATTAACAGATACAATAACAACTATGCAAATAAATGGATAAACTAAAAAATGATCAGTTAGGAAACTATTGTCTCCTTGAAACAAGGAGTGCTCCATTAAAAATCTGAGGCTGGCTATTAATATTTTAGATGAAGACAATGAAATATGAGAAACATTTTCTCTTAGTATTATAATACTCCAGTGCCAAGGGCAGGTGGAGTGTAAGGGTAAGTGTTCTCTTCCTTAGATTCATATAGAATCTCTGAAAGAACCTCCTGTAAGGAATCAACTTTTACAGGAGTTTTTTTTGATTTATTTATACCCTATCCTCTCTCCTAAATGAAAGGCAGTTTTTATCAACCAAGAAGAAGAAAAAAAAATCTCTAAACATTTCATCTAGAGTGAGATGTCAGTATCTATCCTGAATATATGTTTTTATCAAACCTTTTGTCATCATCTTGCAATTAGAGATTACTGGTGCTTGACATCAGAAAATCCCAATAACATTATTTTCAAAATAAATTGGCAATCTCGTTTCTGTTACCTATTTATTATTTCCATCATCCCTCCCCAGAGTCACCCCAGTAGCATTCATGCTAGGAACCATGCATTTATCTGTCTTTTTATATGCTCCTCTTAACAAAATAGCCATACTGATCATTTTAAAGATACATTTAGTCGCTTTCACTCTGTTAAAACAGGCAATACTTAACACACTTCATATCTTCTTAAAAGTAAAGTACATTTCAAATAATTCAAGGGTGGCTATGATGTAGTCATCTATTTTCCTTATGAAATCTGCTTCCCACCATCATTCACCACTAGGTAGGGCAGTCTCCTTATCCTTTATAGACAGTAACTTTATCCATTAGGAGGTGTCTACTGTAGCTTTGCCTTGTTTGGGGGATATCATTTCACAATACCCACACAGTACCACCCCCATCTTCTACTTTTGAGTCTTTGCTAAAAATATCTACCCAAAAAAAAGGTTGCTTTGCCCATTTTATTTAAAAATTGTTTTCACTAACTCATTGCACGGCCAGGTCCTGCATTGTTCCTTCTGCATTTGTCAAACCAAATTCATGCTTAACTCATAGTTGTTGGATGAATGAGGACAATGTATTAATATGTTTATCTCAGTGTTCCTTGGAGAAGTAGGACAAAAGATTTATCATTTGTGAATTGGATAGGTATTGTTCTGTTACATATTTTCAATATAAACCCTCTTAATTTACTTTATTAGTAGCATTTAACCAAATAATCTTATAAATCAGTAAAACTCTGTTGTGCATCATAAGTTAGATTGTGTATACCCTGTGGAAGTATAGGAGTGGGTCTGGAGCACTGGAGTAAAGGACCTGTTTCACCTTGACAATAGCTTGCATTATTTCTTTCTCCATTTCAGCACATGTGAAATTATAACTGAATGGTCTTTCCAAGTCTGGACAAGCCACAGAAATTATAACTATTAGAAAGCCTTAATAACTACTGCTTTGTATTGAGATGTTAGGTGCAAATGCTCCAGAGAAATAGAAGTAGGTTTATATACTGTACTACTACCATGTCCCTTTTACCTGATGCATGAGAACTGACACTCGTGTTGAGAGCACTCCAAAGCCTTTTCTTAAATTATTATTTAAATTCATTTTTTTCTGTTTCACAAATTTCTTTTTAACATATAACAAGAAAATGGTTGTGCTTCCATAAAACAGTTGTAGGGGTAGGGAAAAAAACGTCCTAGGGTAAATAATTTTAAAGCAAAATATAAAACTTTATTAACAAAGTAACTTAAGTATATTATATTTAGTGGAATTAGTGGGGCATTGGTTTATTTCTCTGCTACACAAATGGGTAGGATTTGAGGACTGGGAGTGATTGATTGCTAGTACGCTCTGAACTCTAGTTTTAGAATTGTTTTGATTTCTTTTCATTCCAAAATATCATACGACTGTAGTGCACAGCCATATCTCAATTTATAAATGCAAGCACCTTTAAAATATATTCAAATTTAGGCTTGAGAAGATGGCTCAGTAGATAATAGCAGTTGGTGCTCTTCTATAGAAACCAGGATCAGGTTACCACATCCCCATGGTGTCTCATAATTGTCTGTAATTCCATATATCACCACTCTTTTCTGGACTCTTTTGGTGCTAAAAACACAGGACACATAGGCATAAACACAGGCCAAAAAAAAAAAAAAAAAACCTCACACACATAAAATGTAAATAAATACACTAAAAGGCAGGTGTAGCAGTCATCCTATGGAAAAGGAACCATGTGGGAGGGACTATAATTTTACTTTGTGTTGTGTTTATAATTATGTTGTGTAGTCATTGGGATGCCATTTTTAATATATGCCTAGCAACTTCTCAGTAGCACCTCACACCTTTCTCATCTGTTTGGATTCTAAGAAGTGTATCATATCTACTTTTCCCTATTCTTTCGGCTATCCAAATACTGATTATTTAGCACACACACAATGAAGACACCACCTGTAAGTTTTATTTGTATTACAAGGTGACCATCAGGGGCTGCAGAGGTGTCTCAGTAGTTTAGAGTACTTGTTGCTCTTGAAGATGACCCATATTAAGGTCACAGCACCCACACAGTGATTTACATACATTAGCTTTTAACTCTCATTCTATGCCCTCTTCTGAGCAAGAGATACACATTTATACATATAAAACAAATCTTTCATATGCATGAAATCAAGTACATAAATTGTTTTTAAGAAGTGTCTCTAATACAGTGGCTTCTTGTTTCTATGAAAGGCTGTTTCTAAATGAGAGCTGTTCAGTGGAACTTTCTGCAATAGAGGCACTGTCTGTCTTTTCTGTCCAAATGACAGCATTGAGCCATATTGCCTACTAAGCCTTTGAAATGCAGCTAGTATCTCCCTTAGATTAGGCTCCTCATTGTGTTGGCTTTATCTACTACTCACTCATTGTTGGTCAGATTCCAAGTGTCAAGCTCTGCACACATGCTATTGTCAGTGCCTCTTGCATCCCTGGCAACCTGTGAAAATTTAGAGGACAGCCTACTTTGTTCATGGCTTAGTAATTGTTGCTGCCATTGTCTTCCTGCAGCTGCTACACTTCTGTCTCTTCTGAAGAACACTCTGTCTCCTACAGCAAAGAATACTCTATAAAACAAAACAAAAAACCGTTACAGCCATGTACAACATAGCACCATGGCAGAAATATCCCATGAAGCCAGTCAAGAAGGCAGTTAATGGACTTTGTGTTATTTGAGGCTTTTCTTTACTCACTCTTTCTGTGCTTTACTGGCCATGACTACATATAGACCATACAGATGGGAATCAGACCTGAAGGATACGTTTTATGAGTGGGAAAGCATGAGATGCTTATAGCCACCAGAGCTAAACCCGACTCTGCTGGGATTAAATGTTTACATCCCTATTCCTGGCTGGATCATTCATTTCATTGGGGGAAAGGGGTCTGTAGGGAACACGAGATGCAATTTCAAATTAAATCTGTGCTTCTTTCTCTCTGAGTCCTCACCACACAGCATAGGAGTTGCAGATCTCTGTCTCATCATTCCTGGCTGTCAGTTTTTCCCCTTTCCCAGTTCTGGAGAGCAGCAAATCCTTTCTGAATTGGCTTTGGCTAATTTGCAAACACTATATAAATGGTGTCCTGTCCTGGTGCATTTTCTTCATCTGGAAGGTGTGTATCATGGAAAGAAGAAGGGTCCAGAGAAGAGTACATCAAACTTATGATTCTTCTTTCTCCTTGTTAGGGTTTATACAGTGGAAGTACTTTGGCAGGTCAGGGCCAAAATAAGCTCCAAAGATCACATTGGCAAAAGAGCTCTCATTAAGACATTATTTTTCTTTTGAGATTTTTAGAGGTGGAGTGAAAGGCTGCCTCAGGAGAGAGAGATTGCGAGAGAGAAAGAGAGGGAGAGAGGAACAAGCAGAAAACATTTATTTTAATTTTTTTTATTTTTGTGGATTTTACATCATGCATTCAGATCCCACTTATCTCTCTGCCCTCTCAGATCCACCCTTTACCATTTTCTCTCTCCCTGACAAAAAATTAAAAAACCAAAGCAAGAGAGAGAGAGAGAGAGAGAGAGAGAGAGAGAGAGAGAGAGAGAGAGAATCCTTTTCTGGAAGCTGTAAGACTGTAGTGCAGCTTGTTGAATCACACAGTTTATTCTTCATTTTCAGGTGTTTGTCAAGAGTCATTGGTCTGACTCAAGGTCTCTGGCTTCCAGTAAGAGTAAACCACAAAGAGAATGGTCTTTCAGAAGGCTCCTCTTGGATATCCTGTTGTTGTCCTGTGTCACAAAAATCCTGCTGTTTTGGATCTGTAGGTTGGTCCCCTTTACATGCTCTAACAGGTCATAGATGAGGTGGCTGTTGAGCAGGCTAACTCAGAGTCCTGGTTCTGGGCCTGGATGGTAGCTGAACTGGCCCACTTACCAGCTTTCCCTCAATGTCACTGTTAGTTCTGCGTGTGTGAGATGTAGACACATACACACTACCAGATGCCACACGAGAGTTTATTCAGGGAGTTGCTGAGAAAAAAAGAAAAGAAAAAGGGAAAAGAAAAAGAGAGAAGAGAGAGGGAAAACTTTCATGTGGCAGCTCCTTTTAAGAGAGCAGGTGGGCGCAGATTTACACAGCCACACCTAGGGGTGCGCCCTCCATATGCAGCATGTTTTGCCAGAGCCATGATGTTGGGTTTCCCACGTGGGGGCTATGTGTCATGAATCATTAGAGTCACCACCTGTATGAGCTCTCCAGTACTGCCTCAGCCAGGCCACCCAACAGCAGCCTGCAGCAAGAAGGGCCACTTCTGCTCTGAGGTCCACAGATACAAGTCACACACACTCACACCAACGGACCTGCTCTAGGATTTGTTTAGTCAAGATGCAAGGCCCTCTCTACCAGTTGTTGAAGAGATATACAAGGGGTTTGGAGAATCAGCTCCTTCTCTCATGCCTTTAGAGCTGGTTCATCTGCACTCCCAACAAAAAGGTCAGCTCTAGTGTGCTGTTCAGTTAGGTTGTAGGGCCTGCTCTCCTTTGTGCTACAGATGATGGTGGACAGGGGTAGTTCTTTCACTCTCCTGGGCAGGGGCAAGTTTGCTCACCTGCCACAGGTAGCAAAGGATGGAAGGGGAGAGAGCATCTTTCCCTCACCCATGCCACCACATGACAGATGAGGGGTTTACCAGTCAGCTCTCTTGCCCTCAGTGTCTGCTCGCCTGCACACCCAACCACAAGATCAACTTTAGTGTGTACATGCCTGCTTGTGGTGAGGGGTTGAGATGCCTTTCCTGAGTGTACTCTTCCCTGAGAGATGAAACCAGATCTCCTGAAGCAGTATTCAGGGAAGAGCAGAACCAGTAAAGGACTGAAATGGCTCAGTACAGCATGATTCCAGTGACTCCCTGATGGCATAACTGACGGCAGCTGCAATAGGACCATGGACCCAGACATGGCTTTTGGCAGCAGCTCAGCTCAGACATTACAATGGCCTCAGTGAAAGCCAAGGCCAAGGATCAGTATGGCCCTGGTGGCAGCATGACCCTTGGGTAACAACATGGTCTGAGGTTGCTGACCAGAACCTGGGTATCTGTAGAGCTCTCAGTCTACATGAGCTACAAGAGCCATGAATATAACCCCACATCCTGCATGCTTCAGGGCCATGAACCCAGACATAGCCCTAGGCATCTGGCTGGGCTCAAATGCCTCAATGATCCCAGGTGGAAGCACCACCCATTCAGATCAGTATGGCCAATGGGGAACTTTTAAAGGATATGTAGATCACATTTGATTGCTGGTGGCTGAAGGCTGGTGATGATGTTGCTGATGCTGAGTCCCTGAAGGCAGTCTGAGGAGAACCTGTTTTCTAAGGCCCCTTTCACTGTCTTCAACACCTATTATCTGAGCGTCATTAATTGAGCACTTGGGTATTTGGTAAAGACAAGTGGTTTCTTTCCTCATCAAAGGAGTCTCAGAATACTAGCATTCCATGAATGGTCCACTAAGCTATGAGAGTTTTAAGCTCCTGTGGAGTCTGCAAAAGCACAGAAATATTGATGGAGAAAGGAAAATGAAGAATGAGCGGGAACCTGTGCCAGATTTGCTTCTGGTTTGTCGTATGCTCACCTTAATTTCTCAAGTAGTGGTTTCACACTGCAGACAAAGTCAATACCGAGTCTGGCTGCCTCATAGGATCTGAATTGTAGGCCAAGTGGTGGAAGTTCCTTGGAAAGTAGAACATTCTACAGAAAAGCTTATTACAGTAATTACAGCCACCTTCAGGACATTTCAGATTGAGAATAGAATATTGAGTTTGCAACAACCTTTATTCTAAAATAATCTTTTAATTTAAAGGGATGTAAATTTAATAAGATAGATTCTTCCAGAGAATAAGTTACATCTTGAGAATTAATTAGGAATTGTGGAAGCTACATCAATTTAAGCAGTAATTTTCCACATGAGTTTCTGGTAGCCTACTCAACTTGGTAGAGTTTATGAGTGACTCAAAATACTATCAAATTGTAATTTCTGAACAAGAAAATATGGCACAGTAATTCAAACTCTTCTAGCCAATTAGTTATCAAAACGAATGTAGTGTTCTTAAAGGTGTGAGTTGTACCAGTCAGTAACAAGCACACAAAGAAGTAGTCTACACCTAAAGAAAAATATGCCTACTCAAAGAAAAGACAATTTGCTTTAAAAAGAAATAAATAATGAGGGAAGCAGGTAGGCTGAGTGCAAATCTTCACTTTTCCCTTGGCTCTTCCAAATAAAATCTCCCAGTCTCACTCCCAGCTCTGCAAGAGAAAATTTTTTGGTAATCTCACTCCCTATCTCTAGTGGATCCCACAGATCTCTCTTTCTTAATTCCTCCTCTCCCAGACACATTCCTTGTGTTATCCCAACCCCTAACTTCAGCAGGCATTGTACTATGAGGTTTCTGGCCCGGACTTTCGGGCCTAACCTCAAGGTTTAGGCCTACAGACCCACAGACCCCGCAGTCCCACAGAGACACACAGAAGCTTCCAATAGTTTTAGACTGATCAGCCTTAGGCCCAGGCATATAGCTTGCTAACTCGCTATCCTTAAGCTATCCCATGTCTCTTGTTCAGCCATGCAGCTCGGTACCTTTCTTTAGAGCTGCATGGTTGTCCTCTGCATCCTGCAGCTTCTCTCTGGTGCTCTGTCTGGCATTCAGTTCTCAGAGATTTCCTTAGTCTGGTAGCCCCACCTACACTTCCTGCCTGCCTTTGGCCAATCAGCTCTTTTTATTAAACCAGTGGGTGGGACAATTATTTAAAATGAAACAACACAACCTCCCACAAGGCATGCCCTGGAAACCTACAGACTAGTCAAGTGCAGAAAACAGGTAGACTAAGGCCAGAGTTTAACTTCTCCCTTGGGTAGTCCAAATTAAATCCAAAAGGCTTGTCCCCCGGTTTGCAACAGAACACAGGAGGCATCCCCCCTTCACCTATCCCAGTCTCTAGCTGATCCCACACATCTTCCCTTTTCTAACATCCTTTAACATTTCATTGCTTTATACGATCCCCAGTTCCAACAGATACTCCCTAGGCTGTGCAGAGAAACTTGTAGTTTAATTGCAGATCTTCAGATCTCCATCTGTTCCTCCACATTTACTTCTCTCTAGTGGATCACACAGATCTTTCACTCAAAACTTTCTTTCCATAGCTAGGGCTTTGTGCCAGCCCCCAACTCTAGAGGCCATCTCCTAAAAATCCACAGGCCAACCTGACCAGAGAAACCAGTAGGCTAAAGGTAAATCTTTACCTGTGGTGGGATTCAGGTGTCATCTGATAAGGTCAGAAGACACTTATTTAGGGTCCTGAGCTCCTGAAGAAGGCGTGGCCAGACCCATTCAGGAGGAGCTGCTGGGATCTTGGGCAACCCGTTTTTTCCTGCCTGCTGGAGAGACTGGTTCAGTATCCATTGTCCATCATGTGGATAATCTGATCTCTCAGGTGCCTATATAAGCTATTACCTGTACTGTGAGTGTTGGTTTATATTTCAATAAATATTAATCTTGGACTGGTATAATTTAAAAGAGATTTGCGCCATCATTTACCTCTTCCCTCATTTACTCACTTCCTCAAGTCCAATCTCCCAGTTTCATCCTCAGCTCTGTAACAAACCTGCTATGGCCTCCCCTCACTCTCTGCCCCATCCCCAGGCAATTAACTAAGGACATTCAGGACCCCATAAAATTTTTCTCAGGCAACATACTCTCCTAAGACCAGAGAAGAAATAGAAACCATTAAACAAAATGCACACCCAACAAAGACAAGACTATATATTAGCGTCTATAATTATGATCTTTCAGATTCCAGATGTTTATAAGCCAGGAAAAAATAATCAATAGCAGCCAGAACAATATGTCTCCACTAGAGACCTTCAACACTACCATAGTGGGCATTAAATATTTCAACATAGCTGAAACACAAGAAAAGGACATTAAAAGAGACTTTATAGATATGATAATGATCTTTAAAGAGGCAATAAATAAATGTTTCTAAAGAACTCTGTGAAAACACAAACAGTAGAAGGATGTGAATTGAAGATTTTAGGACCTGAAAATTGAAATATTAGTCAATAAAAATCTCAAACTGAGGAAATCTGGAAATTAAAACTTTAGGAACACTAAGAGGAACCTCAGATGAACTTCAGAGAAACTTCTCACTAATAGTATACCAAAGATGGACACAAGAATCTAAGGTGTCGATAGAAGAAATGGATACTTAAGTAAAAAAAAAAAACAAAACAAAAAAACAAAAAAAAAAAAACCAAAATGTTAAATCTAAAATTCTACAGGTAAAAATCATCCAGGAAATCTGGGATACCATAATAAGAACAAATAAACAAATAATATGAATAAAGGAAGAAGAAACACAGGTCAAAGGCATAAAAATGTTTTCAAACAATAATAAAAGAAAACTTTCCTAACTAGAGAAGTAAATGCCTATGAAGGTATAAGAAGCATACAGCACATCAAATTAATTGGAGCAGAAAAGAAAGTGTCCTTAGCATATAATAATAAAAACATTAAAGGAAGAAAACAAAGAAATAATATTAAGCGCTGCAGTGGAAATTCTGAAATCCAGAAGGGTCTTGACAGATGTGCTGCAAACTCGAAGATACCACAAATGCTAGAGTAGACTACTAAGCCCAGCAAAACTTTAAATCACCATTGATGTGGAAAATAAGACATTCTATAATAAAACCAAATTTAAACAAGATCTGTCTAAAAATGCAACCTATAGAAGGCTTTAGAAAGAGAACTCCAACCTGAAGAGGTTAACCACATCCACAAACACAAGAAATAGTAATTCCAGGCCAGAAAAGTCAAAAGAAGGGAAGCATGCACCACATACCATCACCACCATCACCGACCATCACCACCAACAAAATAGCAAAATTCAACCATCATTGGTCATTGATATCTCTCAACATCTACACCATCATTTTATTGGGGTTTTAATTCCCAAATGCAAAAAAAAAAAAAAAATCATCCCTTTTCTACATCAAAGAAACACAGCTTAACATCAAAGGCAAACATTATCTCAAAGTGGTTAAGAGTTAGAAAAAGATATTCCAAACATAAGGACCTGAGAAACAAGCTGGTGTTGCCATTTAAATATCTTACAAAATAGACTTCAAACAAAAGCTAATAAGACATTTGCCCTAATACACTGATACCTGGTGACTTCAGCACCTGCTCTTGCTAATAGGTAGATCATCCAGAAATGCTGATAATTACTGAAATTACAAATCAAGTGGACTAAACAGATATCTACAGAAAATTTCACCTCAACACAAAAGAATAACACAAAAGAATATATGTTCTTCTCAGTACCTCATTGAACTTTCTCCAAAATTAACAATATTCAAAACAAAACAAATTCAATAGATACGAGAAAATTGAAATAAAACCTCCCATTGCATCTAACCAACATTGAGCAAAGCTGATTATCAACAAGAAAAAAAAACAAACCAGAAAGTATTTAAACCATAAAAACTAAACGAAACTAAACGATTCTTTACTGAATATAAACTGGGGCATGACAGAAGTTAAGAAAGAAAGTAAAGACTTTATGGAATTGAATGAAAATAAATATACAACATACCCAGTCTTACCAAATACAATAAAGGTTATTCAAAAGGCTAGCTTATAGGACTAAGTGTCTACATAAAAAATGGAGATATTTTATAATAGTAAATTAATAGAAAATCTGAAAGGTCAAGAACAAAAAGAAATGACACCCAAAAAGAGTAGATGGCAAGCAATAAGGAAATTCAATAAGACTGAAATGACATCAAAAGGACAATACAAATAATCAATGAAACAAAGTGCTGGTTCTTCAGGGAAACAAGACAAGTCCTTATCCTTAACTAAAAGGCTAAGAGAGAAGGGTGCAATGGGAGGGTAAAGTGAGAACAGGATGAATAGGAGATTGTGGAAGGTAATAAGGTAAGGAAATGTAGTGGGGTTATGTTACATTATAAATAATTGTACTGCCTACTGGTTTAATAAAGTATTGATTGGCCAAAGTCAGACAGGAAGTGTAGGCAGGGCTACCAGACTAAGAACTCTGGGAACAGTAAGAACAGAGCATGCTAGAGATGCTAGAGAAGCCAACAGATGCAGAGGATAAATATGGTGCTCTCAGAAAAGGTACCAGGTCAGCCACATGGCTGAATAGGATAAGAATCATGGGTTAGTTTAAGGGTAAAGAGTTAGCAAGTTATATGCCTGGGTCATAGGCTTATCATCATAAAATTCATGTAAACATCTGTGTGTCTCTGTCAGACTGCAAATCTGTACCTTGAGGCAAGGCTGGAAAGTCTAAGCCAGAAACCTCATACAACAAATGGCACCCAATGTGGTAAAATTAAGGGGACTTTGGGGGTAATATAGCAACCTAATAAACAGGAAATTTCTAAAATATATACATGTATAGTGGGGATCTAAATGAAACCACTAAATAATGGTGGAGACAGAGTCCAACTATCCATCTCTTGTCACTAAACTAAAACTCCGTACCAATGTTGGATTACATCTGATTGAGTTGCCAAAGGGTTCTAGTAACATCTCCAAACAGAGCAGAATATAGCTAGGGCAATAAATAGGTTTCTTTCCACAAACTGACAGCACCAGAATAAATAGACTCCAGGGATATCATGTCAATTTTACAGAATTAATTTGGATGGGTAAATTGTTCTAGTTCTATTAAGAGTCTGAATTCTTCAGGTGCTGCAACATTTGCCTCTGTGTATCATATCTTTAGTTTATTTTCTTCACACCATGCATTGAAGCAGTGTCATCATGCTTATGTATGCATGGAAATTAATTTTAGACACTTAGTGCTCTCATTGCATATACAGTTTTAAAGTGTTAGTAGATTGAGCAAGAGATTAAAAGCACTTGATATATTTTTTTAAGAGAACCAGAATTTGGTTCCCTGAACCCATATCTGGTGCACAACATTTTGTATTTCTGTAATCAGGCTCCAGATCAAAATTCTCTGGCTTCTAAAGGTTCCTATACTCACATGTACATACCCATTTGAGAACACACAGTTACATATAATTTAAAAAATAATAACAAGACTTTTAAAATATAATATTAGAGCACAGGAATAGCATTTTTCAGACACAATTGGACACTTCTGCATTTAAACTCACAGTAGCTGTGATAGCAAACAGAAGACCTGAGCCACCTCATGCTTGACAAGAATCCCAACTTGGAAAGGGAGGGAGGTGTGAGGTCCCAACCCTGTCTAAGGTGCTTTTAGATGATGTTTTGGAGGAAATCTAACACTATTTTTCTTCAGCGTGACTCCTGGTAGGTAGACCATGCTCCACTTTAAGGCTAGAACGTGAACAGAAAACTAATTGATTGATTTAAATTTGTGGTAGAACAGAAAGTTAGATGAGTAAGGAAGGGGAGGTGGACTGGGGAGGAGTAGGAGGAGGGTGACAGGTATGATAAAATACACTATATGAAGTTCCCAAAAAATAAAATAAATAAAGAGTACTGTACCAAAAAAAAAAAAAAAGTATTAGTAGAAATAGGTTTGACCACAGAAAGCCTATGAAACTGCGTAGGTCTTCAGGACCTGACTTTCTATTTTGTAGCCTTTCTAGAGCCTACCTTAGGAATATATTCCAAGGTGCAGCACCCAAGATAGATAGAAGTCCTAGAAAGGGTGCTTGTGGATCCCAGGGATAACTCATTTAAAGGTTCCTTGCTTAATCTGAAGCTCAAAGTAGTCTTTACTTCTAGGTGGGTTTAGGATATCTCAGGAGTTCATACACCTCCTGTTCTGCCAAAGTTTACTTCCCAGTACCCATGTAGAGCAATTTATAATTGCCTATAGCTCCAGCTCTGGGGCATCGTAGGCACTTTTCTGGCTTCTCTAGCTACCTGAACACATTTGGCATGCATACTGTTGGTTAGGCATTTGTTAACTCGACAAAGGCTAGAGTTGTGGGAATAGAGTAATTCAGTTAAGAAAACAGTCTAATCATATTGGCTTTTAAGTGAACCTGTGAGCCATTTTCTTAATTGATGTTTAATGTGGAAGGGCTCAACCCACTGTAGGCCATGCCAACCTTTGGTAGGTGATCCTGGATTATAAAATAAAGCAAACTAGCAAAGCCATGGGGAACAAGCCAGTAGTCAGTGTCTCTTCATGGCCTCTTCTTCAGTTCTCGCTACTTGATTTAGCTAAAACTCATTATTTGACTTTTTAAAAAAAAAAAAAATGTGGACTGTACTCTGAGAGTTGTAAAATGTAATAAACCCTTCCTTCCTCATATGGATATTGGTTATGATATTAATCATAACAATCAACACCAACCACACACACACACACACACACACACACACACACACACACACACACACACACACACACACACACACACACACACACACGGGCTAAGTGAAATGAATATAAACTAAACAGAAAGTATTCTTTTTTTAAAAAAAACATTACATATGTTGTTCTTACAGTTCATGTAAATTTTTTCCAGGGTATGACCCAGATGAACTTGTACTGGATTCTTCGTCTTACAAGAGTCCTTGGAGCTTCTGAATACTATTTGAGGGTTTCTCTTAGTCAAGGATGACTTGATGGTAAAGTGCTTTGTTATAAGATTTTTTTTTCTCCTAACTAATAGTTTCCTTTCTAAATATCTGTGCTTGCCTCTGCTGAGACATCTATACTGAAAACACTCTAACTGAATTCCAAGCCCACACCCAGCAGCGGTTTCATGGTTTCATGCTGGTGGCAGACATGCCTAAGAATTGATGCTGTATGAACTCATATTGATGCAGGCCTCAAAGAAAAGATTGGGATATCTGTGCTTATTTCTTTGTCTTGAGTTTTCTGAGTATTATATACTTTCAGAAATCATAAAGTCCCTGTGTTTACAATGCAAACAGTATTCTACAAAGTGACATAAAAATTACACTTTGTCAGATTTTTTAAAAATGTGAACACACAAGTTTAGCATCTTAAATTATCTTTTCCATATACAATGTCTACACTTTTTTTTTCAGAAACTGTAAAGAATGGGGGAAATAGTGTATAAGACAGATATCTGCAGAACAGACTTTCAATACCCAGATTTTCAATTTCCTGTAAATACAAGTGCCAGCATAGATTAGCTGCTTGCAAGCTTGTTTATTGCACAGCTGTGATACAAGCCACCTCTAAATTTTTTTCTGGTACTTTAAGATACAGCCTTCCTGCTTGGTGCTTTTTATGGGACATTATAAATATCAGAGAGAGCTACATTGTAGGCTGCATTGTAATTCCACAGGAACTCTCATTTCCTCACTATAAATCCTCCATATTTACTCATGTAGTTTGGATGAGATCTAGTAAGTTATGAAATGAAAGTATTAAGTCAATATTAATTATTGAAAATTGTTATACTCAAACATGTCTAGGAAACGAGAACGAATCAGCCAACAAACGTGAGGAGCCTTCTTTCCATTCCCTGATATTATCCAAAGTTAAAATATTATTTCTTCTCAAACTATTAAGATTACATTTTATTTTGAATTATGTGCATATCTGTATGCCTATGCCCATGTGTAGGTATGAGTACAGGTGCCTATAAAGACCTAAAGAGGGTATCAGATTTCTCAGAGCTATAGTTACAAATGGAGTTATATTCTACCTGACCTGGATGCTATGAACTCTACAGAATGGTTAATTGCTGAGCCTTCTCTCCAGACCCCAAAAACATTTTTTTAAAATAAAAGCTATGGTGTGTGTGTGTGTGTGTGTGTGTGTGTGTGTGTGTGTGTTTTAAAATAAAAGCTATGGTGTGTGTGTGTGTGTGTGTGTGTGTGTGTGTGTGTGTGTGTGTGTGTGTGTGTGTAGGCCATAGATTGATGTTACTTTTTCTCCTCTATCAATGTACACCTTATGTTTTAAGATAGGTTCTCTCAACAAACCTAAAACTCAACAATTTGGCAAAGGTTTCTAACCAGCAAAACCCAAAGATCTGCCTTACTCTGCTTTCTCGGCACCAGGAACACAGCTGTGGTGTCAAGCCTGCTTAAAAACGGTTGTCTCACATATCAGTTTTCCTTCCTACCTTTCTTCTGTAACTCATCACTTTAGATTATCTGCTTTTAAACTACTGACAAACTGATGTTCCAGAGAAGCTTTTAAAAAAGGATCTTTTGTGCAATTTAAGTGAGTATTTTTTTTTAAGAGACTAAAGAAGTACAGAGTTTTATTTTGAAAAACAAAAAAACTCTTCATATAGTTTGGTTCAAGCCAAACATGGTTGAAGTCTTTTTTTTTTCACAATCTCAACACTCAGGAGTATAAACCAGGCAGATTATGAACTTGTAGCAGTCTTGGTGAGTTCAAGATCAGGCTGAGTGACACAGAAAGAGTTAGTTTTTCTTCCTTCCTTCCTTTCTTTCTTTCTTTCTTTCTTTCTTTCTTTCTTTCTTTCTTTCTTTCTTTCTTTCTTTCTTTCTTTCTTTCTTTCTTTCTTTCTTTTACACTGATGTAGTTTCGCAGTAATAAAATCAGAAATGTTAATGTGATTCTATCACCTTTAAAATATTTTGTAAGTAGATCTACAAGAGATGTTATGTGTTCTTTCTTTCCTTCAAATCATCATTAATCATATATGAATACTTTTGTTTACACTCAGATTTTGCTTGTCTCATTCTGACCTTTACCTGAGGAATTGGAGTTTCATTGCTGTAGAGAACCCAGGATTAGCCAATAACTCTTGAAATCATGAAGGAGCCAGGGTAAAGAGGTTTTTTTATTTTATTTTTTTTATAGATTCAGCTGCTATAATTTGAAATTCACATAGAAAACAATAAATTCCTAAAAGCCATAAGGTCTAAATAATATTCAAAATATGTAAATAATAATGTTAAAGGGAAGTGACTCATAATTTTAATAACATATTGAAAAAAGAATTTTATATTTATGAATTTGAAGTAGGTAACTTTAACCCTCACATTTTCCTAAGTCTATAAAGAAAATTACCCTATTGTTGGGCCCTGCCCAACCTTTGGAATTGTTCTAATATAGGGGAGTGAAGATTGAGAAAAATCAGGGACAGAAGAATAGAAAGAGACAAAAAATAGAGTTAGGGGGCTCCCAGTCAATACTGAAGCAGCTTTTTTTTTTTTTTTTTTTTTTTTTTTTATACATAAGCAAGGAGACAAAAGACACCCCCCCACAGACACAGAAAAGACATGTTCAAGGTACAAACAATCATAAACGTCTCTTTAATTCTCAAAACATGTAGTAACTATGCCTTCTGCCAAGGATCCTGTTATTTGGGCTTTAAAAGTAAAGATATCTGGTAACCACACTTTTGCCCAAACATTCTGTTATACAGCCTTGCAGAGCATAACAAGCTTGAACTCTCTGATCTTGAGTGAAGATAAAAACAAGCCACAAGCTGAAGTCATTTTGGGCTCCCACATTCTGTAAAATGCTAGAGCTATCTACGCACCTCAGTATTTGGAGTGAAAACATTGTTTTACATAAGAAATTACTATGACCCCATTCACAGATGTCTGTGTTCTTTTTTATTGACAGAACCACTCATAGTATAGATTCCCCAAACATAATAATTAATTCCTACTTAGAAGTGGTGGGCTGGTTGTGGTTGGATGAAGAGACTCTCTTATTTAGCTTTGATACTTTTAATTCTTTGTTTGCTGTTATACAAACCAATGCTCTCAGTTGTCAATCTTTTATTGACTGCAACTCATTATGAAAGCCACTTAGATCCGAGAATGGGGCAGATTACTCTTGCTGTTCAGTGTGCTGAATGCCAGATTAAAATTGGACTATTCTTGGGGCAAGGAAGATTGCATGAATGACATATAACTAACTAACTAACTGTGGATGTTCAAGACTGTAAACTGTTGTAATCAAGGTTTTCAAAGCCAATGTAAAGAATCACATGATCTGATAAAAGTAAAAAATAAAATCAAACTGTGAAAATGTTACTGAAGACAAAGCAGTAATCCATATAGCAATGTCTTAACATTAATGCAGGAAATATCTTAGGAGAGGATGCAAGCTGGAAGGAGAAATCCTGTGAAGATACTGGTCACACACTAGCCATTTTTCTACAATCCTGAAAGGTTCTTATAATACAACTGTATTTATGAACTGTTTTATGCTGAGCAGACTCCATTTTGTGGAGAATATTAATTCTGTCCTCCATAAAAATGAAGTGATCCCACAGTCATCATAACAGTAAGGTAGAACATGATGAATATGTGAGATAAACTTATTTTGTCCCTTTTTGATCATATTAATAACTAAAAACCTTATGATTCGTATAGATTATTTTATATGTAGTATTTTAAATCCAAACAAAGTATAGAGTTGTAGATTTCAGTCTCATTGGATACATATATAAAATATTTCTCTACCTAAGGTTCAAGGAATAGTTCAGGAGAGCAGAAAGTTATCAGAACAAGAAGAGCAGGGAGTTTTATATGAGCATTTGTCTCCTAGTAACTAATATCTCAACAACATGACAACCTAAGCATGAGTAGGACAAAAATGATACCAATAGACATGGATGGGGAAATGGTCTGTGGTAACAGGAACCATGAATATCATGTAGATATCATCTGGCTGGTGGACCTAGACATGGACCTAGACATGAACATCAGCTGCAGCTTGGACCCAAACTTCATCATGGCCACAGACCACCCTAATCAGTACGGTCCCAATGGCAGTATGTTGACTACCCGCAAGTGGCAATGTCAGAGAAGCAACAGATGGCAGTTGAGATTCTGAAGATCAGCACACTAGGAAAAAATGTAATGATGTGTAAATCTTAGACAAGGCCCCAAGGGCTTCATCTCAGGAATGTCTTTTGTTATTGTTATGCTTTTACATATTTGCCACTGTAATTTTTTTTTCTGGTATCTGGCATGGTGTGAATAAGCATGGGGATCCCTACTGTTTTTAATGCAGTGTGATTGTCTCATAGAAATATCTGATTCTACTGGGCATTTTTTACCTGTGGATTATTGTGAATATGATTTCCTCTTAACATGTACTACATAAATGAAGTAATAATTTTATACAAAATTAGTATATAATGTTAGTTTGAATAGAATTTTGATGATTAGGAGATTTTTTTAATAAAAATGGTGTTTATAATAGTGATTAGTTTAGTGATAAAATCAATATAGGCTAAAGAAAGGATATAATGCTGTCTCTATCCCTAATAAAGCCCTCACTATAAAGAATAGAAAATAAGAACAGAAAAGGATCGTACAGTTTACGACTTATGAGTTCTCCTGAGAAGCGGTAGAGAAAGTAGTTTACATTACTAATTAAGAAAAACAGTTGTATCACAGGTGCTAGACTAGATCAAGGTCCTTTAATCTTAATGTTGAGAGATATGTTCACAGGTTTAAGTGTGAATCATAGGTAAGACAAAGCTTTAAATAATGACTTAAGTTTAGGTTTCGATTTTTTTTTTATTATTAATGGTTTTGAGATAGGAAAATCTTGGGAAACAATTTAAAGTTTATAAAGGCACATAGTTGAGCACTGGGCTCAGCTTTTAGTCCAGCTTAGAGCAGGGGAGGAGAGTCTGTATGAGCAAGGATTATGAGGAAGATTTCCACAGAGATGGCTGGCTGGAGCTCTGGGAGCTCGCTGATTGCTGATTCAAGAAGAGCCACTAGGGAACTATCTGGAAAAGGAGCTAGGCCCTCCAAGGGTAGGCAACTGTAGACTGGCATGGGCAATATGTGGAGCCTGAGAAATGGGATCAGACTGTGTTCCTGTGCCTGGGCTAGCACCTTAGAGCCCTTTTCAGCATGTGCCATGCTGAGCTAAACCACCTCGGGACTTCTATCCCTTTAGGGGGAGGGGGAATGGGAAGGGGGGATGGAGAAGGAGGAGGCCGAAGGCTGACTGGGAGGGATTGGGAAGAGGGAAGGGAAGGGGACAGGGGGATACATAGAAGGAAAGACTTTTTTATAAATAAATTAAAAAAAAGAAAGGTACACATAGTTGTGTGAGAAACTTGTTGAGCTCAAAAAACAACAGCAAAGACAGCTTTGTTATTATTAGCTGACCTGACGTTCTTCCTAGGATGAGTTGGTGATCAAAGGTGATGATTTGTAGCCATTTCTGTCCCCAGCTTCCTGATATACCGATGAATATATTCATGTTGCTGATGAATCAGTATGTACCCTGACGATTTAAAGTAGAGCTGATTGTTTTTTCAACTATGAAAGATTTGTGATTCTTTAAAGAATTTCTTTTTATCAAATTACCTTTTGAAATAAATAATAGATTGACTTTTTTTTTTTTTGTAATTGCAAAATGCAGCCTGTTAGTAAAAGAACTTCCTGAGAAAAATACCTTGCTTGCTTACTTGCTTACATTTGTTAAACCACAATAAATTGCTAGGATGTGAGTATATTTGGGTTCTTGGGCATAATTGGTTTTCACCTGTAGTATGTAAAATGTTTAATCATGTAAGGGATATGGAAAACATGATGTTTTTTTTTTTATTCACTGTAATCATTTACTTAAAAATAGAGTGTAACTACACTGTAATTTTTATACTGCATTAAAATTTTTGCTGAAGTATAGAAGCTCCAAGAACAAAATGAAAAATGGACGGGAAGGGTCCACTGGATGGAGGTAAGAGAAGAAGAAGACCAATGAGGGGAGAGATGATAGATGCTAAACCTGTGTGTACGTATTTTTCCTTTTTTTTATGGGCTCCAGAGAATTAAGTTTTACTCCCTCAGAGAGAAAAGACAAATTGAATGATTAGTTCACTGACTCTGTCACTCTCTTCCAGATCCTAAGCTGCTGAAGGTGGATCCTCACAATAACAGCTACCTTTATTAATTCAAGTAGTATTTAAGTTACTAATTAAGTTTCTCTTTTGTTCTTGAGAACTCTCTCTCTCACACACATATACACATACACACATACATACAGACAGACAGACAGACAGACAGACACACACACACACACACACACACACACATACACACACACACACACACACACACACACACACACACAGACTGCTGTGTGGCCCAGCAGACACTCAAACTCTTAGACTTACTATGTCATGCTAGCCTCCATCTGTGAACCCACTACCTCGGTTTTGAGTGCTAGGATTACAAAAATGTACCACTAGACCTGGCTGATCAGAATTACTTAGATGTAGCAACTAAATTTAAAATGCTTACAAATTTTGAGGAGAGGTGGAACTATTCATATGCCTGTTCAGTAAAGAAGGCTGTGGAAGAAAAGACAAAAAGAAGTAAAAATTTCAACCCCCATATGACTAGCTTTATGTGTAAAACAGCAGTATTTTAAAGTTAAAAGACTTAGTTAGAGAAGGCATCATATTTCAACTAAAAAGATTGCATATTTAAGTATTTTTCATGTTTAAAAGAAAGTTTTATTATTTTGTTCAAATAAATTAATTTTTTATTAAAAAAGTCTTTTTTAATCCATGTATTCCATCTGCTTCCCCTCCCTTCCCTCCTCCCAATCCCTCCCAGTCAGCCCCCAGCCTCCCTCCTCTCCATCCCTCATCCTCTCCCACAAAAGGCCAAAAGTACCAAGGTGGGTCAGTTCAGCATGGCACATCCATTCCAGGTAAGTCCAATTTCTTCATCCCAAAGTCAAGACTTGGCTTAGGTGTTCCTTTGCAGGGAATGGGCTCCAAGGCTGCAGCCCATGCACAGGAACACAGTCTGATCCCACCCCTTGAGGCTCCACAAACTGCTAGCGCCAATCTACAGTTGCCTACCCTTGGAGGGCCTAGTTCCTTTTCCCAATGGATGAATTTCCAGGGGCTATTCTTGATTCAGTTAGCTCCCCAGAGCTCCAGATAGCCATTAATGTTGGAAAATTTCTCATAATCCTTAACCCCTTGCTCATACAGACTCTCTTTCCCTGATCTCAGCTGGACCAGGAGCTCAGCCCAGTGTTCAGCCATGGATCTCTGCCTCCACCTCTATTCATTGTTGGATGTAGGTTCTCTGATGACACCTAGGGTGATTACTCATTTGATTATAGGGGAAGTCCTGTTTAGGCACCCCTCCACTATTGATTGAAGACCTAATAAGGGACATCCTATGAGTTCTTGGAGGTTCCCCTAGTACCCGATCTCTTTCTAACCCCACATCGGCTTCCATATTTAAAATTTTAATTGAAAGCAAATACAATAATGATAAAGATTATGAGATTTCATCCTAGAACAAGTTTTGGCATGCTATGAGCAGGAAGAAAAATGTGAGCTACCAGATAGTGTATAGTGGGTTGTTTATTTATTTATTTTATTTATTTATTTTTTTACTCTTTACTATTTCTTTACTATTTGTGGGGGGCATCACCTAGCTCCCAAATAAATTATGTAGAGTCTTATTCCTTCTTATGCCTGGCCTTTGCTTGCCTTCTTTCTTACCAGCTTTTCTGACCCCATATACCCTTTGCCTCTGGTTTTTTACCTTTCTCTGTATCTTTTTTCTCTTCTTATTCCATGTCTGGCTGGACTCTAACATCCTTCTCTCCTTCTTTTTTCATCTCTTGATATTACAGTCCCAGATTTCTCCTCCTATGTTTTCTCTCTGCCTGAAAGCCCTTCCTATCCTTTCTCCTGCCTTGCTATTGTCTGTTCATCTCTTTATTAAACAAAGCAGGTGTTATATATAGCCACTGTAACACAGTTTCCCAGAGTTAAAAGTGCAACATGAACAAATGCAATATACTTTTGCATCATTAAACAAATATTCCATAGCATAAAAGAATGTTACAAATCTTTAAATAATATTCCACAACACTAGTGTGTAATATTACCCATGGAACTTCGAACTTGATACTTAAGCTTGCTTGACTGTTTCTTTGGTGGTGTAATTTATAGACATGAAAAGCTAAGACAGAGGTATGAAAGAATATGATTGTAAAATGGCCAATACCATCTTTTAGTCAGCCTTTGCCTAGGCCTGTGCTTGACTGCATAGCACTACAAGATAATGTGTGTATGAGGAATATGTCTCTGTGGGTTTCCTAGATCCTACGGTTTGCTCCTGCATTTCTTGGAGTGATTGATGAGAAAGGAAACTATGCTGGTGGAAATGGATGACAAACTCAGAACTCTCTCTGTCATAGAAGGCAGTAAGCTTCTCTTATTACACTTACCAGTGGATGGTGGTGGTGACAGCTTGTTAGCAATTACATGTATTTATCAAAGAACTATATCTCATTGAGGACAGGATAGTGAAGGCATTGGGATGCAGGTATAATGGGACCATATGACAGCTCTTATAATGGATATTTCTCCAAGCACACAAGGCAGCACACAACATTTTAGAATGGAACACACCAAAGCTTTGAAGTAGTAAAAATAAGTCCCCATCATAAATATAGAGAAAGCTTTATAAATCTAACTCTGTAGTGCCTCCTTCATCAACATACAATACAAAGTATGTAATAAATTAGAACTTAGCTACTTCAGTGGAATACTTTTCTGCTTTATGATAGAATAATAGCAAGTGACACTCAGCAGAAACCACTTCACTATGATTTTGAATGTTAGTCTCTTCCCAAGATAATGATTTGCACAATAATTCTGTCTTTCAATGCTGGGCAGTGGAAGTAAGCCAGCACTTCTGATCAGCTTGGAATCATATATACAATCAATATTTACAGTATACTGTGTTCAGATACTGTACAATGTATCCGTCCTTTTTATGTCAACATTTGTCAGCTAATGCTTGTATTTTGAGCACATTTGAAGTTGTTAGATAGGGTTGCATTGGTGAGTGAGTTGGATGCACTAACTTAATTATTTTTTCTATTTAAGATTAATTTATTCGGGCTAGAGGGATAGTTCAGAAGTTAAGATCATTCATTGCCCTTGTAGATGACCCCAGTTTGGTCCATAGCACTTAAAACTGCCAAATATTCTTGTTCCTTACAGCAGGACACATGTGGTGCACATAAACTCATGAACATACACACACACATATATTAACAATACTAAATAGTATTTTTAAAAGATAAGTTTATTAGAACATAATCCCATCATGAGTCATTATTAAAAATTGTCTGGTGAGTGAGTCACCACTGAAGAGGATCTTAATTATTTAAATACATGAGTAAAAGTATATGATCTAGGATCTGAAGTCGAGTCTCTTCATGAAGTGAGCAGATGTGGATGCAAAAAAAGTACTATTAGACTCTAGGCATAAGGGCAAAAAAAAAGCAATTTGGTTAATACAACTTGTAATATATGTAAATATGGAGGGAGAACAGGAGTCTTGTATCCGCCTCCCTTAGTCTAACTTGAGTTGTGAGATTTCAAAGGACCTTGTTGAAGCTAAGGGCCTACGGATTACCTGGGACTCATTACTAGGAAGTAGAGCATGTCGGGCGGGATAAGTCTATCATCTACAGGGAACTTACTCCTATTAATTTACTTGCTTAGATACTGTGTCCTTCCATTTGTCATTACTGGTTTTGATTGTCTCTCATCTCATTTAGTCTTCAGACCACATGCCTCATTCCTTAACAGGCTTTTCCTCATCCTCTCCGTTAAAGTTTCTAACTGTTGTTTCTGTGCATGTGTTGTCAGTATCTATCTACTTCAGTATTCTTCTGTTCGCGTTCTGTACAATTCAATTAGCAAAGAGATATTGAACTCCCATAATCAGTCTGTCTTGTGTGCTAAAAATACATGAGAGCAAGCCAGTGTTTTTTCTTCTAATAAATTTTTTTCTTTGTAGCTGTAATTAAATCCAACAATGATTCATTTTAACAGTTTAACTGTTTCTTGTTTCTGTGTTTAGCTTGATCTTTTTTTTATTTTTCCTGAGACAGGATCTTACCATGTCACCTAGGATGGCTTTGAACTCCCTATGTAGACTCAGATTCATAGTTATTTGCCTAACATTGCCTCCTAAGTGATAGGATTAATAATAGTTTAATTTTAAAAGATACTAAATTATAAATGTCATGAATCTACATTCTACAATTTCACATATATATCAACAATGTTTGTTGAATAATTATTAATGAAAATAGAGTAATAATAAAATATGGATATCAAACTTTGATGGAAGACATTCAGCTATGTGAAAACAGACAGAAGAGTAAGGGCTCTTTTGGAACACTGATGATACAATACAGTTTTGTGGAATCTCTGTTGAAGAGGGGCCTTGCTACAAGTTAAGTGTGAACTATCTCTCACTGAGTCATATGTTGAGGACTTAGTTACCAGCTCATGGGATTTGAAGAAACAACTGGATATTGTGAACTGTGATTTAATCAGTAGATGGGTGGTCTTACTGGGAGATGGTGAAAAAAGAGACGAAGCCTTTTGGAGGAAGCACATTTTGAGGGGATATGTCATTATGAGAAGTGCCTTACCCTGGCCTTTTCCTGCTTTCCTGCTCCTCTCTTTCCTCTTTCTGGCATGAAGTAAACATCTTTCATATGTAATTTGCTTCCACCGTCATGATGTTTTAACCAATACATGGAGCAAAGAGACGTATTGAAGTCAGTAAAATATAAATCAGAAAAATTCTTCCTTTCTGAAGTTCATCTTGTCTGTTTTTGTTCTAGGTAGGCAAAACTAACTCATATAAACCAGTCAAATTAGGAGAATTTTTCAGGTTCCCTCAATATAAGGTAGTACATGTTAGAAAGCCCAGTCCTCTGTGTTCTTCTAATAAGAAGCAAAGGAGCATTCAAGAAAGGGGATATAATTAGATAAGCCTAGGAGATAAAGATGAGCCAGCGTAATAAAATCTGCATTAACAATCATGATTAGAAGCAGTATTACAAATGAATTGAGATGTTTAGACTTTATCTTAAGATCGGTAAAGCCTGCCTAAGGATTTCTAAATAGGAACAGAGTAAATTCAAATATTTTCCAGTGGATGAATTTGGAACAATGGATTTTATGTGGAGCGTTTTATAGTTTTAACTATTCAAATTATGGACAAGTTTGAAGGTTTCACAATGATTTCAGAAAAAAATATACTTTAAAAAGTCATTAGAATAAATACGGTTGCAGAACATGGCATTAATATACAAGGGACAAATGTTTTTCTTTCACTGACCAATGACCAATTAGGAAATAACATTTAAATTTTTTTCTGCCACAACATCACAAGAAATAACAATAAAACTAAAACCAAGAGCCTTCTGAAATGTTGGTGAAAACAATAGAGGGCTCAATAAATGAAGGTCATAGCAGTACACTTCTCAGATAAGTGTACAAATTCAACATAGTCTCTGCTAAAATCCCCGTTGACTTAATTGACTCATTCATTCATAGGAAAATCAGTCTTTAAAATTTAACCCATTATGGAATTTTCATTTTCTGTTTTCAAAACTTAATACAAATCTCACAATACCCATATATTGTTTAATAGTATATGACAGACATATAGGTTAATAGGATAGTATAGATGGTTTGGAAATAAACTCCCAGATTTGTGGCTTACTGATTTTCAGTCAGAATGCTAATACAGTTCAAAAAGAGAATGAATAATCTTTTCTGTAAATTAATTCCTGGTCATCCATACATAAAACAAGGAAGTTGGACATGCTTCTTACACTGCATATAAAACAATTATTGAAGTTTAAACATAATAGTTAGGACTGTAAAATTATTCAAATAAAACATAGTGATATGTTCATTTTTTGTGAACATGGAGTAGCAATGAATTTGTGATATCACATTAAGTACCCAAGAAATGAAGAAAATGGGTAAATTAGACTTCACCATCATTTAACACTTTGTGAGTCAAAGGATACCCTTAAATAAGAGAAATAACATCCCAGGATAAAAGAATGTTCCGCGCCTCTTCCCACCAGCAAGAATGACGGGTCACACAGGATCCTTCTGCAGCAAAGCTTTAATGCGTCTTGAGGGAGAGCATCAGCTTACAGAAAATGGAGACCCCGAGGTAGGAAAAGCCCAATCCTTATATAGACCAAAGACCTCCGCCTTGGACGTGTCACCTCTCTATAGGCTGCAGCTCATCACCACATGACGCCACGGGAGAGGCGGAGAGACCAGTCTCGGAAAACCACCAAAGGCATGTGCGTGCCTTGTTTACTGACTCAGGCGGGTTGGCCAGCACCGGATATCGGCGCCATCTTGAGGGGCTGGGGCCAGCGGCTCCCAAAAAAGAAAATATTGCAACTATTTATAAATGATTACTTGTGTCTTGAGTATATAATTGCTGAAAAATCAATAAAATTAATGGAAATGCAATTAAAATGTAAAAAAAGAGTATACTAAAATGGTCCAGCAAGTAGAGTTTCTGGCTGCAAGACTGATGGCTTAAATTCCATCCCTGGCACATCCATGACAGAAGGAAAGAACCAACCAACTCCCACAAGTTGTCTGTAGATGTTCGTGTGAAAGCACTAAGACTGAAGTGGCTCCTACCTACACATGGATAAGTAAGTAAGAAAATAGCCAAATGAAAAGATTGGGAATAGAGACCTAACAGATGTTGTTTCAAAGCAGATATAACCAGTTACCGTAAAGCAGAGGGAGAGATGCTAAATATCAATAGTTGTTAGGAGAATTTAAATCAGAAGGATGGTTATAATCAAAGGGGCCATTATCAACTACTGTCAGTAAAGATTGGAACCTTCACACACTGGAAATGTTTCATTTTTGAGCCACTATCAAAGTTATCATGCGTAGAGTCCCCTTCTTGTTATATAGCCCTGAGAAATAAAATCAGTTTTAGATTAAAAATAGCTCAGGATAATTTGGAGTTTGCTAGCCTCACAGATTACTCTAGCTAGGACTTGAGACAAGTCTGCATTTTCCGATTTTGTAGAGACTAGACAACCATTGTTTCAGCTATGTCTCCCAGGACTTAACAATTAACTCCTACTTTTCTTTCCACAATGCCATACAGATGCTGTAGTCCCATGACAGAAGGGAGTAAATTGAAGAGCATGATGCCCACATTTTCAAGAGGTAGGGTAGGTGGGGTTGCCTTACAATGGATTATGGATAATCATCATTGTTTAGGGTGGTTGTTTAAAAGTTGCATTGGTAACGGTCAAAAGATAGGTGTAAAAAGGAAATTAGATTAAGGATTTTCATTTGAAAAAAAGGTACAGATATAATAGAGGGAAGTGGATAGATTATTGAACCTACTATGAAAAGAAAAAAGGAGAATATAAATATGATAAGATAAAAGGGTAAATTATTGAATCTACTTTTAGAAAGCAACTATTTGTTTTAAATACTTTATATTGAATTGGATTTTTGTATATTGTACATAAATTTTGTATATTGATATAAATTTGAGATTA
The DNA here is from genome assembly GCA_033318265.1 of Phyllotis vaccarum. Classification (NCBI taxonomy): domain Eukaryota; kingdom Metazoa; phylum Chordata; class Mammalia; order Rodentia; family Cricetidae; genus Phyllotis; species Phyllotis vaccarum. Next base: position 102,660,273 of record JARWLC010000009.1, on the reverse strand, counting down.
ATTTTATTAAAACATACTGTGCATACATTTCTACTCTTATTCAAGGTATTGTACCTGTACATCTCATCTAACAATGTAATGGTAATTGCTAAATTTTGAACACTATTATTACTAACTAATTGGTTATAAAAATGCAAGTTAGTAGTTAGTAACTACAATCAAATTTGCAGGTATGTTAGGTGTGTTTTCAAGATCAATCAATGATATATTTGAGATATACAAGTTGTATTTAAACACTTCAGAGATTTAAAAATTATGACATATAAGATGTTTAATGACATAGGTTCTTTTTATTTTTATGACAATGAAACAAGTCTGCTCCTGGCTGCAACAATCTACTTCAAAGAAGATGATGGGCATCAAAGAAAACTCTATGTGCAGTTTGCCTTTTTTCTGGCAAAAGCTGGCCACTGGGCAAGAAAGTACCCTTGCCTCAGTTGCTGGCAAAGAAAGGACTGTCAAACCTTGCCAAGACAGTGTATGAAAGCCTTCAGAATACCTTGATTCATAGATAAGTGAGGTCAGATATTCTAGACCTGTTGGCCAATAATGGATGTCCCACGGTTTCAGAGGAACCTTGGGTGACTGTCAAGGCAGCCAGCTGTTTCTGTCACTTCTCATATATTTTGAAAGTCTCTTGTTTTCACTTTCTGCTTACTCAGTTAAATTATTTCCTTATTGCATGTCTGATGGTGCTAAAGACTAGATAGGTATAGCTACAGTTTCTCTTGTTAAAAAATTCAGAAAAGAAATTCACTAAAGGGAGTAAATTGTGTAAATTTAAAAGACACCCAGAGATAGTTTTCAGTTGCAATAGAAAATGCATTAGATACATTTTGAATTCACCAAAATAGGATAAATAATAGAGTATTTTCTCTGAATCTGTCAATTGTTAATGGACTAGACATTAATGATATAACCATTGCCTATATACATTGAATATAGTTATTATACTTATTATATATAGTTTTTTTCTTATATTAGTTATATTTTTATTTTAGATAAAAGTGGTAAATGTGGTCATACTTTGTATATGCTCTAAGAAATAAAGCTTGCCTGAAGATCAGATGGCAGAGCCAGACACAGAGTTAGCCATAGAGGTCAGGTAGTGGTGGCACAGATCTTTAACCTTAGCAGTGTAACTTAGTGACAGGCTAGCTTGGACTACACAAGATTAATCTAGTCCAAAAGAGAAACAGAGCCAGGCAGTGGAGTCAACACCTCTAATACCAGCACTAGGAAGCTTGAGACATGAAATAATATGGTTGAGCAGAGAAAGGAATATAAGGGGAGGAGACAGGACTTTGGCCCTTCCCTGTTCTTCTTCCCTTTCTGCTGAGGACTCATAGCATTCAGTCTGAAGATTGGTGGAGCAAGAAACTTGTCCTGTTGGTCTTGGGATTCAGAACTCATGAGAAGTTTCTCTAGTACTGTTCATTTGCTTCTCTGATCTTTAAGTAGAAGTTTCGAGGAAACTTTAATTCTATGATTTAGGATTCTGGACCTGTAGTCCTGACACCACTCCAGTCTAGCTCTCCAACTTCATCCTATATCTGTGATGTCTCCTCCTCCTTTCCTTCCCTTTTCATCTCATCTAAAATATCCAAGATCTCTTGCCGGCCACCTTCTGATAGACAGTGGCAAACCTTCCACAAAAGGACTTTCCATGTATAAGGTGATAATTTTTATGTTTCATCCATCCCTGCCGCTGTCAGGAAGACTGAAATAGGGTTATTCCGTTTCTGTATTTCCAATCAGATGGCAGGAGTTACAGTCCTTGCCTATTACTTTGTAACTGCTTAGCTTGCTCAAACTCTCATGATAGGAGGACCTAACCTCTCCTAATCTCCTCGTGTGGAAAAAGCAAGGCTGTTGCTAGTAAAAGCATTAAAGGTTAACAATAAGTGACAATAAATAAAACAAAACAAAACAAATAACCCGGTTCTCAGAGTATATTTATAACAGTGACTAGAAGGTAGAGAAGAGTGTTTATATTATATCTTAGAGATTTCCTTTTTGGGATCATTGTTATCTTGATGCCCCCTCTCCTCCCCTACTCTCCATTTTTCCTTTCTTTTCATCTTTTTTCATTTTTTTCATCTTTTCTTCCTGTTTACATTTTACAGTCATAACCAACCAATCAGGATCAAGCATGCGGCCACTCTGTACTAAACCTTACTTCTCTGCTCACACGCTTTGTGTTTGTTTTTGTTATGAGAAATTCTATTGGAATTAGTATAAATTTAGAGAATATCTGGATCTATATAGTAGTGAGTTGCATTATAGTAGTAGACTCTGTAGATCCTTAATTGTGCCTATAAGTAGTTCATGGCAGGGGAAAGATATGATATCAGATCCAAAGAATATACTATGTACTGTGAATAGAGAACTGGGGTCTTAGCTGCTTGCAATGATCAGTTTCTAGTCAACTGAATTTTCAACTTATGGGCAATTCAGGATTTATTTTTCCTCAAATATTTTAGGAAACTATTATCTTAAATATAAGATAAGAGAAGTTTTATTAGGTATTAAATCAAAACAGTGATTTCTAAACATTTGCAATTAACGTAATTGTTCCTTTGAATCAATTCCTCCTCTGCTCTAAAGTGAATTCCAGACCTTGAACTATTCTAGAGAATATACTTGATATACAATGAATAGTTCTGAGCTTGATAAACTATGATTCCTTGACTTTACAATACCTGTTCTGATCACTATTTGACTTCATGCATTTTTAATAATGCCATTTTCTTGTGATTCCTGATTCTCAGAAAATCAGTGAACCATTGGTTGTCATTTATAAGATATGCTCTTATGTAAAGTGGTTTAGGATAAATATCTTTACAATGTTTTTGAAAGTAAATATTTGGGGAATATTATGTGTATTAGCCAGGGTTTCTCTAAAGGAGCAGAACTAATGAAATGAAAGGAGAGAGAGAGAGGAAGAGAGAGAGAGGAAGAGGAAGAGAGAGAGCCCCATAGAAATGCTGCCCTTCAGTCTATGTTGTAAGTCTGAAAAGAATGGATTTAATACCAATAGCAATGGGCTAATCTGCACTTGCCAGTGGGGCTGAGGGCAAACAGGAAAGAAGCCTTTTCCTTCTTCCACGTTCTTTGATGTGGGCTGCCAACCAGAAGGTACAGCCAAGTCTTAGGAGTGTCTTTTGGCTTCAAATGATGTCCTGAAGAATATTGCCTACAGGTGTATTCAGCACCTTTGGATTTAGCAGATTCCGTATTAGTCAAAATTAGCCATCATATTATTTGTTTTTATTTTGCTCTTCCAGATAACAAACATAATCTTAAAAAAATTAGCTATATGCTTTCTTAAATTCTATCCTGTTATATATGGTTTTAAAATTACAATTAAATTTTACCCATAAAATATCAATTATGTGAGCTGTACCATTGTACTTTTTAATAATAAACTAGTATTCTCTAGCAATACATAAGGAACACAGTGGTATCATTTTTAAAAAATATAATAGAAGCTTCAGTTGGTGAGTTTGGCTTTTAGCTAAAAAAAATCAGGAGAGACGAACAATGATACTTTCATTTTTAATGACAATTTTAGTTTCTACTTAGTTCTCAGGAAAACTTAATCAAGAGGCATTTTGAACTCTCATTTTGTCAATCTATGTTATTTTAATTACTTTTGAGATCAAAAGAAAAGTTCTAGTAGGCTCCATCCAGCATGTGGCATGTACTGTGTGCTGTTTGTATGTCATCAAACTGGGTTGAATCTGTAGGGATGATGATGGAAAATTAAATATCTACTGCAAAGAAAAACAAACCAACAAACAACTTGATTTCTTTTCAAATGAAAAATACCAGGATAATAATGTGAAAACAACTTGTACATAATAAAAAGCCTCAAACTCATGCTCAGAATCATACAGTCAAACAGCACAATGACTTTTATTTCTAAACTGGAAAGTCTTTTAGTCTGGATCATTTATTCAACTAATCACGTTTGCAAATAAGGAGAAAGTTTTGAGATATTTCCCAAAGAAGATTGGAAAGACTGTTTTATTCACATACAGCCTGTATTAAACTGACACGTGGTTAATTCTTTAACTTTTATTTATTTATTTACCTATCATTGTATATATTTACATTCAGTTATTTATAACTATAAGTGCACCATTCTTTTGCAATGCTGCTGGATGCCCTAAAGAGGGAATCAGATTCTCTAGAGTCAGAATGTAGATGGAAATCTGTTCCCTCATGTAATTACTGCAAACTTAACTTAGGTCATCCACAGTAGAAGCAAGTACTCTTAACTGCTGAGGCATCTTGTTAGCCCAAAATCACAGAATTCTTAAACAGTCATTTCCTCCAGTGTTTATATTGCTATTTTTGTAATCCTTGGACCAGAATATAATTTGTCTGGATATTCATTTACAAAACACAATTTAACAAAGTTTTAGACATTACATAAGCACCTTCTGAAAGGTAAAGATTATTGCTATATAGTTTTCTAGGTGTTCAACTAACAGAATGCTGTACGTATGCACTATTTCATATGTGAAGATTAAATGAGGAAATCTATGTGAAGAAGTTTGCCATCTATATGACAATCATGTGGTTACCACAGCTTCCTCTGAATTCTTGGCAACTGTGTGCTTTAAAGCGTGTTCAACACTTCAAGAATCTCATTTTTCCTATGTAACACAAGCTGTACAGCATGAGTTTAATTGCTAAAGAAACAGACTATATCACAAAAGGTTTTCACCCATAAAATGGTTTTTTTTTTTTTTTTTGGAAAATGATCACATGTTCTAGAATGAGAATAATAAATTTCCTTCTCAAGAGCTCATTTTTCTGATTAATATGGACTTTACTAAAAATAGCATTTTCTATTGATATTAGAAGTATTTTCCACTTGTTTAATAAATTTACCAGATGATTTTGAGTGGACACTGTAGTGAGATTATGTTACATTGTAAAAAATTGTCATGCCTACTGATTTAATAAAAATGATGATTGGCTGAAGATAGATAGAAATTGTGAGTAGGGCTATCAGACTAAGAAAACTCTGGAAACAGGAAGAGCAGAACAGAGATACTGTCAGAGAAGCCAGAGAGACCAGCAGAGAAGCTAACAGATATAGAGGACAATTAAGCTGCATGACTCAACAAGGTAAGAATCAGGAGGTAACTTTAAGAATTAAGAGTGAGAAAGTTATGTGCATAGGTCCTAGGCCAATCAGTATAAAATAAATATAAGCTTCTGTGTGTTTCTTTGGGACTTCGGGACTGCTGGTCTGGACCTCAGGGCTAGGCAGAGCTAAGCAGCTGCAGGTAGATCCGGATCTTGGGGCAAGTCCAGGCCAAAAACATAATACTACAGGACACAATGGTTCATATTCCCTTAGATCTCCACGTGGGATAGGATTGTTTAAAGTCTGAAACAGTTAATTTCCAAAAGAGAAATTTAAGGCAGAAAATGCATCTGTGTCAAGGCTTCAATAATTATGCAATGGCCAGTTGGCTGTTGCATCAACTGTTACAAAATGAAATATATTTGAAACTAATAAAGATGATTTTTTTTATATAAAGAAGATAAAATTCAAGCAGGAAGAACCTGACTGAAACTAAAGGTCAGCAGCCATCTGTTCTCTGGTCTGATTTAGAAGAGCAGAAGGTGTGTTGTGTCATGCCTGAGCTGCCTTCAAATGCCTAACCATGATAACAATAAAAACTGAAATTATTTGGAAGGTGAAGCTTTGAAGTTTCTCCCTGAAGCAAATTGCTTCCTAAGATAAACAAAATAACATATTTATTTTCTTCTCAAATATTTCTCTACAGAATTCAAAAAAAATGATACAGATTCCTCACCAAAAGGAGTGCACAAAGGGCTTAAGACTGTAAAATAAGGCATATCAACACCAGATATTAAAAAGATTGGTGAACGCTTTAGGCAGCAAGCATTACACAGATGTGTCAAAGATAGCCAGTGTTTCCTTAGAGAAATATTGCCTACCTGTTTCATCAATGGCTTGTTAGATTTTCTCTGTTTCAGATTAATTTTTATTATTTCTATGTGAATGTGTAGGTATGTGTTTTACATACCTGCAGGTGATCAGGGAAGCCAGAGGCATTGAAATCTCAGGGGCTAGAGTTACAGGTGTCCGCCAGGAGCCTGGCATGCATGCTGTTAACTGAATTCAAGTCTTCTACAAGGACCAGGAAGATTCTCAAGTGCTGAGCCACATCTCCAGCTCCTATTTGTTGTTGTTATTTACTAATTTTCATATGCATACACCTTCCTGAAATTTTTGTGGGAACGTATAGAGATAACATTCTGAGTTCTTAGATCAGAAAGACAATTTGTGGGATGTTCTTGGTAGATCATGTTTCTCAAGCTGTAAGACATGAAAACCTGACAATTCTTTTTAGCTGCACCAACTCTTTTTGGTATTCCTATGGGTGATCTCAATTTTCTCTCTTTATAACAACTCAGTAAGGGGTTTTACCAGAGCAGACAAGCATGAAATTAATTTTCCATAGAAGTGTACTGGTGCTTGGAAACTTGCTGGTCACTAATATTGGCATAAATCCTAATTCTGCCTTGACTTTTACATTTTCTTATTTTTAATTGTAGTGGATTTTATCAACATTAATTCCACAATAATATATTTTATGTAAATGCTTTAAGGGAAAAGTGACCAGGACTTTTTTTTATACTTAATCTTATAATTCTTAGCAAGTTCTGTTTCAGAGAAACATTATAGTATTAAATTTATTTACTTTATGTATAGGAGGATTTCTCTGAATGTATATATGTGCACCATGACTGTGCCTAGTACCAGCAGATGAAGAGGAAACTGTCAAATCACCTGAAACTGGAGTTTCTTAACAGTTTTAGGTTGTTGCATTGGTGCTGTGAGCCAAACTCAGGTCCTCTGGTAGTGCAGCAAGTGCTCTTAACTCTAATAGCTTTGGCTACCAACACTCTGTTTTGGGGGGAGTGCTGTTGTTGATAGCAAGGTAAGTTTCTCGCTAATGTTTGTGTGTGCCTCTTTGTGTGTGTGTGAGTATGTATGTGTGTGTCTGATGTAGGTAGTGCAGCTATCTGCAGAGAACAGAAAAAAGTATCAAATATTCTGGACCTAGATTTGTAGGCTGATCTGAGTCACCTGACATAGGGGCTGAAAACCACATATCTGTCCTGGTCCTCTAAAAGAACAAGAATTGAGGGACACCTCCAGCTCTGGTAAGTTTATTATCTTAACTTTTTTAGCACCTTTAATATAGAACACTGTGTTGAGAAGAAACCTCAAGATTCTGCTGAGTAAATAAGAGATTTTACTCCTCTTATATATCTCCAGCAGCAAAAGTCTTTTTTTAAAAAAGTGTCAGAGCCTGCTCATTTAAGTTTAATTGGGACCTTATCTATTAAGCCCCTTCTCCCCATACTGTTAAACCCAATAAGTGTTAGAAAAATTTTATCAGTTGTCATTTTTTTAAAGTCTTTAGGAAGGATATATCATGTACGTTTGGAGTAAAATAGGTGGAGTCATCACTGATTATATGGGTTCAGTTTTCAGCTACTCTTACTCTAAAGGAACTTGTAAAATGCTAAGAGATTGCTATTCAGCAGGTTTAGGCTGTGGCTCAATGGTTCCTGAAGACTTCTAGTTTGCTCAGCCCTTTAGGGACCTCCTTGACATCGATGCCAAATGCATCACCTGTGTGCCTTGAAGAGCTCATCCAGTCCCAGCTTTTCACAAGAAATGTCAGCTGCTGCTGTTTCTTACTCCCTAATGATAACATTTCATGGAAACACAAAACCATAAAATAAGCCAAACCAAACCTCCCTTAGTTCATGAAACTGGAATATATTTTGTAAATTGATGTGGGGATGTCATTTGGTATGCTGTGAATATCATTCCATAATAAAAGAACTGTCTTGGCCTATGGCAGGCAGACTAGAAGTAGGTGAGGAAATCAGAACATAGATAGGGGAAGGAGGGCAGAGTCAAAAGGGAGACACAATCCAGCCATCGAAGAATCAACATGTAAAAGTACACAGGTGAGCCACCGGCCCCTTGGCCAGACAGACTAATGGAAACCGGTTGAATTAAGATGCAGGAACTAGCTAGCAATATGCCTGAGCTATAGGCCAAGCAGAATCAAATTGATATAAGCCTTTGTGTGATTATTTGGGGCTAGTCAGTCAGTCTGGGACTGCAGGTCTGTGTGTCTGGACAACCAGCTGAATGGGCCAGAAATCTCCTACTACAGTAAATGGTGTTTTTGAGCATTCTCTGTGGGGTGAAGACTGTGTAGGTGGAGTGTCTCCTGTTTGTCCTTCTCAGAAGCAATCTCTCTTATTTCCTCAGCAATGTGTAAGAGTCATTAGGGTGGGAGTTGGAGAAGCAGTATTCTACTTTCTAACCTGTGTCTCTGGGGAATAAAAGTAGTTCATGTCTAGAAAATGCTGCACATGAGGCTCATTTCTTAACTGCCCATGAAGCTCATGCAAGGAAGGGAAAATATCTCAAAGGACAGGAAACGGGGAACTGTGGAAGAGCCCACACACAGGCTGGGAAAGGTTTTACTGCAAGGTTGAAGCAGGAAAGGCACTTTAGGAGGATGTTAATTAAGTTAGGAACTGGATGATGGATCAGCTACTCTTCTTAGTAGATAAGAATTTCGTAAATAATATATGAAGTCACTAATCACAGGTAGAAAGATGAAAACCGTCATTACATTAAACCAAGGACAAGGTGAGCAACTAAAATGTAAGGCGTTATGTGTAAAGAAATATTTTCATGATTTATAATCAACAAAGAAACAATTTTTTATTTAAAAATATGTTTTTAAAGAAATAAAATTACATCAATTTTTCATTCCTTTCTATATCCAGACCCTCCCTTGATTTCTTTCCATGTTCACACTCAAGTTGATAGCTTTTTACCTTTGATTATTGTTACATAAATAGTTTTGTATATATGTGACATATATATGTATACACACACATATGAATCTATTTTTGTTGTGTTTATATGGTTTCAAGGATGTCCACTCTGCATTGATAACCAATAAGGTGGCTCATATTCAGGAGCGGATAATTCTTCTTCTATTGGTAGTTGTAAGCAGCTTGCAGTTTTTTGTCTAAAGTTGAGACCTTGTAAAAACTTCCTCTTCCATTTTAACATATCTGCTGGTATTGCCATTGGTCAGGTTTATTTATCCAGCTTTATCTAGGAGACACCTTTCCACAGTAGATTTTCTTGTGATCTGGTTCTTACAGTCTTTCTACCACTTGTTTTAATGGTTATTTAGCAGTAGATGCAGAAACTAATGTGTGTGTGTGTGTGTGTGTGTGTGTGTGTGTGTGTGTGTGTGTGTGTGTGCATGTGTCTGCTGAGAATGAGTTCCTCATCATCTTTTGCATTGTGTCCAGTTTTAGTTTTCTGTGATGGTTTCCACTGGGGCTGACAATGTTCCTCACAAAACCACAGACTAACAAAACCTTAGGACCAGGTATGAGAAACTGTCCTTTTGAGTGATTTGTCAATGTGGTGATTTGAATATGAATGATCACCCATAAACTCATCTGTTTGAATACATGGCCAACAGGGAATGGCACTATTAGCATGTGTGACCTAGTTGTTATTGGTATGGCTTTGTTTAAGGTAGTATGTCACCATGGACATGGCCTTTGAATTCTTATATGCTCAAGATGGGCCAAGTGTGATAGTTTCCTTCTGTTGCCTACAGATCAAGATTTAGAACTATCTGCCCAACACTATGTTTATCTGCTCACTGTCATGTCCTGACATGATAATAATAAACTAACACGCTGAAACTGTAAGCCAGCTGCCAATTAAGTATTTTGGATTTTTTTGGTGTTTGTTTTTTGTTTTTTTTTTTAAGCTGATATGTCATGATGTCTCTTCATACAGCGATAGGAATCCTAACTAACACAGTTAGGGTAGTCCAAATGACTTCCAGAACATCATAGATTATTGAGGTAGCTTTTATTTGTTTCTCAGGAGTTGAAGCTGGGCTCCTACTGCTGCCACATACTTAGGACACAGGACTTGGATGATTCAAGTTGGATCTGACCTGAAAGCTCCTTTACTGTGGCCTAGCTTCCATAATTCCAGAAAATGCTATCCATACTGCCATTGGAGAGAAACAATTAAACAGGTCTACCTAGATGCAATACTCTTGAACTATAACAATTATCATGATGGCAAGGTGTGAATAAAGGTGAAACATGTGACCTCACATGCCAGAAGCAAGTGGCTTAATTGGAATTAAGGCCTACTCAACAAGCAGGAAGCCATTGTGGTATTGGAAACATAAATAGATTCCCAAGACTATTTAGATAGTGGATCTTAGAGAATAATGTAGTGTTTCCACTTTGCCAGGCTAGCATAATTCCTTATTATGTATTAAGACTTATTTTTTTTCCCCTGGAAAACTGTAGCTTCCATGCTTCCTCAAATGATATTAATTTTTCAGCAAGTGGAAACCATCACTGATGTAGTAGTTTTGAGAATAACTATCCTATAAATTAACACCAGATGAGAAACAATCAAGCATATAAATGACCAAAGAACAGAAACTTGCATTTTAGAGAGGGAACATTTAATGATTGATGAGATTATTTTAACGCCAGAATTGCTAAATATGGAGACATAGTATAAACACCTCTGTGATGCAACCAATGCTAAACAGAATGTGAAAAATCTTAAAATTCAGTGATACATAGAAGGCTGATATTTCAAAGACCAAAACTTTAACTGATTCTGACAGAGTTCCTGGATAGAACCATTTAGGAAAACTTTATGGCAGTCAGACACAGAGAGGTTGGAACCAGGAGCAGATCTCTATGGTACTGCCAAGTTCAGAAACTTATTTTCAGAGGCATCTGCCCATTTACTCAGTGTTTTTAATGTAACAACCAAAAATCATTTCAGAAAGTGTCAATAAGAAGTACACTTGTGTTTTTTTAAAGAAGACTTTAAAATTATCTTTAGAGTTTTATTTAAAATGTGCACAAGTAGGTGTGTGTGTGTGTGTGTGTGTGTGTGTGTGTGTGTGTGTGTGTGTGTGTGTGTGTGTGTGTGTATTTTTCTGGTGCATGTGGAGACTGGATGGCAACTTCTGATGCTGATCCTCACCTTTTACCTATTAAAGGGCATACAGGTTGTGTTGTTTCCTGCTGTGTATCCAGACCTGGTGGTTGGAGAGTTTTCAGAGATGCTTCCATTTCTATGTCACCCAAGAGTACTCAGGTTAAAGATGTTTGCTTTTGTGTCCAGTTTATGTGCATTATGGTGATACAAACTCAGGTCTTTAAACTCACCTGACAAGTTAAATATGAATTTAAGGATACAGGCTAATAGAAAAAAAAAGTGGACATTTGCAAAAAGTATATACATATTCAAGAGCATGGGTGTGGTCTTCTCAGGACAACCTAGTGCTTACATTTCTTTAGGATAACATGTATATAATTATGATGACTTGTAAACTACATTTCAAAGAATTGCTGATGAACTAAATGAGGTCGGATCAGCATTATATTTGAAGAAGTAAAACAAGAACAACAAGGGTTTCACAGTGGAACTGAGATATGTTTTTCCTGTAAACAAAGGTTATAGTTGTCTGTGTAATTTCAGAAAATTTCAGGTTCACATCTTGGAAGGGTTAAGAACATGCTTGAAAAAAACATACTCTTAGGCCATACAATTGTCCTTTCACATTCTTAATGACATATCTCTACATAAAAGCAACATTTTTTTTTCTATGCAGTAAATTTTACAGCAAATTTTGTTAACTATTTTGGAATTCTTGATTCTCAGCTAACAAAAGACTTCAACTAGACTGTCGTGTAAGGGCTTCATTGCCTTCCAATATCTCCATCATTCTCCCTGTTTTTCTGTCTTGCCTTATAATTATTTTTTTCACATCCTCATATATGGTTTCTTTTTTACCCTTTCCAATAATTATATTGCTAGACGTATGTCTACAAGTTATGTCTTTATAGAATTTCAACAAGATTTCAGTAAAAATAACAGTGTTTATAATAATAAAACAGTAAGACAGGAAAACAGCTGGAAGCTACATGTGAGAACAAGAAATATTACTTTGTGTAATAAGAAAAATGGTTGAGTTAAAGTTCTTTCTAAACAGTTGAGTCTTCAAATATGCTTTGATAAATGTACTAATCCTAGGGGTGCACACATGATATGTTATCAGTTATACAAAAATATTTAGAACTGACTTCCTCTTGGTCATTATAAATAATCAATTTCCTTAACTGTCATTCCTTCATAGGAAGAGGTTGGATCCAGATTTCCTTTCCTCTCCTTAGATTTAAGGCTGATGTTGTATGTCCTGGAAATGATGGATTAATCCCTTCGAGACTTGTTCACTGTTAGTCTCTGTTCATGAAATTCCTAGTTATTGGCTGTCATCTTTGCATTTCTAAAAGCATAGAATTTTTATTCTTCTTGAAATACCATGTTTCTAATGACTGTTGCTCAAAGGGATGGACCTGCCACGATTTCCTTACTATTGACTTGGATGTTGATTTAGGACCCTGTTCCTTTTAAGAGCATTGCCTAGAATCAAAGCATTGTTTGCAGTAACAGAGGATACATGGCTCTTATTAAAGAGTTCAGGACATTTGATTTTATCTGTTGTTTAAGCATTGACTGTTATGCCACTATAAGTAGAAAATTTTGTTTTTATGAATATTTACTGAAGTCTTGAACAAATGACTCATAAGCACAGTTCACTGTCTTGCCTTACACATTGCCAAAATCCCAAATGATCCACAACTGCACTCTTGAGTCAACATTGATATTAATTTCTAAATAACAATATGTGTGATTTTTCAGTGTAGCTATTTTGAGGGGCATGATCTTTTATTATGATTGTATCTGTAAGTTATCAGGATAAACTTTTATGACTAAAACACATTTCTCCTTCCAGCATCTTTATTTTCAGAATTGTTCTTATTAAAAGTGAAGGGTATGGTCCTCCTGGGGATGCTTGTAACCTCAGAGTTAAAGGAGAATTATCCTTACATCTAGATACTGTTGAGTTAATGAAAACAGTTTTGAAACAGAGTATTGGTAGTTACACACCAGTGCAAATGAATGTAATATCACTAAATTATTATTTGCTCAGGTTAAAATGCTTAACATAATGGTTTAGTCTTTTTTTTTTCAATTACCAGTAATAAAGAAACTTTTATAGCATGTTTTTTGAGGACATTGATCCCTTTGAGGTGTTCTTTACCTCCTGTACACATGGGACTGTCAGTTTTCTAGTAACAATTTTGTTTCTTTTCATCTTCATTTTACTTTTATTTGTTTACCTGTGTTTACATTTGTGTATGCATATGTGTGTCCAGGTTCCATAGTGTCCTAGTCTCCTCTATATTATTATGAAACATACTGAGACCAAAAGTAACTTTAAGAGTAAATAGTTTAGCATAGATTTCCTGGTCAGTTTATCCTTAAATATCAGAGAAGGAGCTCAAGAAGGAGCCATGGAGAAGGCTGCTTTATGGCTGGTTCCCAGAGCCATGCTCAGTTAGATTTTCTATATAGCCCATGCCCACCTGTCATACTGACACAGTAGACTGGGCTCTCTCATATCAATACTCGATTAAGACCATATCACAGACATGGCATGGCCACAGATCAGTATGATGGAAGCAACTCTTAAAGTTTCCTCCTTCCAGTTACTAGAGGTTGTGTCAAGGTGACAGTAAACATTAACCAGGCACACAAAATACATGCAGAAGAGGTAAAAAGGCCACTTGTTAGAGTCAGTTTTTCCTTCTGCCAGGTGGCTACATCTCCCTTTTAAAATTTTTCTTTCTGCCTGACACCTAAGTAAAATTTGAGCAATCTATCCATTATCATGAAGCCAAAGTGGCAAAAAAGACTTATTTGTAGCCAATGACATGTATGAGAAAGTTAGAATGGAGACTTCTTGAGAGATCCCTGAATTTTGCAGTGAACATCAGTCCCAGATGGTCTGTCTTTTCATTGTTTCTCTTCATTTTTTTTTTTTTTAAATGAGAACATGATTGCTGGGACTGCAGTATCCCTTTCTCAACCTTGAAATGCTGAAATGGAGGGTAGCACATTAAGGCTAGTCTGGACTTAGGTCAGCAGCAGGGTTAGTATGTGCTGGAATTATCTGTTATTCTCATAAACTGCATGTCTACAGTGAATATGTGCAATGTTCACGTTTTTGTGGAGTTTGCTTTTTTTTTCCATTTGGTTCTAGTTTTGGAGGCCTGAAAGAGGCTTGGGAATCTCTGGTTATCATTTCCCAAATGGTGTTAATGTAATGAAGGTGTGTATAGGAGGGCATTCTGAGAATTACTTCAAATCCTATTAACCTGAACTTTTATTTTTGGTGTATGACCGTTTTCATTAATATCAACAAAACTGACTTTATTTGATTTTGACTTTCTCTCTAACAATGTTTCATTGGTAGCCAAAAAGGATTTCTCAGATTTTTTAAATACTAGAAAACTCCAAATCAGGCACTAGACTTCCATACCAGTCAGCACTGCCATCTGAGTTACTTATTATCAAACAGTATTCAAATATGTGACATTAACTGAAATTTTCCTATGTGTAGGATATTGTGAGGGTTTCAGGGATAGTTAGAAGTTGGTATTCTTTCCACAGAGTTGATGACACAAGAGGAGCTGTCCTCAAAGGTCAAGAGACCATTTTCTGTTTGTGCCAGACATCAGAGATTCTCATATCCAAAATATTTCCAAATATGTTAATATATTCTATACTTGAGATGTTATAAAATTGATAGAATAAGTCTTGTATTAACAAATAATTACTATTTAATAGAAAAAAAATCTGGTTCAATTGGTTAAATAGGAATAGAAAGCCAAATAGTCAAATTGTTTCTGATTAGGGTTTGTTTGTTTTTTTGTCAAATTGACATACTTAGGGCCATTTGGAAATAGGAAACCTCAACTGGAAAAATATAGGCTGATAGGCAAGTCTCTGGATGCATTTTATTGATTAGTGATTAAGTGTGAGAAGGCCCAGACAACTATGGCCATCGTCATCCCTGAATAGTTGTTCTTAGGTTGTATTTTTTTTTTTAAAAAAAAAATCTGAGTAAACCAAGTGAGTAGGCAGTGTCTTTGTGCGGTTCATACTTTAGTTCTTGCCAAAAACCCTACCTTGCTTGTGTTCTTGTCTTGATTTCAGTTGGTGATGGACTATGACTTAGGTGTTGTAAGATGTTCTTTCCCTGGGTTGCTTTTGAACATAGCATTAGAAAGTGACCTGAGACAGAAATATAACATCATAATTGGAACTGAATCTAATAAAGTAAGTGTAGAACTTAAATTTCTGATTCAATGCACATGTTAGAAAAATATTTTTATCTCTTACCTTTTCAGTATAATATAGAAGTTAGTTTTATCATTTTATTAATAGTTTGTGGTCATGGGTTGATACTTAAACAGGTTGAATGACAACTGGCTAATATAAGGATTACTTTTGAAAACTCCTGTTTGCATGCAACTTTTCAACTGGTAAAGAGTTCTCAGGATTGCTGGAAATCATTTATGTATATTTGTGAAAATAGGAATAATTTAGATGACAAGAGGAGACTGAAGTCACAACTGTGTGTCTGCATTTACTTGGCAGAAAGGGGCATGGTTCACCACTTCAAAGTAGAGAGAGCCAGCCCTGCTAGTGACTCTTTTATGAGTAGAGCAAACCTCTCTCTTAGAGAATGAAACAATTTTGGAATAAATATGAAGCAGGAAAATATTTTGACAAAATGAAGAACCTAAAAGAAAATACAGTGTTCAGCTGGCCATATATCCTCTCAGAAGAGACAAGCTGAGTATGTACCTATTCTATCAGGAAAGAGATGTCCTAAAGAGACACTTGTCCCCTCTCTTCAGTTGTCAGATTGTTAAAACAATGAACTCAATGGAGTTAAATTTTCCTAAGGTACTCCCTTTCCAGGGGAAAGAGAATCTAAAGACATTATAACAGCTGAAGACTTAATTGCCAGGAAAATTATCACATAATTTTGACAGCTTATGCTTCAGACTAGCTGAGGCCGTGCCAAGTCAATGATGGATGGTACTATACTTTGAGTAGGATTGTGTAGTTATGCTTATTTTCTGTCCTCTATATAAATGTAAGCCTCATGTCAGTTCCCTGAAAGATTCTTCTCAGTGTGGCCTCATTGAAGAAATCATAAATCTTCTTTCTGCATGTTTTCTTATTTTTTCTCTCTCTAAATGTCCTTCTCTTACTGTTGCTATCTTTCTGTCTCTGTTTCTCTATTTCTCTGTCTCTGTCCATCTCTCTTTCCCATGTGCATACCTATATACAAGTATGTTGTGGCTAAAGTTTCATGTAAATTTTCTTCCTCCATCATCTACTCTGTACCTCACTTTCTGAATCAAGGGCTCTTTTACCCTCAAACTCATCAATTTTGATTTTGCTGAATTGGCTGGTCAGCAATTTCTAGGGTCCTACCTGTGTCTTCCTCCTCAGCACTGAAGTTTAGACCTGCACCTCTACATCTGGCTTTTTATTTGGGTGCTGAGGATCTGAACTCAGGTCTCCATGCATCACCACTAATTATTTTCCACAGCCCCTGTTGTCTCCTTAGTGTGTTGGGAAATGGGTACTGAACCTAAGTAGCTGACACAAGTGAGATCCAGATGTTTGCTATACAGTCTCTAGCAACAAAAGCAGTATAGATTGCATTAGTTTTGATTTCCTATATGAGTCTTTCTCCTCTTTCTCATCTGCCTGTCTTACATTATTCATCATTAAGAGAGAAAGGCATAGTGTTCAGAAAGTGGACAAGCTACTTTGTGACTTCTTTCTTTGTTTTGTTTTGTTTTTTAAAGTATATCTTAATTGTAGAATGGAAGTTCATGCCACTTCATAAATAAAAAGTTTACCTCCCATTCCAAAGGGTAAATGACAATCTTAACCCTAAAGACATGTAGAGTTCTACATTTATATCCAAATAAAGTAAGTTGTACTTCCTGCCCAGGAATTGCTTTTGGTCTAAAACAGAGAAAACTAACATAAAAATAATGTTTCTAAATATGTGAGGCAAATCAGAGCCCATTACACAGTTAGTGAATATTGTTCATTTTCAAAGTAAAATTTGATGCAATCTTTTCTTTAATTATCTTTATTTTGGACATTTTAAAATTCATGAGTTATGGCAATACATACAATTAAAAACTTTCTAGTTTAAAAAATAGTTTAGTCAGATATAAATAAGCATGGATTGAGCTCCACATGAAAAAAGAAATTTAAATACAACTGTTATATTTTAGGGATTTATTCTAGAAAAAAATTAAAATGTAAACTTAATTTCTCTTTAGTGTTAAGGCTTAAAGCGAAGCAGTCTATTGCCTATATGGTCTAATTTGCATAATAATACTTTTTCTCTTCCTGATGACTCAAATTCAACCATTAACAAGTTCATTCCTTAGGTATAGGCATTGTTGTCCTTCTGTAGTCCTTTTAAAATGTAAATGAACATGGAAGAGTACACCAAATTGCATTCTTTATAACATGGCATGTTGTGATGGATTTCTTTTTTCAACAGAACAACATAAATGTTTAAAATGTGTTAGAACAATTCTAATCAGATAGAACAATCCCAGCTGTTTAAAATGAAATCCACATTAAAATTAATATTTTGTCGGGATACATTTTTCCGGTGAGGCACACTGGGGAGACATTTGTTAAAGACCACTGCTATAGCTGATCTCAAGATGCTAAAGGAGTCCGACCTATTCTACCCATGGCAGGGCTCTCTGATGTAGTGTGAGTAGTCTTATGAGAGGAAGAGAAGGGGGGATTCATTCTAAAGGGATGTTTAGCTGTGTGTCTCTCTTAGATTCTGGGACTGAGCATCTCCACCAGTTCTCTATTTCAGGTTTAAAAGTGATGGGGCAGCAGGGGTTTGTGGCAAAGAGTAGTGACTATTCAAAACTCATGGAAGATGTGATGACTGGGGTGGTGTTTTCAGTCACCATTTAATTCTACATATTGGGAAGTTTGCTGAAGGGCTTCTGGTACTCTAAGAGGGAACACAGATAATTTATTCAACACACTTTTTTTTTTTTTAACTGCTTCTAGTAGCTTTTAAAAGAATTAATACGAATAATATTAGTGGTAAGAAGGCCCTACTATTTTAAGTTAGGCCAAAAACCGTGGTTTCTCAGGTAGTTAATAGTCCTATGAATATTTTCTCCTGCCATTCTGTGTTTCTGGCATACCTACCAAAAGCCAGTCATCCTAGTTACTCTTACCAATAGGCCTCAAACTGTATGTAAGAAGCTGTACTGTCTAGTTTTGAAAAAATGGTTCAGTAGATATGTTAGGAAATGTATTTTTTTATTAAAAATAATTTTTTATACAATATGTTCTGACTACGTATCTGGCATGGTTTGGACCAGTGACTCAGCCAAAGTTATAAAATATACAAGGTATTATAACCGAAATCTCTGGCTTTCTTTAATTACATATGACTATGATGTGGGATGTCTTTCTGTGCTCTGTGAATATATTTTATTACTCTTTGTTAATAAAGAAGCTGTTCTAGCAGCCTATGGTGAGGCAGCTTAGAGGCGGGTAGGAAATCCAAGCATAGATAAAGACAAAAAAGGGCAGGTCAGGGAGAGAAGTTGCAAGCTGCTGCCCAGAAAGCAAGTTGATAATGCAAGTCTTCAGGCTTGAATAGTGAGCACTTCATGGCTGGAGTCATCTTCCCAACCCCCTCTTCACTGCTTTTGAAATGGGTAAAGGTCATCCTTTTGGCTTGGCCATCTATCATCACTTTTCTTTCTCCTCTTAGGAGGCAGAGTCTTCTTTCATCTCACTGTGTTGTCTGCCCAGCTCTTTTCCTGCTTTTCTGATGTCAGAATTTTTCTTCCTCTTGGTCCCCTTTTCATGCCAAGGGAGCTCTTACATCCTACTTTGCCAGTTAATGATGCTGGCAAGTAGTAGGAGCTTTCTGACCCAGACTTTCTGTCCTAGCCTCAAGGTTTAGGCCTGCAGACCCACAGACCCACAGAGACACACAGATGCTTACAATAGTTTTAAACTGATCAGCCTAAGGCCCAGGCATATAACTTGCTAACTCTTTACCCTTAATCTAACCCATGACTCTTATCCTGTTCAGCCATGTGGCTTGGTACCTTTTCTCAGAGCAGGATAGTTGTCTTCTGTTTCTTCTGGCTTCTCTCAGGCATTCTGCTCTGTTCTGCCTGTTCCCAGAGTTTTCTTAGTCTGGTAGCCCTGCCCACACTTTCTGTCTGCCTTTGGCCAGTCATCTCTTTTTATTAAAATCATAGGCAGGGACAATTATTTACAATGTAGCATCATAAATCCACTACATTGGCATATGACCTATTCCTGCCAATTGAGACCCAAGAGAAACGTGGGAGCTTCTTTTAAATAATACTCTGCTTCTTAAAAGGAATGCACAGGTAGACAGTGAGGCTCAGGAGTTCCTGTTCTGCTTTGCTAACTGTTTATCCAGAAAGTATTTCTTGTATGATTTCAGCTATTTTGACTCAATGAATAAATATATCAATACATGACAAAAGATGAATCTTACATGGGATGGCCACATGAAGTCATTATATTTAATAGACCTGAAGATATTCCTCAAAACTTCTGGTTAGAAAAAAAATAATGAAGATAGCTCTGTTATTCTTTGTAAGCCACTTAAGAACAATTTCTCTTATTTCTTGTGAAAAAAATCTAATTAAAACACAATTCTTAGTTTGAGTTTCTTTGATCTACAGCTAGACAGTAAAGGTACTTACTTAGACATTCCGTGTGATCAAACCTTTCCAACTGTTATGACATTTTGTAGTCTGACAGCTCACTTGCTCGTATCTCTATTCTAGAGCAGTTTGTTTATTTTTAAACCACTTATATTTTGAAAATCTGAAAAGCATTAAATTTAATTTGCAAAGCTGAGATCTGATTTTTCATATTCTTATTTTATTAGCTTACTCAAGTTTAAATTATGTATAATTAAAACAAAATTGTCCAATTCATAAGAGTAACAATTTCAGGAACTGCAAAAAAACAAAACAAAAAAATGATCCTCAGCTATTCAGCATTGCAGGGAGGGGTTCTAGCAGAATGGAAAGCCTCATATGTCTTCTCTGATAAATACATCCTTCTCTTTGTTGAAGGTGCTCAGTGCAGACCCAGGAACTAAATAGAAATGCATGTACTTACCAGGTTTCTTCCTTTAGGATGGCAAATTCTTATGGATCAACATAAAATCACAACACATCTGTGATTCTTCATGGTTTTGGAATCTCATTAGAAGCAAGGGTAAAGACTCATGGAAAATCTTCCAAATACAAGTGACTATGTATGGTGCTGTTCCAACCACATTCTCCAACATTTTCTCAGACTCTTTTTCTTAATAACTGTTTTCGTTACAAGTGAATGCACACTGTGTGTTCTAACAACATTCTCCATTCTCCGGTGTTCTCTAAGAACTTTTTTTTTTTTTTTAAACAGTGAATCATTTTCAAACACTTTTCTTGGACCAAGGAACCCTCTTTGCCTTGCTACTCTGAACTGAAATCTCTTGTCAATCAATTTGCCTCCTCCTGGGAAGCATTAATAATGATAGAATAGAAAATCTCAGCTCCTTTATCCAAGATTCCCAGTACAGAATGAGGCTGAAGCTATCCTCTGTGGGAAGCCATCCACAAGCTTGATTTTCTTTCTCTTTCTTTCCTCGTTGTCCCACACTAACCAATTTCTCCCAGACAATCCCTTAAATATCATCTCCACACAAACTGTTAGCTCTAAGGTTCTTCTAGGAGCCTATTATAGAACAATATGGATATTCCAGATGTAGACTCAGTCATGTTGATAATACATTAAAAGAACTTTAGAGGTGAATGCTGTCACCGAAAAATGAAAAATGAAAAATGAGGCTGTTAAGAAAGGTTTCACATAGAAGAGTGGATAGTCATTTTCTAGCTAACAAACAATTGTGAAGTGACTGTAATAAGCCTAGAAAAAATAATGGTGATACAGAGTTGTCCAATGGCAACCTCTGGATCACTAGAAGAAACAGCTGGATATTTGTTGGAAATACAGATCCTGGGTTTAACACTGTTATGTGAAACTCTGGGTCTGAGGTCTATTCCCTACCTATGCTGTGTCAGTCTTTTAGATTCCTGCCCATTAATTCAAACATCTCCTAAGAGGATCTATATATGTCTTCCTTCAGCCATTGTAATGTTAGATTGAATGTACTAAAACTCACATCTACTGATGATTCACCACCTAAATATATAAGCTGAATTTATTTTGAACCCTTAAAATCTGCTGTACTTATATGCATATTTTCATTAGAACTTCCAGAATTTTACTAATAATAGCAAGTACCTTTTACCTGTCTGTTTTTGATAAAGAAAGTATACTCTTCAGCATTTCCATCTAGATACTCTCCAAACTCTCTAAGAATGTCTCCTTATTTGCTACTTTCAGTAAAAAAAGGACAAATCAATGATATTATGTCTCATATCTAAAATAAATGAAATAAAGTTTGTACAAAAGATTTATTTAAAAAAAAATCTTAAAAAAAAAATCAGGTTTGTGAGCATGCACCTAAAAGAAACTAAGTCAACCTATCATGGAGAATCCTGCACCTCATAAAGGAATGTCAGCATACCATAGAGAGACACACCTCCACACGTATAATGGAACCTTTGTTAGCACACTATAGAGATTCCTGAACACCAACATTTACTACATAACTATTCACAGTAGCCAAGACATAAATAGGAAATCACCAACAGATGAAGAGCTAAAAAAATGTGATTTCTCTAAATAAAATGTTATTCCAAAGAAAATGGATGAAACCAGAAGTCATCATTTAAAATGAAGTAAGAAAAACCAGAAAGATAAACTTCATAGACTTTCTCTTATATGTGGAATCTTCATTTGTGTGTGAGTGCATGCATGTGGGGGGACATGTGTGCATGTATCTGTGTGTATATGTATGTGCATGCGTGTGTGTGTGTGTGCGCGCACGCACGCGTGCACGTGCATGCACGTTTATATGTGGATGTGCATGTGAGCGTGTGTGTGCGCGTGTGCATGTGTGTGTGTATGTATGCGTGTGCTTGTATATGCGTGTGTGAGTGTGTGTGTGTGACATGAGAGTAAGGAAGACTATTGTGCAAATTCTACTTAGTATATAATAAAACTCAGACCCAGATATGGTGGAAAAGCTGAAATATCCAAGAAATGAGGAAACAAATTCCAGCTACTTCTCACCAAGCCAGCTTCTGAGGCCTGTCTCCACAAATCCTGTCTCCAAACCTCTCCATTATTAGAGGAAAAAGTAAGTGCCAGGTGTAGCTGAAGTTCTCTATCTTCTCTCTCTGCCTAGCTGCCCAGCTATCTCACTTCCTGATTCAGCTTTCCTCCAGCTAGGATTAAAAGTATGTGCCACCACCTGCTGGCTCTGTTAGGCCTTAAACTCACAGAGATCCAGACAGATCTTGCCTCCCCAGTGATGGGATTAAAGGCGTGGATCACCACTCCCTGGCCTTCATGCCCTGGGGTCCCTGAGTAGCTCTGTCCCCTGATATTTCAGACTATTTTAATTAAATATACAATATATCACCACAGAGGATTTTGGGGGAGTAAGGAAGGAATCAGCAGGTGAAGGAAATGGGTAAAAGATGAAAATGGAGGGAAATGTGAGCAAAAACAATGATGTGTGTTTATGGAAAATGAGTAAGTCCATTATTTTGTATGTTAATTAAAAATCAATAAAATGAGGAATCTCTGTGACCTTTATATGAGTAGATGCAGTTCAGTGCTGAGGTATGTGGTAAAAGAAAGTCTGTAACATGTTAACAAATAGCAACCACAAACATAGGGAGAAGCAGGCTACTTGAGAATGTTCCAGAAGGGCATTATCTTCTGACAAAAAGTGTGTTATCAAATAACAAGAGTAGTTGGGCTGGAGGGATATTTCAGTCAGTAAAGTACTGCCATGCAAGCTTGAAGGCCTGAGGTTGTATCTCTAAAACCTATGTAAAAATCTGTGTGTAGTGTGCATAGCTGCAACTCTATCACAAAAGCGGCCAGCCAGCCTATTCAAGTTGGTGACCTCCTGGTTTGGTGAGAGACCAGGTCTCATAGAATAGTGTGGAGGTCAACTGAAGAAATCACCTTACAGTGATCTCTGTCTACAGTTCCATGTGCTTGTGCACTCCTCACACCTCATGCATACAAGCACAAACGTGTACATTGTGTACAAATACATGCATACATATACACATATGCAAAATCAAATAAAAACGATTATAGTAGTGTCTCCAGAGATTGAGTATATAATTGAATGACCTGGAACATTTGTTGAAACAAAGATGAATTAGACTCTCATCAAAGTTGCTGCTTCGGTAGGTCAGAAATGAAGGACCAGAACTGAGGATTCCAGAAAGCCTCCAGGTGTAGTATGAGGCTTCTGGCCCAACTAGCCCCATGGTCTAGATCTGCCCATGGCCATCCCTCCCCCCCCCCCGAAATGACTCAGATGCTTATATTAATTTCTCAGACATATTGCTAGCTAGCTCTTCCAACTTAATTTAACCTATTTCCATTATTCTGTCTTGCCATGTGGCTCATGGCAACACCTGAGGGCAACATGTTTGCCATGCTCAGGTTCTGTTATTCACATATTGATGAACTATTTGATACTCATATCTACCTGTGAGAGAATTATTAGTCTTTATTTTGCATGTGATTTCCTTCTATATATTTCATAAAGTTTCATGACCTTAACATATGATCTTAAAATATATTGGTGTTGGCCAGATTTACCCATCTTGATGACTTCCCCATGATACTGTGTGTTAAAATGAACATCTGTGATTTCCTGGGAAGTCGTGACATAATATTCAAATACTTAAGTAGACTGGTTCTACAGGCTTCCACACAAAGCCTGGTAATTAGAAATGGTTGATTGCAGTGGTATAAAGACTTACTTCTCTCTTGGGCTCAGGACAACTGTGAGGTACAATTCAGCCCAGAATTCTCCTAGGACTGAGGACTCCTTTCTATATCTGTCATGCATTTCCCCCCTTATTCAGCCTGTGTCTTTGCTCTCATGGGTCTTGACTTCGTAAGCACTCTCCAGTGATTGTCCTGTACACTCAATTTTACTTCTCCAGAATTCATTTCCTAAAGAACCCAAGTCCAAAAGGATGGATGGACCATACTTATTAACTTTAATTTTTAGAGAAGTATTTTGTAGTGGAATTTATCCATGCTTCAGAGAAATGGTAGCTGGTCAGTAATGACCTCAGTGAAGGTGCTCAATTTCTCTAAGTCTTTCTCTCCCTCTCAGAAGAGGAATCTTATCAGGACCCAATAGTGGCTCAAATAAAGCATCACTATTTATATAACAAAACTAGTATGGCCTAGACTTTCCCAGCAGTGTTTCGTCTTGGTCCTCCAGTGCCACACGTTTATTTATAACAAATTTATAAGGCTCCATTATAGGGGCCTTCCCTCTTTAAAAAGCCACATGAGCTCCAAGTTCCCCTGTAGCTCATAGACAGATGTTGCTCTAAGTGTGAAAGGATCACCTTTTCCAGGCTGAGAGCCTGAGAGTTACAGATCTTCCCTTGGACAGTGACAGTTACATCATCTTGCTCCTGCTTCTCCATGGCTGTGAAGGCCAAGCCCTGGCTCTGTATCCACACATAGCTATAATAATTCATGTCTCCAATGGTATGACTTATGTTCATCTCCTGGCTACTTCATCTCTTCTCATGAACTGGTATTTTTATTACACTCTTGGTATTTATTATAAACCACCATATTAGGAAATGCTAGTCAAAACAAACACCTATCTGTTACAATGTGGTTTCTTGGTCCCAGGCGGCCAGAGACCCAGACTCACAGACCTTGCAGCCTCAGACCTCTTAGCCGCCTGCCGCTGTTCATGGTTCCCAGAAATTACTCAGACACTTATATTAACTTCATGCTGTTTGGTCTATGGCTCAGACACATTGCTAGCTAGCTCTTACATCTTAAATCAACCCATTTCTATTAATCTTTCTTGCCACATGGCCCGTGCCTTACCTGTGTTCCTTACATGTTGCTCCTTTGGGCTTCAGGCTCCTTCTCTCTCTGACTCCATCCTGCTCCTCCTACCTATTCTGATTCCTTCTCCTACTTTTTCTATGGTGCCTGTCATGGGCCAAAACAGCCCTTTATTTAAAGATTGCTATTCACAGCATACAGAAAGGCATTCCCACATCACCTATCTCCATGATTCTGAAGTCTTGAGTTTTCTTACTGGCCCTAAACTCCTGATCTCTCATCCTAAATATCGCCATAAGAATCTCACCCCCTGATATCAAATGATGATAACTGTCCAGCACTTACCTTCATGCTTCATTTATATCCTTTTGAATTTAGATCCTGTCATCATCTGTACTAATATAAGATCACTATCAAGAAGAAATACTAGCTACTACGTAATTAGTACTTGGTACATTACAAGCAGGATGTTAAATGTTTCAAAACTAGTTGTCATCTGGTTTTTCAGTGATTATCAGCAGCAGCAGCACCAGCATCAGGGAGATTCTGGAATCTCACATTTGGTGTGCTGGCAATTCCTGAATCCCAGGAATTTTACAGTTCCACGACTTCCTCAGATGAGTTTCATTCCTGCATAGATTTGCTTGTCACCACTGCCATCATTAAGAAAATTAAATTTAAAATCCTAAGATTATAAGGTGAATGGGTTAAATCTTACAATGAGAAAATTAAGGCTTGAATCATTAAAATAAGTAATTCAGAGTGTCAGACACTGACAAGAGCAGCATGGCAAAGCAATGCCACATATGGCAGCCTCTACAGGCCTCTCTGGTTCTGCTCCTTAAACACCCTCCCTAGGATGTTTTTTGCTGTTGATTACTTACTCCAAGTAGCAGCACTGTATCCTTCTATATTACCTCTATACTGCACTTCAGTGTTAGTGGGACAATTAGCTTCCTTCCAGTAACTGTACACGTTTATTCCTGAGGCTAGTTCCCATAATAGTTAACAATAGTTCTTGTATTTTTGATGAAGTTGTCATAAATATTTATGCATTGATTTATTATGTTTGTATGTGTTTGTATGTGGGTGCATATATGCCTCTGTGCATATTTAGAGGACAGAAGACAACTTGTGGAAGTTAATTCTCTTCTACTATGTAGGTGGGGTCCAGTAATCTCAGGTGGTCAGGGTTGGTGGTGGGTGACTTTACGCACTGAGACACCTTGCCTGTCCATTTTCCATAGCTGAGTCAGTATTAACAGCCTCATGATAATTTGTTCTGAATATTTCCACACTTTAAACTAGTGGTGTTATTTTCTGTTGGTTAAAGGTTGGCAAAAAAGCCTCATGCCCATTTTCCTAGAGAGACTGAGCAACATAACATGTACATTTCCTGTGGTTTTCCACCTGACCTTGAAGTGTCAAGCATTTTTCCTAGTCTTTTTTGCCTTGCTTTTAAAAAAGTGGTCGTTTTCTCTAAGATCAATCACTGACACTCAGTGGCTCACCCATTCAGATTGTTCTTTCAAGCTGGCCATATCATTTCTTCCCCTTTCTCACCTGGAAAATTCACCTCTCACATACTTGTGGCCTTTTAGTCTCATCATTAGGGTATGTTTGGATGTTGCTTTCACTAACTAGGAACCATTCCCCTTTAGCCCTAATCTTTCTTTCCCGTCTTCAGTTTGTTGTTGTTTGTTTATAAAAAGTATCTTTCTTTCCGGAATTCCTTTGCCACTCACAATTCTCACACTTTAGTGCAGCTATGTTCTTGAATACAGTTAACTCTAAACCAGTTCCTCCTCCAAACCAATATAAACCCCTCTCTAGGTGTCAGCGCCTCCCATTTCATGTTCCTCTCTATTATATTCCTAACTTGGTTTCATGACATCAAATTTTCAAAACCCCCTTTGTGATCTCTTCCTACCTTTTTGCTTTGACATCTGCTTTGATGTCATTTCTGTATCTATCTAACACTTATTTAAATATTAAGTAAACATTTTATCATCCCATTTTTATCAATCTCTGTGTTAAGTGTGAGGTCAACAATGTACAAAAAAGCCATACGACATCTTTGCTGTCAGATTCAAGTCAGGGCAAAACAAACACAAACAATACTCACCGTGTTATTTTACTTCAGCCCCATCCTTCCCACTCTGCCTGGAGGGCTCCTTGAGTTGCAGGCAAGGAGTCAAAAACAGGGAGGTCATAGCTTCATCTTTTTTCCTGAGCACATGCTTTGTTTCATTGCTAAGCTCTCATACTCCCCCAATCTAAACCCATGCATGTGCTCAAAAGTCTCAAGTATGAATTTACATTCAAACTATTGCACAGCAACATTTGTAATTGTGAAAATATCTGCATCTGACCATCTAACTCAAATATCTAACTACAGGGGTCCAAAGAGAGCTAAAGTATCTGTTAGCATTTCCAATAAAGCACACCATCCACAAACACAAATCAATGCCTCTGCCCACCTGCACATTCCCTTTCTGACTCCTCAGTTCTTCACAGCGTCATCATCTTTCTAGCTCCCTGGGTACAAACCGATTCATCCCTTCCATGTATTTTACGACTGTTGGCTACATCTCAGGGATATTTCTTTGTGAATATCCTCAAATTTTGTATCTCACAAATGTTATCGTTGTTCCTATATTCACATATCTAGTCCTTTCCCTAGAGGTCATGTCTTGCCCCCTTCTAAATGCTTTCTACAGTGTGTTCTGTCAGATTCTAGATCTGCCTAGTAATCTCTTCTGTCTGATTCATCTTCTTGGTATATTTCAGATCATAATATGCCCCTGCTGAACGCATTCTCAAGGAAACAACCGTAACTAACTAAAAATGGCTTCTGTAGATTTTTCAAGCCATTTGGATAAGGGGTTAGACCACCACTGTACTTCCCGCTTCCGGCTCTACTATAATATATCATATTACACAATAAGGCTTTTTTTAAAATGAGGCTTCTTTCAGGTCTAGCACATTTGGGACATGGTGGTGATGTGCTCTAGGTTCCCTTCTGGCAACACAGGCTGCCAAGTACAGTATATTTATTTATTTATTTCCAAAGCATGAACTGTACAAGATTGAGTTCACCCCAACAAAGGTCTTCAGCATGACCAGCTCTTAGTGAGCACTTGCTAAATTAAATCATACATACATTAGATTCAATTTCGATCAAAGCACGGGTTAGGGAGCATGGGGCATGTGTATCATAGTCAGCCTAAGTCAAGCTGCAGTGTGTCTTGAGTGCATTGGTTATGTTTCCTTATTCTTTTTTCTTCTTGTCAGTTGCTCTGATTCTTTTTTCTTTTTTTAGTTTTTGGTAAGTGATTTGAGTGCTTCACACAACAATTGAATAATGGATATCTTTGACAATGCACAGCTGTTTGGGGGAAATAACAGATTGCAACTTAGAGGATATTATTAATATTTTGTTTAAAAGATTTATTTTATTTTATTTTATTTTAGTGTATGTGTGTGTGTGTGTGTGTGTGTGTAGATGTTATAAGAAGGTATACAATCCCCTGGAGATGGGTTTCTGATTGTCAAGTGGGCCTGTTATGGGTGTGGAGATTTGAACTTGGGTCCTTGGCATAAGCAGCAAGATCACAGGCTCTGTTACCACTGAGTAATTTCATCAGTCTCTACATTTTTCTTTCCAAGTGACTGTGTCTGGAGATTGTTGTTTAAACACAGTTAACCGATATTCCCAGCCATTGATGGACATTTGTAGTCCTCACAGCTATACCGAGAATGATTGTCAACAGTAGTGAAAGCCTAGCATGCATTTTTTTTTATCTCAAGGCACCTGGTTCATGGTTGAGAAGTATTCCTTTCCCCCCCTCAACATCCTCAACCTCATGAAAAATAACCGGCCCTGGTTATGTTTAGACTATAACTATCTCAGCTGGTATTCGACAAGCATGTCTCCTCTCTTCTGAGAACCCTGGAGAAGTTGGTGGAGACACAGGGGGCCAGCTCATGGACTCTTCTGATGTTTTGATTCTAATTAACTTCTTTTTTACTTATTCATGCATGTATGTACATACGTATTTAATTATCATTAATTTGTATTGTGTTGTCTTCTTTGTGTTTTACAACTCAAACCATGATTCTTGGATCAGAGGCTCTGCCAAGCCATTAAAGAGACTGAAGCTCAGGCGGCCCCTCCCCTCCTGAGCTGTAGTATATGCACCTGAACTTTAATAAGATCTTAGGATAAGTCCAGAGGACAGTTAATGTGGAAAAGCACACTTGTAAGCCCTAGAACCCGCATGGGTAGAGAGGGGAGGGGAGATCTGGAAAGCGAGGCAAAACTGTAGGTCCTGCAGCTGTAGAGCTTGAACGTCCTGGCAGTGGCCTCACCCAGTGTCTCCCTCTGTGCTGTGCAAGGCTGCTGGGAGTACTGTTAAAGCTGAGTGGCATGGAGTGTAAGACGCTGCACCCAAAACAGGAGCGCTAAGGACCTGGGCACAGGAGAGTCCTTAAAAGCTGCTCCTGGAGCGTCATCTCTAGTGCCTGATGCATTTCCCTCCCTGGCGTCTGTTGGTCACACTTAATAACCATTGGGTAGGCGCGTGTTAGTCCTGGCTTGCTTGGCATCTGGGCATCTGGCCGCTCTACAGCGTGCTCCTGAAGCTGGGCGGGCTTGCAGCGCCAGTAGAGGCTGCACCTGGGGCGGTGCGGACTCCGGACGTGCGGAGCTGAGAGCTCGGTGGCGGCAGAGGCTGTCTCCCCCAGGGGAGCCGCACACCCAGGCGCTCCGCAGCCGCAGCTCCCCGCCAGCCCAGAGCTCAGCGTGACTCCGTGGTGCAGCTGTGCGCTTTCTGGGGGCATTCCAGTACCCCGGTGACAGCCTCTGCTCCTGGATGCCGGGCCCCGGGCGCCGTGCCCTGAGCTGCAGGAGGATGAAGAACGCGGAGGGAGGGAAGCAGGAGAAGCTCCAGGGGACTCCTAGGAAGCAGCCCAGAACTGGTGAGTTGAGCGCGGGAAGGGGCGGCAGGGCTCAGGTTGGCCCCCGCCACACTTGCTCTAGCCACCTCCCTTGCAGTCTGGGTCGCTGTATGCTGGGACTCTCACTGACTTCCAGAAAGCTCAATGGAGAAAGTCCTCAAGGGCTTCCATGGTGATGAGGGATTAGCCAAGTGGAACTGTCTCAAAGCATGCCTTGTTGGCTCTTGCCTGTTGGGTTTGGGTGTGCCCTCCTAGAATCCTGGAGAAGTGGGATACAGAGACGCTGGACCTCTGGACTGCTTTCTTTGTAACAACAACAATAATAATGATAATGATAGCATTAAATCTTAAAATGCATAGGTTTTGAGGGCAGAGTTCTAGTAACATACCTGCAGGAAGTTCACATTGACATGTAGGGTGACACTGGAAACCCACAGGTGAGCCAATGCCCTCCAGATTTCTAGTTTTATTGGCCATCAGGTGTCTTACATGCAGGTGACCCAGCTCAAAAAATGCTTATTCTTCGGGCATGCCTTAGCTTCTTGTGTCTTGGAACTTTTCTCGGGTGTGTGAATTGAGGTGGGAGAATACCTGGAGCCTCCGCAATCATGTTTTCTAAGATGAAGTGCACCCTTTGCCTCTCCAGCACAACAGCGATCCAGTCTCGTTTTAATCTCCTGCTTTTACACATGTGCATGTGTCTACTTTTGCTTGGGGGGCGGGGGTTGTGATTTCACATGAGGAAGGCAAGATTATTAAACATTCGAAAATCTCCAAATTATGGGGGCATGAAACTCAGTGGAAAGACAGCATGGGATGCTGGAGTTTGTGTATCAAGCCATCACTGTTCTCTACATTCCCACCTTGCTGTCTGGAGATCTGAGTGGAGAATGGCCTCTCTTTGGCAAGTCAGCGTTATTTACTAGTTTGTTTATGAACCCTCCTTTGATGTATTTACTCAGTTTTGGTTCATCGTGTGAGAGGTGCATGCCCCCCTCCCGGGTTTTCTGAAGCTCCTCTTAGCCTATTCTGGGTAATTCAAGTCCTACTACCCCATTTCTAAGTATGACAATGTGGATCACTTCAGTCAATAGAGAAACACAGTACAGCATATCCGGAAGCCCATGATGTCTTATTTGTATTAATTTAAACATGGAGTTTTTGAAGCTGTTAAAAGAGACCTCAGAATGGGCAAACATCTAGAATTAATGTACTATTTCAGAAGGAAGTAAACCAAGTGTTGGAAGTTGTGTTTCAGGAGAAAGATGCCCAAGCCACCACGAACTTGATGACGGTGCCTTTGAAGCATCTAGCAGTGATATACCTGGCATTTTTGTCTCATTCACTGCACATCTTGTTTCACAGCCAGTTAGATTGTTGAGGACCTTGAGATAGCAGTTTTGGGGTTACCATCCCTATTACAAGCTGAGGATAAGGGATTTTTAGAGATATCAAAAGATGAAAAGTTAGTGTTTTGGAAGTGGAGGTTGCTAGACTCCAAAAACAGTTCCACCAATCACAGTAAAATTTCTTCCAGAATTATTTGAAAGAATGAATTGGCTGACTGTATAAATCACATGAGATATTGATATGGTGATGGCACTATCACAGAATGATTCATATACAGTCGGTAAATCTATTTAATGTAACTTATGTGGGTCTGAGGTGGAGATTGCCTGAAAATTGGCTGCAACACTTATGTAACTCAGCCTACCAGCTGCTGACTGTTGAGTGCCGGCATTCACCTTGATAGCATTTCTTGAGTTCCCTTATTACAAATCAATAGTACTATACTATAGCTCTTAACAACGTGATTGATAACATCACATTTCTGTGGTGTTTCTCAAGTCTTTGCAGGCACTGGTATTTTAACTCACTTGTAATCAAAGCTCGGATCCAGTAGGATCCTAGGTTTCTATTAAAAGGTATGAGCCACTCGTTTCAAATTTTCCTTTTAGTTTTCAAGGGTATTTTCAAAACAATTACTCCTCCTGCTGTGATTTGCTATTTAGCAGGTGTCTCAAATGTTCAATAATGAAAAATGACTGCTAACCAACAAAACAGTTTCCATTTATAGTAATAACAGACACTTCTGCAAAGAATTTATTTTATTTGAAATTTAATTAAAGGCGTGCACCTCATTATAAAATGTATACAGCTGCCCAAGTACATGTCTTTCTTTATCTTCTTGTAGGCTCCAGCTGGATAAACACATTGTAGGTGAGGTATTGTATAATTACCAACTAAAATGAAAAGAATGGAATCACCAAACAAAAATTAGGCTAACCTATTTGGACACCAATGCTATTATTCCAAATGTGAGAAGAGATTTGGAAAATAGTGTCCTTTTGCTTGTATATTTATTTATTGTATATATTCATATGTTGTGTGGCATATATGTGCATATATGGCCTACATTTAGAAGGTAGAGGATGATTAGCAGGTGTCAGTTCTCTCTTTTTACCATTAGGGTCTTTGGGACTAAACTCAGGTAATCAGGTTTAGCAGCAGACACCTTTACCCCCTGAACCATCTTTCTTGCCCAGAATTTAAAAACCTTGAGAAATTAAAGATATGCTGTGCATTGTTGTGCTTCCAAAGTACAGCATTGTAAAATAAAACTAAAATTTCTCTGTCTTATGAAAGACATGGTACTTCTGTGATCTTTCTGTTGTTTGGGGATCAATTGTGCTCCGAGTAAGAGCCATGTATAAAAAAGACTTCTGTTCCTCTTTCATTAGTAGAACCAGAGTCCTAAAGCTCATGTTTTGCCCATTAGAAACAATACATTTTTTCAATATGCATAAGTTTAACGGAGGCTTATAGAAAGGAAACAGTAGTGAGAACTGGCCTACAGTTGTGTTTTGTCATGAGTGTCATAGTTATAAGTAAGCAAACATATTTAACTTTAGGCCAGTAGTAAAATCTTCATTGTCAAAGTGCAATATAGTTTATTATAATGAGAATACTGTAAATAGTTAAATTTTTACACAGTGCACTGTGTGTGGGCATATGCATGTATGAGTATAGGCATGTCTGTGCTTGTGCAATGCTGGAGGGCATCAGGGCACATGCACTATCACTCTCTGCTTTATTCCCAGAAGACAGAGTTTCACACTGAACTTTGTGTAAGGTTGAGGCTAGCAAGCCCTGGATCCCTGCCTGTGTCTGCCTCTTGCCATGGGGCTGGAGATTACCATAACCAGCTTTTTAAAGTTTTCTGGGGCTTCCAACTCAGCAGATGCTGTTCTACACTGAAGGGCTCACCAACCTTCTTTATTGTGCTTTACAGATGTCTCAGCTCCATGTTACTATTACAGAACCAAGGTTGTTATAGATATTATGTGATAATTTTAAGAAGCATATCTCTGGAAAGTGATTTAAACTTTGTAAAGGGTGAGTCACATTGACATTACGGGTTGAAAAAACTAATATTGGAAAGGCATGTGAAAATCTAAGGGTTAAAAGTCCTTAAAATTAAAGGTAGATTGCAGTTGGTTTTCTGACAAGCATCCCAAAGTTAAAGTTTGAATATAATAAAGGTTTCAGGTTGAATGAAAATCAAGTGAACACTTAAATGGCACTTAAAAAGATTATGGAGAGCACATGTACAAGATTTACAAGTCTAATTTATATTTTAAGCAAGTAGATAACACACTGGAGAGTCTTTAAATTTTTTAGTACATTAAAATGTATTTATTCATATCTTTTAGGGCCTGATAAAATTAGTGATAACTACTTATGGTAGATTGAACATTAAGTTCTCCTCAAAGTCGTGATTAACTTCTAAGATGATGGAACCTGAAGGAACAGTCTGCAAAGCAGAGTTAGATGGGATATGAGGATGCTGTCCCTGTTGTGACTTTAGTGCCTATAAGATGTAGACGAGACCAGAGACCTGTCTTTCCCCAAACTGAGAGGTCTCAGTACAGGGGTGGCTCCACTTCAGGAGGACACATGGCTGTCATTGACTTTCTTTGATCCTTGACTTTCAACCTTAGAGTTATCAAAACTGTGTGTTAGCTGTTTTAGTCACCACTACCAATCACATTTTGTCACAATAGCTCAGTCTAGTGAATCTCCCATGGGGTCCTCATCTTAACATGAAAGATTATAATGAGAGAAAGCCACCCATAGACATACACTGCTCAAATTTCTTTCACAAAGCCCTTTTTGAATTTTGAGTGTATTCTTTGTCATATTCAGATAATTTAGTACCATTTCTACTATTTTCCTAGATTGGCAATACATTTAAGTAGTATCATATTCCTCTCTTATGAATGTAAGTATATCTAACACAGTTCTAGAGTTGAGGAAGGATGTTCATTGTTTTTACCACTTTACTTATATTGTTGTCAAACACCCATCCAATGTTTTGCTGCAATTGGTATGCAAAGGCCAATTCTCCCATATTCATTCATGAAAACATAACATCCCAAACAAGTGTTCAGCATTTCTTAGTATGTCTTTTAACGGGGAGCTTTGCAAATGAAGCATGTGCCATCCAGGGAAAGAACTGGTCTTGATATACCTGTCACCTATTGGACCTAACTGTGCCCAGGAGAGATGTCATCATAATGCAATATAGGGTGCTTTGTTTTGATTCATGAGTTCTTCTCAGAATGTGGAGTCAGATATTTCTTTGTTCAGTGTCTGTGTATAAGACATAAAGAGAAAGTGTGCTTTTGTGAATTGCCTTTAGTACAAAATGTTATTCACTGCAAATTCTGTGGCATGCTCTAGAATTTATTGGACCTGTCTCACTCCCCCTTTTTCCTCATGACAAGAATTACCATGAACATACTGTGCTCTCTCTGAGCTTGAGAATACCAATTCCTCCCTTTCAATCCCTACCTGTTTCTCTTGTGAGCTATGAGATTTTGAGTCAACTTATTGAACACTTCGGCACGTATCTTCTCTACTGGCTCAGCCTATGGACAAGGGATAAGGAAGCTCTCAATTGAAGATTTAGCAAGACCTCCTTGTAAAATACTTAAGAGGAGAGGGAGCTGGGGATGGGAGGAACTAGGGCTTTGGACACGCTGGGTGAGTGCTTTACTGATTTGCCAGTCTCCAGCCCGGATGTTAAAATGTTAAATTTTTGTTGTTTGCTTTATTATTATTTTTTTAAAAATCACTGTCATACACCCATTGCCTGTTGGTACTGAATTAAGTACATATTGTATATTTATGTCCTGTGTAATCTGTCCCAAGAAAAGTTTCTTAAAATGCCAGAGGTCTATTATTCTGTGGTTGTAGAGACCATGTATCTGATAACACCATTAGGTTTAAGTTAATTTGTAAGCAAGGCTATGTTTATTAGGAGGGTTTAAGAAAGAAACTGTTCCTTGTTTTAGCCAGTGTTTGACTTTCCTCAGCATGTGACATCATCAGTTGTGACTCCGGCTCCCTGTTACCTTTTCTTTATGTCTCAAGTCTCTTTCCTCTTCTCTGCTATGGTGCTATGAATGCATCTCAGTCCAGTCCCAGCATTCTAGAACATTCTATCCCCTGCACGTTTTCATTTAATCCTATCTGAACTGCTAAGGTAACAGTTACAGATTCTAAGGATTGAGAATTGCCATTTTGTCTGTATGGAATGTATGCAGGTGTGGAGATGTATACTGTCAATCACCATCTATATATTGTATCTTGTGTGTATGAAACTAACCATAAGAAAAGTCAAAATATCAGAAAAGATGTAAAATTTAAGTTTTAGACTCCATTATTTTAACATATTTAAATTTTGATCAAATTTACACCACATTTGCATAGCCAGCCACTCTATTTTGTTCTCTTAACCATAAAGTAATGTGACCAGTCATGAAAGTTAATGATTCCTATGGTCCTGCAGAGTACTCATTTTAGAATATCAGAGCTGACCAGAGAATTGAAACCCCATCTTCATGACTGCGGTGTTGGATGCGTGAATAATGACATTGCTTTAGATAGCTGCTCACTTTGCATTTCATTACACAGAATAGGTGGCTCTTTAGCTTTGAACTTAAAGGCTTAGAAATGATGGTTAAATTCACTTTAAAGATGAGAAACTGTGCCAAGGACTATACTCAGCACTCAGAAGGGCCAACAACTGAACTCTTTAATCTCTGCTGATTATACAGTATTAGGATAAAATGCATCAGCTGTACACTTACTGAAATAAGTAAAAATACTTATCTAGAACGATAAGCAGAATTCATCAGCCACATAATTCTGTTGACTATAAATATCAACTAATGAGAATTTATGGTTATTTATCTGAATTAACTATATATTTAACCATTTATTGATTTTTATTTATTTATACATTTTAA
The DNA here is from genome assembly GCA_033318265.1 of Phyllotis vaccarum. NCBI lineage: Eukaryota > Metazoa > Chordata > Mammalia > Rodentia > Cricetidae > Phyllotis > Phyllotis vaccarum. Next base: position 102,623,880 of record JARWLC010000009.1, on the reverse strand, counting down.
AGCAATGATTTAGTATTACTGAATAAGTATATTTAGTTATCTATGGTTCTTTTAAATTCTACAGCTCTGTGGTCTGAAGAACACTCACATTGTCATGTGTTCATCAACATCAACCAGCTACAAAATTCTGTTTTTCTTTTAAGCTGAGGCTCACTATCCAATAAATTGCTCTCTAGCTCCTGGTAGCCATCATTATATTCTCTGTTTTGATAATGGTTATTCTAAGTGACTCATGCTATATTAGTGCCCTTGTACAGTTTTACAGTTGTGTGTGTTATGTTAGTTTATTACTTTTTCTATAATGTTCTCAAATTTTATCTTTTTGGACCATCTTCAGAGTTGCCTGCTTTGAAGTTGTAATCTGGTCATTTGGTCATAGGCTAATAACTTTCTAACATTATTATACTAAGAATTATGAATAATTAGTGCATGAATATCTCTTCCAGATGTTTCAATCTAATATATATATACATTGGGCGTCAATTGTTGTATGAATAAATGAGACTTAGGGATAGATCTTTGAGAAAGTTGGAGATATTAGAGAGAATAAACATTATAGTTAGATTTTATTTAGTTGTGTTTTAATTTTTTTAGCCTGGCCTTTTTTTTGGCTTTTTTTTTTTTTGACTTTTTATCCCCACCTTAAATATTTTTTTTGGTAAATTAAGTTGTGGCCCCACCATTGCCTGCCTGGATTTTTTTATATAATCTAAAATGATCTCGACTCAGTTGGGATTAAGGGCATAGGTTACCACTCCCAGGATACTCCGTGTGCTGAGATTAAAGGTGTGAATCACCACTCTCTGATTCTCTTAGACTGATTGTGGTTAGATCTTTGAAACTTTTGGAGCTTTTATTAAGTCTTTACATAGACTATGGGTAGATTTTCTCTGATATGTGATACATATAAAGCAAGTGCAGGGAGTGGCTGCATTGGATGTAATTCCCCTTGTAATCTTTGAGGATCATTCATTTACCACTGTTCAGTCCCACAAACACAACACTGGACTATGTCTGCCCATCTTTCCCAATATGTGCTTTCTGTATTTTTATGATAGTTATTCAGATTCATGTGAGATGGCATCCCATTGGACTTGTACTTCCTGGATAAACTGGTGATGTTTGATACGTGTTTGTTGTTGCTGCAAACTAAGAGTTCTTTTTTATATTCTATACATAAATCATTTTTAAGTGATTTTGCAAATAATCTCTTCTTTCTCTGTTGACTTTTTGTTCTAGAATAGTGATTTTTTTGTCACACAAAATATTTAAGAACTTTTCTGAATTATAATTTATGTTGTTGCTTTTGGTGATATAGCCAATAATGCTGCCTATTCTTAACAATTTTAGCAACATGTTTCAGAATTCTTAGAAACCACATAAACAGCAACATCAAAGGCACTAAATAACTAGGGAATGAATAAGCAAGGTGCAATTACAGACTTCAATATGTTAGTGTCGCAAACAAAATGTTAAGCCACAAGAGCTATGGCACAATTGTGTTCTTGTGACTTTCAGTTCAAAAGCAAAGTCAACTTCTAGATTACTCTTGAGAGGGGGGCAGGCCCTCCTGTGTGGCTTTGGTGTTGTCTAAATGGACCTGTTAACCTGAGAAAACTCATCAAACTGTGCACATGTGATGTTTGCAATACTCTAAATTGAACATCAGAATCAGCAAGATAAAAATCTACAAGAAACTCACAGAGGGACATTTTTGTAAGAATATGAGTCTGGGGAGTGTGCACACGCTGTATTTGGCCATTAATTTGTCTGTGACTGTATAGGTAGCATAAGGCCCAAAGACGCAGATGTAATTGAAAGTCTATTTTTCTATAGTAAAACAAAAGACAATTCTGATGGTAAGAACAGAGAAAAAATTTACTATATGTCATTTATAGATGAACTAGAATTGTTTCATCAAGTGATATTCTTGTTAATATACCCCACACTTTCACAAGAATCATCTCTACAGAGTATTCAGTAATTTAGTTCCTAGAATCCTTTTGGTTAGGCTTAACTTCAAAGATTTTAAAAGGATGAGTGGTGTGGACCGCTTAAACAATGCTTTTTCAAGTTCAGTTATCTTAATAACGCTTTAGATAAGAGTTTGGGGGCAATGGGCTTGAGCTGTTTTGTTAGGGCAAATTTTAAATAATGCTCCTATTTCAGGTGGGAACCCTTGGAAATGGAGAAATGGTAGGGAATCTCTGAGGCTTCTATGTGGAGCTGGCTATATATTCATCTTGTGAAGTATCAAGTAGGCTATGGCGAACTACCTAAGTTTTCTCTGACAATATAGTTTCTCACACTATTGAGTATCAAACTCTAGTGGTAAGTGCCAATAGAATATAAGGATGTGTAAGTCTTTCTACTTGCTGCAGTGTTTTGAATAAAGTATGTCCCACAAAACATTCATTATTAAATAAATCATGAAACTATATTTGTGGTATACATAAAAATTGAGAGGTTTTTTTTTTTTTTTTTTTTTTTTGTCAAAATCAAAGATGCTCTGAATTTTGTCTTAAAAGCAGCATAACAATCCACTGGATTTTCATAGCCCTGTTGTCTCACAGCTAGATGACTGGTGACTGATAGTTTTGAGTAGGCTTAAGAAAATGCCTTAGAATCTTATAAATGATATTTTCCATCTTAATAATTGTTCTCAATATTTTATTTGCCAATTCTTACAGAATTTGGGGGAGACTTTGAATTTGTTATTTTTATTATTAGGAGGCATATATAATTTATTAATTATTTTAAGTACAAATTGTATCTGAGCCCAAGGTCTTAGTCTTTAACTCTTTATATATAAAGCATTTTCAGTTTTACCTGACAAAAACATTCTTTAAAAATAACAAAAGGGTTCTCTTTTAGATTAGAAGTTAGGACATATCTTCATTGTTTTAAGTTTTTTAAGTATTGAAGATTTACTCCAGGGCTGGAGAGATGGCACCGTGGTTAAGACTGCTCTTCCAGAGGACCTGGGTTCAATTCCCAGTACCCACATGGCAGTTTACAACTGTCTGTAGCTTAGAATCCAATGCCTTCACACCACACACAGACATACATTCAGGCAAAACATCAATGTACACAAAATAAAAATAAATAAAAATTTTAAAATGTTCACCTTTAAAAAATATTTAGTCAGGATTCCAAAGACATTTCTTAGGAAATTGCTCTTAATGAAAGTAAAATTTACTACAGTTAAGAGTTTTCAGCACTTATAAGATAATTTAAGAATATTATTCATTTGTCACTAATAAAATGATACTTTTTATAATAATAAAGTCAGTATTTAAGAAAGAAAGTTAGGATACACATTTCCATCCTCATTTTGAGAAAACATTATGTCTCTTGTTTAAGTCCATATTAAATTCTTACACTGAAATAACATTTCATAGAACATTAAATTAGGCCTTTATTTTTTTGCTTTTTTCTATTCATAGATCATGTGGGTAGGCATTATATGTTCCTATTAGCCTTGTTTTTGTTAGCTCTGAGGCTTAATCCCGTAGCCTCATGAAGGACTGGAGCTCCAAAAGTGAGCTCCACCTCAGCACATTTTCTTTATATTTTAATGCTGAGGAACTTGTGAGTACAGATGAATTTTTAACTTCTTATAGCCGATACAAGCCCAGTGCTCACTCTGATAGCCCAGCCCTATGGCCATCTTTCCTTTCTGAATGCTAGGGAACCAACTTCTTTTCTATGGGCTTTCACATAGTGACTCTGCAGGCAGGGAGCTGATGGAGAGCATCTGGTAACTAACAATATCAAAGCAGCACTAAAAAATGTCTTCTCAGATGGACTTTATAACTACACTCGGATCTGAGATTCAGATAAATGAATTTTATGCAAAGATTGATGTGATTTTAACAGTTATTTTAAACACCTTGATGTGATCTTTAAGGAAAGTTGTCAGCCCCGTTAATAAGTTTCTAAATTGATTAGACAACTAATTAGGAGCTCTAGAAGACATCACTGTATAAATAAAGGCTGCCTGTTACATTCTGATGGCAGTGAGTTTCTTGCCTGAGTTTGAAAAGGATCCCCAGGTCCAAGTCTCTGCTCCACTTGCTGCCTTCCATCTGATTTCCCACATGAAGACAGTTATCTTATCCAGTATCTGTCTCTAGAAAGTCTCTGGTATTCCAAGTTATATTTTGGCAACTAGGAAATCAACTACTTTCTTGAATGTATTTAATATACAGCATCAACTAGTTCTTCAGTTTGTAGCAAACTGTTGTGATATTTACATCCTTAAAAATCAAATACAGCCTTTTGTAGCCAACACTGTGTTTTTTAGGAATAATGAAAGTTTTAAGGAAATGATAGTATGCCATCTCTAGTGAGATAGTATAATAAAATCATAATAGAAGCCTCTCATCTTCTATAACCTGAAAGAAAGAGATATGTACCAACTGAGTGATTACCCTGATTATCAGTGTCTCTGAGGATGGCGGGTATTCATTTCTATTTCATAAATTCCACTATGGGAGAGTCAGATCACTGATATCAAAGCATCCTTTATTTTTTTCTCTAACTGTTAATGCATGGGGTAAACAGAGGGACACAGAGAGGCAGTGAGCCAATACCATGTACTCGTGTATTTCCTGTGGGAGAGGAACAAGTACAGGCATCAGCATTTGTTCCATTTTAAAATAATTTTCAAGACTTGGTTTATTGTCTTGTCACTAAAATAAACAGCAGTGAGACTTAAAAGCTGCCTCTTACCGAACTGTCAATCAATGGGGATTCTAATAAATGACAGAAATTTTGTTGAATGTCATCGTGTATGTAGAGAAGAGAAAGAAATGTTTCCTTTCAAATACTGCCAAGCATTGTATTACTATGTCCTAAGATAGAATTTGAAGGGCTTCTGTGAACACATCTGGCTACATACAAGATTGTTGCCACTAAAATAGTTTAGAAGTCACCTGTAGGTGAGCTGGAAGAGGGCCTGTATTTTTTTTTTTTTTTTAAACCTTGAAAGCAGTTTTCTTTAAAAGAATGAGAATGTCAGGTAAACCATTTAATGTAGGAAATTGTGCTCTTAAAATTGGCAGGCAATACTTGTTATTTGCTAGAATTTTCCAGAAAATAAAATAAATTTTAAATTCCAGTATGAATTATTTTCTGGGTAAACATAAAGAAACTTCAGGAAGTATGTGGTTGAGGTGCTTCAGCTAGCTGGGCTTTATGAACTGGAATCTCAGTGGACAGGAGATGTGGCTCAGTGATTAAGAGTACTGCCTGCTTTTCCAGAGGACCTGAGTTCAATTCCTATACACTCACATGACATCTTACAATTGTCTGTAACTCCACTGTATCCTTCACACATATATGCAGACAGAACATCAATGCACAAAAAATGAAAACAGTTTTAAAAGAAGAGGAATCTCAAACTGAACCTTTCATGTAGCTTACACCTTTTCTTTATCTTTTTATCCATGTTTAATAAGTGCTTATCATCAAGAAAATAAGCAATGTAAGATGCTAATGGGGATGTGAGGAAAAGAGACCCTACATACACTGCTTGTAGGAATGTAAATTGGTGCAATCACTCTGGAAATCAGTGTGCTGGTTCCTCAAAAAGCTAAACAATGATCTATCATAGGACCTAGCTATCCTACTCAGGGCCTCTATGTGAAGGGTCCACATGCATATACCACAGAGATATTTGCACACTGGTGGGTATTATTTTGCTAGTCATATGGCCATGCTGTGGAGTGATTTTTGGTGCCCATCAGCAGATCGATGGATCAAGATAAGTTTTGTAATATTGTTTTATGTTTTGGCATTTTTGAGAATCTCTGACAAATACTATGTATGCAGAAAGTTGGATACCAATGTCTTTTCTTTCTTTTGTGTTTTCCAGAGTTTTTACAGTTACAGAATGCTAAATATTTGTTAATGTGTATGATATAGAAATAGAAGAAATGAGGGAATATAGGAGAACTGTAGGGGTCTAGGAGTGTAGCCAGGGTCTATGTTGATGTCTGAGGCTCCTGTTACCATTGAAGGCCATATGGACACCCAGTTCTGAGGCCATGTTGGTGTCTGATGGCTGTGCTGATCTGAGTGGCTTGCATTGAAGCCTGTGGCTGCTAAGGACCATGTCTTGCTTTGTGGTCTTACAGCTAGTATTTATGCTGAGTAAAGTGCAAGTCTTATAATACCACCAAAGGTCTAACAGAAGTTTAGAATTGGGGTTGCAACTTGATGCTTTGATGGTGTTGAGGCATGCTGCCACCTAAGCCATCCTGATTTAAGAATCTAGTGCTTTTATCCAGAACCAAGATGTTATCTAGGGCCGAGCTGCTGCTGAGGGCCATGTCTAGGACCATGGTCTAGTTGCATCTGGGGTTGGTTTTAATGTCTATGGCCCATATCACCTCAGGGGGCATAGGAACCATGTGTGATGAAATCAGAGGGCCATGTTGAGATAGTCCTGATTTTTACTGGCCCAGGGAAAGCTGGCCCTGTAGAGGGATTATGTTGTTCCATTGTAAATATTTTTACCACCCACTGGTTTAATAAAAACTCTGATTGGCCAAAGGCAGAGAGGAAGTATGAGTAGGGTTACCAGACTTAAGAAAACTCTGGGAACAGGAAGAACAGAGCAGAGATGCCACAGAGTTGCCAGACAAGCCAGAAGATACAGAGGACAACTATGCTGCTCTGAGGAAAGGTACCGGGCCACATGGATGAACAAGTATCATAGGTTAATTTATAGGTAAAGAGTTAATAAGTTATGCCTTGGCCCCAGTTCAATCAGCATAAAATTAATGTAAGCATCTGTGTCTATGTGGGACTGCGGGTTTGTGGGTCTGTGTAATCAAACCACGAGGCTAGGCCGGAAAGTCTTGGCCAGAAACCTTACACAACATGACCCTGACAGGAGAGTTGGCTCCTGCCTTCTGCAGTAAGAGGTTGGCCCTACCCCTCACCACTGGTGAAGGAAAACCAACCCTGATGTCATGAACATAGGGGAGCTGAGTCCACCCCTTGCCTGAGGCATATGGCCCCAGTGGCCCAGACTGGCTAGCTCATTTACCACCTAGGCCCATAGCAGGGCCTTGGGTTGGACCACCCTAACATCTTCCCCATCTAGACTGCAGTGAAGCCCATGAAGGAACTGGTTCTCTGGAACAATGCCAGCAGGATATCCTCAACTAGAAGCAGCTGAGGAATATCCACAGAGATACTTGTTTTCTGGGTAAACATAGAGAAACCTCAGGAAGGATGTGGTTCAGTTAGTTGGCTTATGAACTTCTGAGAGGATCTAGTGATGATGGTGTACCAGAAATCAGAGTACTTGAACAAGACCCAATGACCCATTGCAATGGAAAGAGTACACTGTGTGACGCACAGCACTCCAATGCACCAGGCAGAGTTTAGAGGTTTGATTTGTTTGGTCTTGTCTTACCCTTATTTTTTTTTTTTTTTTGATTGTTTTGCTTTGTTTAGATTTGATTTGACTTTTCAAAAATTTTATTTTGAGGGGCCTTTGGTAGAGGTGAGGGGAGAACATGGAGGGACTGAGAGATAGGTGGAATTAGGATGCATGATGCAAAATTCCCGAAGGACCAATAAAGAAATTCTATTTTTTTTTTAAAAAAAAGAATCTATTTACTATTATGCTGACTTAATATGCATTATGCTTCTGTCTTTTAGGTTAAGTAAATATTTTCATGTGGCTAAGCAACATCAGTGCTATTGTACATTATTGTTGTCTGTTTCACAACTAAGTCCCTTATTGGTGGAAGACTTTGTTTTAGCAGAATGTCGCAGTTTGTCATTGTTCTTACGCCCCTCTCAAGACAGAGCATCACCCCAGCTCACTCTGAAGTGGCTGTCATTCAACATCAGGGCTCCGAGAAGAGCACAGAAGTGGAAGGCCTTGAGTTCAGTCTCCACCATCATAAACAGAAAAACAGTTTTGTCAGTGTTTAACTATTTTGTACAAATTATGTAGGAGGAATCAGTCTTGATTAAATAATTGCATATTAAGTCTACAAATACACACTATCCATAATAAGTGGAGATTTAAGGATAAAGATGATGGTTCTAAAAAATGGCAAAATGATTTTTTTTTTTTATCAATTTGTACAAAATAGATTTTTTTTTCTTTCCTCGGGTATTTGCTACTTTGGGCATATTAACGGGTTTTAATATTGGTACCCACATTGGTGAGAACTACAAAAAAGAGGTAATATTAAAAGGCATTAATAGATGTTCTCTGTGTGTGTGTGTGTGTGTGTGTGTGCGTGTGTAAATATGGATACACGTGTGAAACAGTGTATATTTCCAGTTACTTGAATCAATTCAGACTGCTTCTAGCATTAACCCATGATCGGAAATTTAATATAGAGATTAAGAAAGGCACATCATATAACTATCATCCACAATTAAGTCGAAATAGTCATACTTTTGGGAGATCCTTAATCTATTATATTTTATTCATTTGTACAGGTGGGCTGTGTATTCTGTTCCATGTGGTTGCATTTCTTGGTACTGATTATTGATGTGTCATATGATCTTCAGAGTTTGGATCTCTAGACTGGCTTGTGTAGGTCATTCTAATAACCAAAAGCATTTTTTTTTTTTTTTTTATTTTTACCACTTGGAACTTAAGCCCCGGCCAGTGTTTACACAGATACTCCCCTAATCCCCAGCAATTGTCCACTAAAGTTCCTATTCTAAATTCTGTTTTGCCTCTCATGTGCTCTGCCCAGGCTGGTGCAGTATTTGTTAGACTCCTCTCTTTCATCCAGATGCAGTTCTGCCCAGGTGCTGATGATGGTTCTCCTAGTTTGTTAGTTGAAAAGTGTAGCATCATTTTGTTACATCAGCACAGGCTAGCATGTGCTAATTGATGCAGTGCTGTGATGGGAAAGTAAATAATAATAATGGGAAAGTAAGAATAATGATTTTGTGTACATAACTGTTTTCCACACATTTAGCTCTCCGCATCTCAGCTTCCTATCAGGCTTTTTGACAGGAGTGGTTCAAGTTCTTGTTTATTCACTATATTGATAATTTCTAAAATATGAAAGTATGGGCCAGACACTAAGTAAAGTTAACTATGTTAGCTTCCATTAAACTAAAGGTACTGGGGAGAGGTGCTATGAGAAAACCAATTCAGGACTGGGAAGAAGGCTGATTATGTAAAGTCCTTGCTGTGTAAGCATGAGGTCCTGAGTTCAGATCTGCTGGGCATGGTGGTTTGTACTTGTAATGGTAGCATTGGTGGGGTGGGAGGACATGTAGGTAAAAAGGAACCTCTGTAGCTCAGTGGCCTTTCAGACCAATTCCTAAGATTCAGGTTCTATGAGATACTCTGTCTCAAACAATAAAGGTGAGGGTGATTGAGAAGAGAGGCCAGCAATACACGCCTCTCAAAAGATGTACACATGTACACATAACAAATATAAACATTGATAAAAGGATCTACTAACAAACAAGACACACACACACACACACACACAACCAGAAAGAGAAATAGTTTCCAACCAACCCAGCCATGTAAATCTCTTAATGTACATATTCCAGTTGAAGTCTACTCTGATTTCATTTCTTCTTCTATGAACTTCTTGAGAGTTAAGACAAATTTGAGTTGATATAGCGATCTGGGAATAATAATATGCTATGGTCTAATTTTCTTCTCTTCCGAAAACTTCACTGTGCTAAGACTGGAATTGTCCTCGGTAATTATGTGTGTGAACTTCTTGATAATCTCTCCGATAGAAATTTCCTTTTATGTGCTAATGCCCATTTCTGCACTTTTCATATAATGAATATGCTCACAATAACATAGGCCTTATTATACTTATGTCTTAATTTCCCATACACACTAAAAATCATACATTGTCTGCATAGTAAATGTTTTGCTCATTTAATAGTAGACTTGGTTTTTTTCTTACAACTCATGTCTTGCTCTTAATAATTTTTGTCATCTTTTTTTTCTTTCATAGATTTTACCAAAAACTTATTTTGTAATATATTCAAAGTATCATTCAGGACAATTTTGAATTTATAAAAACAAAACAAAATTATGCCATTTGGATTACTAGGTAATTGTCTGTGATCTTATTATATATATCCCAAGTCCATCTATCCAAATATTCCAATTATTATCATTTTCCTCAATCTAGCATCTATCTTCCTGTCATTTATCATCTTTTGGCTATGTGTCATCTCCCTACCTACCATCTACCTATAAATCTATTATCTATCAACCATTTATGTATTTATCTGTGTTGGGGATTCTCTGGAAGGAAAGAATAGATAGAATACATACGAAACCATGGTTTATTAGATTTTTTTTGTGTTCAACAGTCTTTGTAGTCCAATACTGGCTGCTCAGTACATAAGAGTGTGCACTCTCACATTTACAAAGTAAGGCTGAGGGCCTGGATGATTCTAGGATAGCCGCCGGTATTTGGTTTATGTTGGAAGGTTTAAGAAGCTGGAATTACTTTTCAGCAGCAACTGTGGTGGCAGCAGTGATGAGAGTTGTAGCAACAGTATAGATAGATAAACTTGTCAGACATGAAGTCAAGCAGGCAAAAGCAGAAGCTTTTTCCTTGGACCTTGTTTTATCCGCTGGGAGGTGTTCACATTTAGGGTTAGTCTCTCACTTTAACTAATCCAATCAAGAGCATCATCTCCCCACAGTTGTCCATGAAGCTTGTCTATGCGTTGATTCCAGATCTAGTAAAACTGCCAACCAAAATCAACCATCACATTCTTTCTCATCTGCCTGGCTATTGCCTTTCATTCATGTATTAGTCATCTACATAGCTTTCATTTGAGTCAATAGTCAATCATCTTGTATCCACTACCTAATTTCATATTTTCAACTTGTCTCTATTTTTGAGTGTTTAGGCATCCATCGGGATAAACAGTTAAGAAGCAGAACTAGTAGAGTCTCATCAGGTTAGTGTTATGTAGCCTTGAGGAAAGGATACCATTTGTGTAGCTCCCTTTTTTCTGCTTCTTTTGCTCTGAATCCTCCCCAGTGCTGCTCTACCTTTAAATGTGAGGTGCAAAACCCCATTCTCTCATTGAGAAATAAATGGAGGATGTTTGGGATGAGAGAACAGTGGGCAATATGCTTGCTAAATAAGCATGATGACCCAAGTTCAGATGTCCATCATTCACTGATCATGTGAGCATGGTGGAGCATGTCTACCTGTAATCCAACAATGCTGGTGTGGAAAAGCAGGAGGGCTACTGACACCCACTGTCTACACACCCTGCCCTAACCCTGAGTTTTAGTTATAGGCCTATAAGTCCGCAGAAACAAAAAAACATTTACACAATGATGATAAAAGAAGAGGAGTCATATATGAATAAAATTCAAAGGAGTACAGGTAGAGTTTTATTCTCTTCTATCTATCCTCTATCTATCTATCATCTATCTATCATCTCTCTCTCTATATATATATTCTTTGTCTATTTTCTGTTTCAAGAATAAATTTCAAAATTTTCAGTAATAATGAGGCATAGCATTGATGATGTTTCCACATATATGCACCATTTTTTGTTTCTTGACATATCCAGATAGTTCTTTAGACCCCAAATCATTAAATCTCAATCTTCTTAGCACACATCTAAGAATACTCACACCCTCACACACATGCATATACTCTAACAATACTATCTGACACTGTTGCATATTTGTCTTTTCTAAGGATGCTGGAGGCACTTCCATTGTGCATGCAGAAATATACCTCTTAAATAATGGAGTTGATGAAGTTATGTTTCTATTTTCTATAATAGTTATATAATATGTGTACTTACAATATTCAAAAATATAGTCTTTTGTCAATGTGCTGAATTGTTAAATTTATGATGTGATGTTTACTGGATATGAAAAACTCCAATTTTAGTTGATCCTTAAGCACAGGACAAAATATAGTTTATGTATTATTCAAGGTGTTCATATATTTTTAACTGGGATCCTGTTTGGTTGTGATATTCTAATGGATTTCACGTTGCCTTCAGTTACTAAGGAGCCCTTGTATTCGTCGTTTTCCAGCATTGTTACATGAAAAAGCACAGCTAATTTCATATCTCATCTTTAAATCATTATATTTGCTTACCTTTGTGGCCTCGGTTACTTTTTAGTCTTTCAGTACATGTCAAGCTAAATTTTTATTTGAATTCTGTAAACTCATATTTGCTTTTCTTTTTGATTCTGTAATCATTTTCTTGAACCTAGCTGTCATTTCAGCTGTAAAATAATAAGCAACTGTTTAAAAAGATGTGTATAAGATACAAAATGTGTCAGTCTTTGCAAAAGCCTAGAAAATTTGTAATATGGTCAAATCAACTCATTTGATCTGCTTGTAAGATAAATTTTATCTTATCACCCATGAGGACTTAATGATAGCTTTTAAAGGACAATATGCCTCAGGTTCAGGATGTTTTCACTATGATGCTGCAGAATGTGTTTGTTGACATTCTATAGACATGTGCTATAGGTAAACACAGAGTCGCCCAGCTATAATAGATTCTAGTTTTAGAGTATTCATGTGTAGCAAAGGGTACCCACAGTGCTCTGAAGTAGAACTTTTGGCACATCAAATATCATGCTGTGTTTCTGTGTCTTTCAGTATGGTAGAAACTAGTCACTTGGAACTAGTGACATATGAATGTTGAGAACTATATACGTGGTTGGTACAAGCAAGGAATTAAATTACAATTTTTACATAACTAAAATTGAATAACCATAATGTCATATTAAGCAGCATCAGTTTAGAATATAATTTAATATGTATAGTATGAAGAACTGATTCTTGTTTTTTTTCCTTGTGTATTTTAATTTAAATTTATTCCTCTATCATACAGAGCATCCTTTACAACAGCCTTCTTCTATCTCTCTCTCCTCCTCCAAGTTCTTTCCACATGACTTCTGCCCCAGACACACTACTCCTCTGTTTCCCATCAGGAAGGAGCAGGCCTCCTAGTGATAGTAACTGAACACATCACAATAAGATTCAATAAGACTACTTACAATCCCTTATATAAAGCAATGTTGGACAAGGCAACCCAGTAGGAGGAAATGATCCCATTACTAAGCAAAAAATCAGGGACACCCTTCACTTTAATTGTTAGGAGTTCTACAAAAAGGACTAAACAATTACAGTATGTATATAGAGGGCCTAACACAGACCTGTGCAGGTTCCATCGTTAATGCTTCAGTCTCTGTGAGGCCCCATGTACCCTGCTTTGTTGATTCTGTAAACTGTGCTCTCCTGGTGTCCTCAACCCCTCTGGCTCCTACAATCCTTCCCCTACAACTTCTGGGAGGTTTTCTGTGCTCTGCCTAATGTTTGACTGTGGGTCTCCATAATCCACTACTATCAGCTGCTGAAGGAAGCTGCTCTCCTGATGATTGGGCTAGGCACTGGTCTATGAGTATAGCAGAATGTCATTAGAAATCATTTCATTGACTTTTTCATCAGTCATGTTTGGTTCCATCCCAGGTCTCTGGGCCATCCAGCTTTCAGATCCTGACCATCCAGGCAGTGTTGAGCACAGCTTCAACTTATTCATTGGTTGGCCACGCTCACAAGCTCTGAGCCAGATTTGCCCTAGATGCCGTGCAGACTGTATATATCATAGGTCAAAAGTTTTGTGACTGGATTGATGTTCCAGTCTCACAACTGGTTACCTACGATGGCCAGTTCAGGCTCCATAACCTTCATTACTGGGAGTCCTCACTAGAGTCACCCTCATAGATACAAGAAGTTTCCACTGCACTAGCTGTATACATCACCCTCTAAATGCCTACTTATTCCAGTATCCTTACCCCATATTCTCTACCTCCATCCATCCCTCCTCAACCTGACCTCATCTGTTCCCATCTAAACTATCACCCCAGTCCACAAAATCTATTCTATTTTGCCTTCCCATGGGGATCCATGCATCCCCTCTAAACTCCTCTTCTTTATCTAACTTCTCTCTATGGGTCTGTAGACTGTAGTATGATTATCTTTTACTTAAAATTTAATACCCATGTTTAAGTGAGTACAAGTCACATTTACCTTTCTATTTGTAATTTGGTTTTTAAATTGTAGTTATTGATAAAAGTTATATATATATATATATTTATTTATATTTGTATAACTTAATAATATATATACATATATATGTATATATAATAAGGAAGCCAACTGCCTGGTTGTGATAATCAAATTATTATTGAAGTATTTGCAAAAACAAATTGTTCATTTACTTCAGAGTAGCATTTCTGGTATATTTTAGGGCTAAGTGAATTTTTATGTTGTTTTTTTATTGTGTCTTTTGGATCAAGTTTGTGTTTGTGAGGCACAAATATTTTTAATACTGCCCAATGTCTTTGAGGCATTGGTAATTTCACAGCATTACATATTGAGGCTCCTGTAATGCTTTCTGGATGTTTCAAAGACAGGTATTGTGATTTTCTCCATCTTGCAAAAAAAGATATTGAAGAAAGTTGAATAAATAATTTATACTTCTTGTCCAAGATAAAACACAGAGGAATGGAGGGATTGGAGTTTTATTAGTGAAGTGGTAGGAAATTCCGTAAGTCAGTGTAGCTCTATCTCTTTCCATACTCTCTTAGGGATTGGTGGTTAAGGGAGAGGAAGATGGCTCAACAGATTGGGCCAAGGGATGGTTTAGTTGATACGGAAAAAGAATAAAATAAAGAGAAACATCAAAGGAGTTGGATGTGTGCATGTGTGGTTTTAGAATGATGGCCTATCAGACAATAAGGAAAATAACATTGAAATTAAGAGTGTTAAATGTGCTAGTACAGAACTTGAAAACAGGAAATGTGGGAGAGTGGGAAATGAAATTTTTTGTAGTTTCACAAAGTATTATTTTATTTGTTTCTATGCCCAGTTGATATGAAAGTATTATATGAATGTGTCAGTCACATTAAGAAAGTTTACCTCAGAATTAAGGACGTAAGCAACAGGCTATTAAAAGACCTCCATATGCATATTAAGTCACTGTAATAGATGCGCATGGTCATTTTGGATAGTATGATTGTAAAGTAGAGGTTATATTCATGATGTATGTCATTCCCAAGGAAGATAATGGTGCTTCAGTATGGAAATATTTGTTCAATCACCTCTTCGATTGTTTATTGTGAAAACAAGATCTGGCATATAGAAAGCAATTGTGTCAAGGTGTGAATATACACTGGACATGCCCACTGTACTTGGTACATATGAAGATGGAATGGATTACTAAATAAATAATACAAAGTCTGCCACTCTAAATCAGGAAGGAGTGATAATAATCTGGGTATGACAGTTTCTGAGCTCTGACTTGGGTGGCAACCTGATAGTACTAAAATGAGGATATGATCCAGGCATTTAGCCAGAAGTTTCTGGCCTGGCCTAGCCCCAAGGTCTAGACCCACAGTCCTATAGCTGCTTAATCCCAAATAATTACTCAGAGGCTTATATTAATTATAAACCATTTGGCCCATGGCTCTGGCTCTACACCAACCAGCTCTTAAAACTTAACTAATTTTTATTAATCAATGTATATGGTGACATGTTTTATATTTAATAAAAAATCAGTCTGAAATATCTCAGAGATCTACCCACAGTCAATCTAAGAGGAGAAGAGAGTGGTAACTCACACCTTTAATCCAAGCATGGGGAGTGGTGACCTATGCATTTAATCCCAGCAGATCTGAATTTGAAGCCAGCTTGGTTTACAGAGGGAGTTCCATGCTCCCAGGCAGGCAGTCGTGGCCTTTAATTCCATAACTCCAGAGACAGAGGAGATCTTTCTGTGTTTCTGTGTGTTCAAAGCTAACTATCAAATAGTAGTAGCCCAGGCCTTTAATCTTAACCTTGATGTGAAACAACTTTGAGAAGAAGGTATTTAAGGCAGGCATAGAAAGACAGATTCTGGCAGTAGAAGTGATGAGGAGGAAGGCGGAGGAAGCTAGAAGATAGCTAGGTGAGATTTGACTGTGATGTTTCCTTTCTTTGATATTTCAGCCTTGCTCTGAGATCTGGCTCTGAGTTTCCTCTATTTGTACAACTTATGAATTGCCGTTGCCATGTGTCTCCACAATTTACCTCTGTCCCATTTCATCTTGCTTTCTGAGTGTCGGCCTGCAGTCTCTCCTTCTGACTCCAACCTCCTTTGTATTTATCTCTGCTTGGATTTCCCACTTGTCTTTAAGCTGCTTTGCCTCAGGCCAAAACATTTTCTTTATTAACAAATGGTAATAAAGTATATTCACAGCATACAGCAGGACATCCACATCACAGGCATCATGGTAAGATTCAGAGAACAGGGAGCTGAACCTGCACTTACCCTATTGGTGTGGCACAAATGAGCAGGTGGCTCTATTCCATAGATAGGGATGTCCAGTGTAAAAGGTGTGTCAAGTAGCAGAACACTGTGACATGATGAGTTGTGAGCACTTTGCATCAGAAATATGCTTGAGGTATGCAAGAGTGGAGAATAAAGACTATCATCTAAGGTGCTCAGGAAAAAAAAATCAGTGGAGAGGAAATATGCATGTACCTTAGACTTACTGTACAAGGAACACATAGTCATTGAGAGAAGACAGACTATTCTCTGTGGGCTAGCCCAGAAGGAAGCATCTTTACTTTCGCACTGTCTTACCTCAAGCCATATGTAACAAATGCTATAAAAAAGCCACAGCCTCACACCCTACCATGTAAATTTCAGTGCTTGCTGAAATTTTTCATCAAATAGGCAACTGAAATATTAGCACATATGATGTATGTGCTAATATAAGTATGCAGAGTGAACCTTACTAAAATGTTAACATTGGCAGCTTTTAAAATTAATTAAAATGTTGCGTTATCTAAAGGAATGGGAGACTTCAACATGATTAAAACAAACAACAAACAAACAAACAAACAAACAAACAAACAAAAACAGAAAACCTGCCTCTGTCCCCCACATCCCAAGTGGTTACCAGCTGGATGTGAGTAGGAAATGATGCAGTCTTGAATTGGGTGTTTTCTGTGGCTGCATTTGTTTATTTATGCACACGATTGTGTCACCCTGATCATATAACCCTGCTCATATCAGGAGGGAGTTACTCTGTAAAAATGTGTTACATAAACCTAACAGTTAAAGACATCTTTTCATTTGAGATTTGCTAATCCTACACAAAACTTCCCACCTTGTCTGTGAATTCACATTTCCCCTTGGATAATGCACAACTCAATCACACCAAGCCACACATCAGAATAGAAATCACACCTGCTGAAAATGGACTTGAACTCTAAGTAACACTGCAAAGTACTTTGGGGAACATGTTCACAAGTTTATTAGATGGATATAAAAGAGCCTTTCATAGAATTTTAAGTAGAAAACTAATTTTATCATTTTCTTTGGTTCTATAGTTGCCAGGGAAAGTAAGGCTGTGCTATATTTCCATTTGAAGTTATAAGAGAAGTCTATCCTGCTGGTAGAAGTAAGTCAGGAGAGCATTCCCTCCTGTCAGCAGTATTCTCTATATATATTTGGGAAGAAAAGTGGCTTAAATTTACCATGCATATTTAACTTGATTTATGAGTTGCATTTTTCATCTGCAGAAAGAAAAAGCCATTTAGGTTCTCCCACTTTTAAGCCTGAGCAGCCAAAGGTTATTGTGTGACTTGGAAGCTGTCTGAAGATGCAGGAATTGATGTGAAAGATGCTGTATGCTAGGAAACTTGATCTAGATTTAAAGTACCACTGTGGTATTTAAGACAGGAGAAGCAGAGATCTGGACATTCTGTAGAAACTACCAGCCAGGCAAACTTACCCAATTTGACCTGAGAACATGGAACTGAATTATCTCTGAACACTAGTCAGATATGGTTACTGCTGTTTTGGAGGCCAGGCCACTTTTATAGTGGAAGACATGAATGAGACTAAAACAATAGAATAAAGAAACAGAGATGGTGCATAGAAATCTCCCAAGACTGAATTCTTTTGGAGGAAGAATATGCTGATGTAGAAAAACAATGAGCACACCCTGGATTTATGCTAAATAGTGCAAAATTGAAGAAATGGGAAAAATGGAATCCTTTAAAAAAGTGATTTAAGACACAAAAGAAACTTTAAGAGATTTTTTGCAGAGATTAAATTCATGGGAAAACAAAATGGTAACCAGACTCTGAAGCTAAAAGAATAGCAATTGAATTTCTGGATTTTGAAAATGCTACCTTACAATGTTAAAGAATAATTATACCATTAAAAGTAAGGTCAGCACCCTTGGAGAGTTGGATTTACAATATAATTAATTTAAAACCTTTTAACTCTGATGATAACTGGTTAGGAGTGGTTATTTCTAGAGGTCTAAAAAAAATCAAACTGTTAAATGTTATAATTGTGGAAGGCAAGGTTACATTTAAAATAAGGACTGTAAACACAGTGTTCACAGCAACAATGTCCTTGTTAGGAGTCACTTTAAGAGAACACCCCTCCTTTATGGAGTATGCAGAAGTGTGGAAAAGAGAGGCATTGGACTAATGAGTGTCAGTCAACAAGGGATAGACAAGGTAACTTTTGCGTTTGGGAAATACTCTCAGGCAGTTTTCAAAAGCCCACTCCCTCATCAAATCCAGTTCAGTCTTACCCTGCCATTATGAAGAAAATGCCTTCCCAGAGCAATTAAAAATATATAGGATATTCTAAAAATACAGACAGCTCTGGACAAAGGAAAAGCTGAAGAAAAGAGAACAAAAAATTCAGGAAAAACCATAAACCTAATATTTTGGCAACTTCTACATATGAACAAAGGCCAAAGTTAAAAATACAAATAAATACCACTGTCATTGAAGGTTTGGTAAATACAAGGGCAGATGTAACAACAATTTCACCAGAATTTGAGCATCCAAGTTGGGCCCCTCAGGAGGTCAATGTTCTGTTTTTAAGAATTGGGACATTATGCTAGGTAAAACGAAGTACAAGATGGCTTGAATATGATGGCCAGAAGCACAGAGAGGAAAATTAAAACCATTTGTTGCTAACATTGCAATGAATTTATGGGGATGTGACTATAACAATGGAATACTTAGATTGATATTCCTCCAATTTCAGAAATGAAACATAAGCAAACATATTTCTGGGAGAAAACATTATGAGTGTTATGAGAAACAGTCACCAACCATTCAGGTTGTACAAAAACAAAGCACAACAGCTGATGACCTTTTAAAGGCACAGATAGTGCTACTTTAAATTTGTTAACAGATAAGCCTTTATGGGTTTAGCAATGGCTTTTAACAAAGGAGAAATTGCAAGTCTTAGAACAACTGGTAAAGGGACAATTAAATGCTCAGCATCCTGAAGAATCAACGAAACAACCATTGCAATTCTCCTGTGTTTGTTATTAAAAGAAATCTGGAAAATGGAGCTCTAAGAGTGACAAACAAGGTGATTCAATCAAGGGCTCTCTACAATCTGGAATTCCTTTGGATTACCTTTGAATACCTAAAGAATGGCCTATTATAAATATTGATTTAAAAGGTTATTTATTTACAATACCTCTGCAAGAATAGGACAACAAAAAATTGCCTTTACAGTGCCCATTTATAATAATTCTTGCCCTGTAAAGTGATATCAATATGTTTCTTTTACATGAAACAACAGCAATTATAAGTAACATACAATAAATTCCCACAGTCTATCATTTGCTATTTCATGGATAATATGTTGTTAGCTGATTCAAATATAGATACATTAGAAAAAAATGTTTGAAGAAGTGAAAAAATTGCTTGGTTGGATACTACACATTGTTCTTGAAAAAATACAGAGGAATTTCTCTTAATTGTTTAGGATACAAAATAGGTCAAGAAAAGGTTAGACCCCAAAAGGTGCAAATTGGGAGGGATAATGTGGACTCCTAATGATTTTCAAAGATTGCTTGGAAACATTTCCAATTTGCAGGCTACTTTTGGGATAAAAAATGATGAATTGAATAGGGTTTGTTCAAAACCTTAAATGGTGACAGGAAATTACTTAGTTGAAGAGAATTGTCAGCTAAGCTTAAAGAGAAATCACTTTCGGTGGAAATTACAGGATGCAATGCGGATCATGTGGATCCAGACCTTTATATCATTCTAGTTATTTTACCCTCTAAGCATTCTTCTACATGAATTTCAATGCAAAGGGAAAATATTATAGTGAAATGTGTATTTCTACCACATAAACTGAGTAAAAAATTAAAGACACGTGGAAAAAAATTGTAAATTGGTATTTAAAGGAAAATTAAGACTTTTTCAGTTAACAGAAAAGGACCCAGCAGAAAGTCTTGTGCCTTTAACTAATGATGATATTGACTAATTATGGGCAGAAAGTGAACATTGGCAAAAAGTCTGCAGTATTTTTTGGAGGTGGGGAAGATTAACAATAGATATCCTCAAGGCAAAAAAAAAAAGAATTTATAAAGAATACTAACTGGATTCTTCTGCATACTATATAGCTCTAATTTCTGGAGCCCTTACATTTTATACTGATGCAATGCAAACAAATTAGGAAAGGCAGGTTACAGAGCAAAATATGTAAGCAAAGTGGCTCAATGGGGCTTATAATTTTGTTCAAAAGTCAGAATTATATGCTATCATGATGGCATTTACAGATTTTACAGAACTTCTTCACATAGTCACTGTACTGATATGCTGTATATTTAATAAAATCAATCTGAAATATCAGAGATCTACCTACAGTCAATCCAGAAGGATCAGAGAGTGGTAACTCATACCTTTAATCTCAGCACTCGGAAAGACCAGGAGTGATGCATTTAATCCTAGCAGATCTGAGTTTGAGGTCAGCTTGGTTTACAGAGGGAGTTCCAGGATCCCAGGCAGGCAATGGTGGTGCTAGGCCTTTAACCCCATAGCTCCAGAAACAGAGGATATCTGTGTTTCTCTGAGTTCAAGGCTAACTACAAAATTAGTAGTAGCCCATGTCTTTATCATAACTTGGATGTGAAACAACTGGGCAAAGAAGGTTTTTAAGGCAGGACTAGGAAGACAGAGGAGGCAATAGAAGCCATGAGGAGTGAGGTTGAGGAATCTGGAAGACAGCTGAGTGATATTTGACTGTGGTGTTTCCTCTCTTTGATATGTCAGCCTTTCCTAAATATCTGACTCTGAGTTTCCTTTATTACAACCAGAATTGGTCCTACAAGTCACTGACTCTCACTATGCAGTAAGTTGTTTTACAGATTGAAACTGCTGATTTTATTAATGATGAGTCAGAATTACCTCCATTATTTATTCTGTTACAAGAATAATTAGTAATAGGAATCTTCCCTTCTGTATAACACATGTCCAATATCATATGAGTCTGCCAGGCCCTCTAACACAAAGTAATGATGAAATTGATAGATTATTAATAGGAAATGTGCTAGAGGCCTCACAGTTTAATAAAATAAATCAGGTCAGTAGCAATGATTTAAAAAAGATTTCTCATCATTGGCAACAAGCCAATGAAATTATCAAAAGATATAGATGTCCCACCTGTTCCTTCTGTAATCAGATTCCTTTACCAGGAGGAAGTAATTCTAAAGGTATACATAGAAATGAAATTTGACAGATGTCTTTAATTTTACAGAATTTGGAAAATTATGATATATACATCATAAAATAAATATGTTTTCATAATTTCAATGGGCAACTAACTGGTTTGAGTTCAGATTCTGTAATCACGTTTGCTAAAAGTTATGGCCATCATAGGAATACCTGTACAAATTAAGACTAACAATGCTCCAAAATATGTCTCTAGTAAAATGAAGCAATGTTTACTTATTATAATATAAAAAATATTACAGCTATACCACACAATCCTACAGGGCAAGCAGTCATAGAGAGATCAAATTGAACTCTAAAGAATATGCTAAGTAAACAGAAAAAAATAACAAAGACCCCAGAAATAGACTCCATAATGCTTTATTAACTTTGAATTTTTTCAGTGTTAATGAGAAAGGAACAACAATGTTGATAGTCATACTAAAAGTCATTGTTCAGAGATTATACACCCCTTATATAGGTATTCTAATTTTTAGTACAGGACTTATTCCTTAAGATGATAAAAACTGCAGTCAGCATTACTTACGGTACCATATCCTAGTCATCTCAGATACAGGTTAGAATATCATAGATAGACAGGAATCTTCAACCATTTCATAGACCTAGAGAATATGGCATTTAACATTTGAAATTCGGCCACGAGAGACACGACGATTCCTGGTGTCACTTCTCCTTTCCCGAGATGGTATGAGCATCGAGGATACTCATTTGGAGTTTGTCCTTTTGGCAGAGAATGGCCGGTTGGGTAAGGAACTGCCCTTACTTTGATTGCTGACTGTACACACATGATATCCAAGCTGGATGAACAAGTTGATGGATGGAGACTGACAAAACCTGCCTGGACAAGATAAGACAGTCCCTACAAAATTACCCTGCTTCTCAAAAGATCTGTCGGATACGATAGGCCTGTAGCCAATATGATAGATGCTCTAACGGTGCACAAAACCAGAGGTGATTGTCCAGGTAGCTGTGTTGCTGTCCTCTCCCAAATTTTGAAGGCCACTACTTTCATGTACTTCTGACTTTCAGGTGATACATCTTCCTTCTCAGGTCTTGAAGGGGTTGAAGAATAGGTATTTAAGGTTACTACCCTATTATCCCTTAGAAAGGAACATTCAGGTGTTAAATTTTCACTTTCCTAGATGAACGTTTTGAAGTAATTTATACACCCTACCATCTACCAATATTCTAGAAATATATGATGTACTTTATATAGGTTAGGTTTTTGTTGTAATTTGTACTTTATCCTCTCCTAGATACTACCCCATAATAATTCCTATTGTACATAGTCTTAGTTTAAAACCTTCTTAGTTAGACAAAAGGGAGAGATGTGGTGGGAGTCATGTGTCAGCTGATAAGATCTGAGGATACTTACCCTGGGTCCAGGGCTCCTGAAGGGGCTGTGGCCAACCCCATTGCTAAGGGGCTGCTGGGACCCTGGAAAGTCTGTTTTGCCTGGTTCCTGGCTGCTGGAGAGACCGGTTTGGAATCCATCATCCATTGTTCCAGACTCCAGTCCCTGTTCAGGCTCCACTATAAGCTGTTACCTGTATCATGAGTGTTGGTTTATATTTTAATAAATATTAATCTTGGACTGGTGCCTTGTAAGTAAAACTGCGCCTACAGAAAGGCTTCAGAATATATATATAAAAAAAAATGACGAAGCTAAACCAGCTTGTCTACTTTAAAGATATGTTGACCTCAGAATAAAAAACAGAATATGTGCTACATTCTGAAAGGGGTTTCACTTTTGTTTCCAGAGGTGAAGAAAAGCAATGGATAGCATCAAAATTAATACTCAGTTTGAACCAGTTAAACTTCTTGCTATAAATGATGGCTCATCCACCCATGTGACAACTTCAAACTCAAGAGTTGGGGCAGGGTTTTATTTTTTGTATTCACAGAAATCAAGAAATACCCATCTTCAATAAGTGAAAAGATATTGGATATCTAGACATTTAACACAGAAGGAAAGGCTATCCAGAAAAAGGTTACAAGCAAAACAATATTGAAACTATTTGTATCAATATACTCAACAGAGTAAAATCTCATTACTTAACATATATAGATATTATTATTTGTAAGAAAATTTGAAGTCTCACCTCAATTATACATTAAAGCTGGCTTTGTACTTGGAGTGTGGCTCTCTCCTTCTCTAAATCCAAACATGCCTGTTAAAGGAAAATTCAAAATCTATATCATATTAGAAGATATACTTGATATGACATAGAAAAATAACTAAAAATGAGGGGATTTTCTTGTTACTAGTACTATGATATATAAACTTTTATCTTAACATTTATAAAATTATATATATATTAAAGTTTATGTTATAATACTGATGTTCATATCAAGTCTGTATTAATTCTAGGAAAAAGTCTTTGTCTAGCTTTCTGTACATGTGTTGGGTTTTAGTCTCTTACCAGTTTTCTGCTATAAACCATGACAATGCTTAATTATGATCTTTGAAGCAAACAGAGGAGGATGAGACCCTACAAGGATGATTTTTGCATGGACTATGACCAAGCCACTAGGCTGACAAACACCAACCAAAAATTGGATTTGTATTGTAAACTACTCAGGACAGTTTTGGGGTGGCTAGCTGAGATGAACCAACTTTATAGACTACTCTAGCCCGGACTTGAGACAAGCCCTACATTTTCCTGTTATGCAGAGACTGGGCAACAAATGATACAACCTACTTATTTCAGGACTTGACAATTAGCAAAATTTTTTTTGCAGATCCCATAAATATGCCATTGCCACCAGATATGAGGAAGTAATTTTAATAACACTATGCCCACATCCCCAAGTGGTGGAATGGGTTGTTTTTTTGGTCTTTTAATGGGTTATGGATGATTGTAATTGTTTAGAGTAATTGGTTACAAATTGTTATTGGTTATGGTTATAAAAAAACAAGGAAGATTAAATTCAAGGTTCTTATTTAAAAATATAAATAAGAAAAAGGGTGATACAGATATGATAGGATATAAGGGTAGATTATTGAATCTACTCTTAAAAAGCAACTACTGATTTTAAATACTTTACATTGGACTGTATTTTTGAATATTATATTCAAAATGTGTATATTGATACAAATTTGAAATTAATTTTGTTACCGTATGTATATTTTCATGCTTGTTCAAGGTATAGTACCTACATAGTTCATCTAACAGTGTAATACAAATTGTTAGTCCTTGAAAGTTATTGTTACCAACTATTGAGAATACAAAAAAATACAATTTATTAGTTAGATGTTACAATCAAACATTTATGTTTTCAGGGTCAAACATATATTTTAGATGGACAGGTCTTCTTCAAATACTTCAGAGATCTACAAAATATAGCATTTAGGTATTTTAATAACATAGGTTCTTATTATTTTTACATCTGCTCCTAGCAGCACCATTCTACTTTAGAGAAGATGATGGGCATTGAAGAAACTCCAAATGGAGTTGACATTCTTTGTGGCAAAGGGAGGCCACTGGGCAGGAAATTGCCCTTGCCATGACTGCTGACAGTATGATGTCCAAAATGGACAAACAAGACACATAGATGAACTACTGAACATTGCCAAGACAAGGTAGGAAGATCTTTAAAAAATCCTTCTTCACAGAGATGTTTGTCAGATTTCCTACACCTGTATATTAGAGATGGATGCTTCTGCAGTGCAGAAGACTGTCTAGGCAGGCAGCTGTTTCATTTTACGCATTTTTTGGAGGTTGCTTGCTTGCACTTAACTAATATTAATTAGCTAATATAATTTCCTCTTTGGATCTCTGAGGAAGTTAAAGGTAAAATAGTTATAGTTTTCTAGTAACAGTTTTAGAAAAGAAACTCATTTAGAAGTTAAAGAGTATAAGTTTGAGAGACATAAAAAGTAGGTTTTAGTAATAAACGTTAGATATAAAGTGAATTAGGCACAATCTTTGAACTCGTCAAAATAGGATAAATGATAGAATTTTTTTTTGAATTTGTCAATTGTTAATAGGCTGGATATTGCTCATGTAATTATTGCTTGTATATATTGTATATAATTATTTTACTTATTGTACATAATTTTTCTTATGTTAGTTATAACCTTTTTATTTTTGGCATAGATAAGGATATGTAATGATATATTTTTTCATTTTTTGAAATTTATTTAAAAATGTTTTTCTCATATATATCACTGCCCCCTCCCTTCCCTCTTCCTAGTTTCTCCCAGTCCTCCCTAAGCCTCCCATCCATTCCCCAAGGAGGGCAAAGTGTCTAAAGGTAGTTCAGTTTAGACTGGCATATCCAGTTGAAGTAGGTCTGAGTCCCTCATCCCAGTATTAAGGCTGGGTTAGGTGTTCCTCTAGGAATGAGCTCTGAGATGTCAGTAGTTCATGCACTGGAGATATACTCTGATCCTACTGCGAGAGGCAACACAACTGCCCATGCCATTTGAAGTCATCTACCTTTGGAGGGTTTAGTTTCTTCTTCTGAAAGTTCTTTAGGAATTGTTTCTGCTGCAGTGAGCTCCCAAGAGCTCTCTGTAGCTCTCCTCATGATCTTGATCACTTTGCTCATATTTCTTCTCTCCTCTCTCTCTCACTTCAGTTGGACCAGGAACTTGACATGGTGCTTAGCTATAGATTTCTCTCCTGCCTCTATTCATTGCTGGATGAAGGTTCTATAATGACAATTAGGGTAGTCATTTATATGATTATAGGGGAAGTCTTGTTTAGACACCCTCTCTATTACTGCTTGGAGTGCTAGCCAGAGATATCTTGTGGGTTCATGGAGGTTTCCCTAGCACATGGTTTCTTTCCAGCCCCACAGTGACTCCTTCTCTCAAGGTATACATTCCTTTTTCTCCCCCTTTGTTGCTCCTCTCACTCAACCATCTCTTTCTCTCATGATTTGTTCCCACTTCTCCATGTGTGCTCCCTGTTATGATCTCAATTTACCCAGGAGATCTTCTCTACTTCCCTTGCCTAGGCAGATCTCTGGATGTCTCTCTTATGTTCCTTTCCTTCTGTTACAAAGCTATTCCAGGGTTGTGGTTTGCAGCCTGAATATTCTTTGTTTTTTTTTTTTTTCTCAAAAATCTACTTATGAGCCAGTACACACCATGCCTATCTTTCTGGGCCCTTGTTACTTCTCTCACGCAGGATTATATTATCCAAATCCATCCATTTGCCTGCAAACTTTAGGATGTCATTTTTTTATTTTTTTACTGCTGAATAATATTCCATTATGTAGATGTATCACAATTTGTTAATCTATTCTTCAGTTGAGGGGCATCTTGGTTGGTTCTAGGTTCTGGCTATTATGAATAATTGTGCTAGGAACATAGTTGAGCTAATGCGCTAGGGCTAAGAATGTGCATCCTTTAGGCATATGCCCAATAGCGGTACTGCTAGATAATTGGGGAGATTGAGTCCCTGTTTTCTGAGGAAAGCTTTCCAAAGTGGCTGTAAAAGTTCACACTTCCACTAGCAATGGAGGAGTGTTCCCCTTGTTCCACATTCCCTCCAGCATAGGCTGTCATCTGTGTTTTTGATCTTAGCCATTCTGACAAGTGTAAGATTATATCTCAAAGTTATTTTGATCTGTATTTCTCTGATGGATAAAGATGCTGTGCACTTCTTTAAGTGCCTTTCAGCCATTTGTAACTCTTCTATTGAGAAGTCATTTGTTAGCTCAGAACCCAATTTTTTAATTGGATTATTTGGCTTTTTGGTCTCTAATTTCTTAAGTTTACTACATATGTTAGAGATCAGTCTTCTGTCAGATGTAGGGTTGGTGGAGATCTTTTCCCATTCTGTAGACTATAGTTTTGTCTTTTTGACCATGTCCTTTGCCTTACAAAAGCTGCTCAGTTTAAGGAGGTTCCTTTTTATCAATTGTTGTTCTTAGTGTCTGTGCTACTGGTATTTTATTTAGGAAGTTGTCATCTGTGCCAATGTGTTGAAGGGTATTTCCCACATTCCTATCTATCAAGTTCAATGTAGACAGGTTTATTTTAAAGTCTTTCGTTGACTTGGATTTGAGTTTTGGGTAGGGTGATAGAAATGAGTTTATATTCATTCTTACACATACTACCATTCAGTTACGCCAGCACCATTTATTTAAGATATTATCCTATTTTTCATTGTATAATTTTTGGCCTCTTTTTCAAAAATCAGATGTTCATAGGTGTATGGATTAAGATCCACAAGTCTGTTTTTATACCAGTACCAGGCTGTTTTTATTACTGTAGCTCTATAGTACAGCTTGAAGTCAGGGATGGTGTTGGCTTCTGAATTTCTATTATTTAACAGGGTTGTCTTGGAAATCGTGGGTTTCTTATTATTCCAATGAAATTGAGAATTGTTCTTTCAAGGTCTGTAAAAATTGTGTTGGGATTTTAATGGGAATTACACTGAATCTTTAGATTTATTTTGGGAAGATTATTACTTTTACTATGTTGATCCTGCCTATCCAAGGGCATGGGAATCTTTCCATTTCCTGGTATCTTCCTTAATTTATTTCTTAAATGACTTAAAGCTTTTGTCAAATAGATCTTCTACTTCCTTGGTTAGAGTTATCCCAAGATATATAATGTTATTTTCAGCTATTTTAAATGGTGATGTTTCCCTTATTTTTTTCAACCCCTTTATCCTTGGTGTATAGTAGGGCTATTGATTACTTTTTGAGTTAAACTTGTACACTGCTACATTGCTGCAGGTGTTTATCAGCTGGAGGAATTCCATGGTAAAATTTTAGCATTCACTTATGTACATTATCATGTTATCTATAAATGGAGATAGTTTGACTTCTTCCTTTCCAATTTCCCTTAATCTCCTTTTGATCTTTTATTGCTTTAGCTAAAACTTTGAGAACTATATTGAATACATAAGAGGAAAGAGGACAGCCATGTCTTATTCCTGATTTTAGTGAGATTGCTTTGAGTTTCTCTCCATTTAGTTTGATGTTGACTGTCAGTTTATTGTATATCACATTTATTATATTTATTTATTTTCCCTGTATTCCTGATATGTCCAGGACTTTTATCATGAAGGAGAGTTAGATTTTGTCAAAGGCTTTTAAACATCTAAGAAAATGAGAATTTTTTTTTTCTTTCAGGTTGTTTATATGATGGATGATATTCACAGTTTGTCATATGTTAAAACATCCTTGCATTTCTGGGATGAAGCCTTCTTGATGTGGAAGATTTATATATATATATATATATATATATATATATATATATATATATATATATATATGTTGTTGAATTAGGTTTGCCAGTATTTTATTGAGTATTTTTTTAGTCAAATTTTATGAGTTAGACTGATCTGTAATTCTCTTTCTTTGTTGCATCTTTGGGTGGCTTGGATATCAGGTGATTGTAAGCTCATAAAAAGAGTTCAACAATGTTCCTTCAGTTTCTATTGTATCGAAAAGTTTGAGGAGTATTGGTATTTCTTCTTTGAATGTCTGGTAGAATTCTGCACTAAAAGATTCTGGCCTTGGGCTTTTTTTTTTTTTTTACTTGACACTAAAACTGTTTTAATATCTTTAATTTCCTTGGTTATTGTTATAGGTCTATTTAGGTCATTTATGTGGTCTTTATTTATTTTGGTAAGTGGTACCTGTCCAGAAAGCAGTCCATTTCTTTTAGGTTTTTTGTTAATTTAGTGGAGTATAGATTTTTGAAGTATGCCCTAATGATTCTCTGGACTTCCTGGGTGTAGGTTGTCATGTCCCCACTTTTATTTCTTATTCTGTTACTTTGGATCCTGTCTCTCTGCCTTTTGGTTAGTTTGGATAAGGTTTTTTCTATCTTGTTGACTTTCTCAAAGAACCAACTCTTGGATTCATTGATTCTTTGTATTCTTTTCTTTGATTCAATTGTATTGAGTTCAGCCATAAGTTTAATTACTTCTTGCCATCTACTCCTTCTAGGTGAGTTTGCTTCTAATTTTTCTAAATCTTTTAGCTGTGTTGTTAAGTCTTTTGTGTGAGATTTCTCTAGGTTTTTCATATAGGTATTTATAGTCCTATAAATTTTCCTCTTATCACTGCTTTCATCGTGTCCCATTAGTTTGGGTATGTTGTAGATTCACTTTATTAAATTCTAGGAAGTCTTAGATTTCTTTCTTAATTTCTTACTTGACTGAGAGGTGCTTCAGTTGAGAGATGTTCAGTTTCCATTAATTTTTAGGCTTTCTGTGGTTTGTGTTGTTGTTGAACTCTAGCTTTAGATCATAGTGGTCTAATGTGATACAGGGAGTTATTCCCTTTTTTTTTTTATCTATTAATGTTCGCTTTATGACTATGTGGTCAATTATAGAGAAAGTTCCATGGGATGCTGAGATAAATATATTCCTTTGTGTTTGGGTGGAATATATCTATTAACTTCATTTGGATCATGTCATATGTTAGATCCCTTATTTCTCTGTTGAGTTTGTATCTGGCTGACCTGTTCATTGGTGAAAGTGGGGTATTGAAGTCTCCCATTATTAATTGTTGGGGTTTGATATGAGATTTAAGCTTTAGTAGTATTTCTTTTACATATGTAGGTACCCCATTGTATTGGAGCAAAATGTTCAGTATTGAGAATTAATCTTGGTGGATTTTTTCTAAGATGAATAAGGAATGCCCATTCTGGTCTCTTTTGATATATTTTAGTTTGAAACCTATGTTTTTTAGATATTAGGATTGTTACATCAGCTTGTTTCTTAGTTCCATTTGAGTGGAAAGACTTTTCTCAACCCTTTGAGGCACTGTCTGTCTTTGAAGTTGAGTTGTGTCCCTTTTATGCAGCAGAAGGATAGATTCTCTTTTGTATCCATTCTTGTATGGTACAGTTTTTAAAGTTGAATTGAATCCATTTGTATTAAGGGATATTAATGACTAATGATTGTTACTTCCTGTTATTTTTGGTGGTAGTGTGTGTATTTTTCTTCTTTGGGTTTTTCTTCTATGGTATTATATATGGCTTGGGGTTTTATGGGTGTATCTAGTTTCCTTAGGTTGGAGATTTTCCTCTAGTGCTTTCTGTAGGGCTGATTTGTGGATATGTATTATTTAAATCTGGTTCTGTCATGAAATATCTTGTTTACTCCATCTATGGTCATTGATAGCCTTGCTGAGTATAGTAGACTGGGCTGGCAGCCATGGTCTTTTAGTGTCTGTATAACATTTAAACTGGACCTTCTGGCTTTCTTTGTTTCCATTGAGTAATCTGGTGTTATTCTAATGGGTCTGCCTTTATAGGTAACTTGTTCCTTTTCTTTTGCTATTTTTTTTTTTATCCTGTAGGTTTAGTGGCTTAATATTATGTGCCAAGCAGACTTTTTTTTGGAGGGGGGGGGGCTTCTCAACTATTTGGTATTAGCTTCTTGTATCTTTATAGGCTTTTCCGTTTTTAGATTGGGAAAGTTTTCTTCAATGATTTTATTGAACACATTTTCTATTTCTTTGAGCTGGTATTCTTCTCCTTCTTAAATTCCAATTATTCTCAAGTTTGGCCTTTTCATGTTGTCCCATATTTCCTGGATATTTTGTGCTATGAATTTTTTGGTTTTAGTGGGGTTTTTTTTTTGTTTGTTTGTTTTTGTTTTTTTTTTCCCCGACTGATGTATCTACTATTGAATCTTCTACTCCAGAGATTCCCTCTTTCATCTCTTGAATTCTGTTGGTTATCTATAGTTCCAGTTTATTTCTTCAGATTTTTATTTGCAACATTGCCTCAGTTTGTTTCTTCTTTATTCATTTCATTTCAATTTTTAATTCCTGAAATGGTTCCTTCACTTATTTGATTTCTTTTTCTTGGTTTTCTTTATTTCCTTTCAAGCATTTGTTAATCTTTTCCATTTTTTTGTTGGTCTTTTCTTCTTTTTCTTTAAGGGAATTTTTATACCCTTATTTAAGGCTTTTATTATAAAGTTGTTTTTAAGGTTGTTTCCTTCTACTTCTTCTGCATTTCCATGCTTAGGTCTTGATGTTATAGAACCATCAGATTCTTCTGGTGGTGCCATGTTGTTCTTTATGTTGTTATATGTATTCTTGTACTGGTGTCTGCCCATTGCTTCCTTGGTTCATTGCAGGATTTGTCTGAATCTTGGAGAGCTGATTTTGGTGTAATCTCTTCTGGGTGTGCCTGTATTTCAGGAAGCTTCTGTTGGTCCAGTCTGGGTTCTTGGTCCACTTGGAAGTAGTATGCTATGTGTCACAGTGACCCTCTTTTTTATTCCTTTGAATATTTAACTTTTTCTTTTTATCATATATATTTTATTTTCATTATAAAAATATCATCTCCATCAATGTATCTCCCTGCTTCCCCTCCCCTTCCCTCCCAAGCCCTTCCATCCAGCCCTCAGCCTTGCCCCTCCCCATCCACCTATCCCCTCCCCCAAAAGAATGAGAAGTCCCAAGGTGGGCCAGCCCAGCTCTGCAGCTCCACTCCAGGCACATCTGATTTCCTCATCACAACTCAATGCTGGGATGGGTGTTCCTCTATAGGGAATGAGCTCCAAGGTGCCAGCCCATGAACAGGAATACAGTCTAATCCCACCCCTAATGACTCCACATACTCATGGCAGTCAAAAGCTGCCCACCCCCAGAGTGCCCACTCCCCCTCCAGATAGGGTCTTCTGTGGCAATTCCTGATTCAGTGAGCTCCCCAGAACTCTAGCCAACCATCTCCATGGGAACCTTCTTCATAATCCCTATCCCCCTATTCACACAGTCTCTCCTCCCCTTGCTCTCAGCTGGACCAGGAGCTCTGCCCAGTGCTCAGTAATGAATCTCAGCCTCAACCTCCATTCCCTATTGGATGTAGGTTCTGCTATGACACTTAGCATGTTTACTCATTTGATTAAAGGGGAAGTCCTATTCATGCACTCCCTCCACTATTGTTTGGAGACTTGGCCAGGGGCATCCTGCGAGTTCCTAGGTATTTCCCTAGCACCCAATCTCTTTCCAGTCCCACATTGGCTTCCTCTTTTGAGATATCTGTCTCTCTTTCTATCTCCCTCTTTGCTCCTCTCACTCAATCATCTCCTTCTTTCAAGATTTGTTCCCAACTCTTCTTGGTTGCAACCCGTTATGACTCCAATTTTCTAAGGTGATCTTCTCTATTTTCTCTTCTTAGGGGAATCTCTGGATGTCTCTCTTAAGTTCCTTTTAATCCCAAGCTCTTCCGGGGTTGCAGTTTGCAGCGTGGGTATTCTTTGAGTGACCCCTCTTAATGCAATAAGTGCTGACATACTGTGGGTCTCAGGTGGATGCTTTTGATCTAGTATGTGCTGAGATACTGAGAGTCTCAGATAGCTGTTCTCGATCCAATAGGAACTCAGGAACTCTCTTGTAACTTTGTCATTAGTCTCTTTGTCTCTTAGTATAATGTGAGCCAGGGGTCTGTGGGTTTCTGGTTGTTGCTGAGGTTGCTGGGTGATGGCTTGGGTTAGGGAATGGGGTGGAGTTTTGGAGCCTGGGGTGTCCAGTGAATTGGGTTTTATTGGGGCTTCTGGCTTGCAGAGGCTTCCCCTGCTGGCCTGCATTTAGGGCAGAGCTGAGCAGGGGTGAGTTTCCAAGGTCTGTGTTTCAGGGCCAGGGTCCCAGAGACTGGGATCTCAGCCTGGGCTGGGCAGGGTATAGCTCACATCTTAGTCTGCTGTGGGCTGAGCTATATTTTCTTTCTAATAAAATCAGCTTGGGATATCAGAGAATAAAATTAACCACATTCAAGCCATGAGGGTCAGAGCGTGGTGATCTAGACCTTAAATCTCATTACTCAGGAAACAGTCATCTTTCTGTAGTCTTGTAAATTCAAGGCCTAACAACCAAGCAGTAATAGTTTATACTTTTAATCCCAATCATGATGTACAATTGAATCCAGAAGGGACAAGCTGGGTGGAGAAGATATTTAAGGCAGGAGGAACAGAGATTCAGGAATTTTCTGGGAGTGACAAACCAGGCAGAGGACTCTTGAAAATAGATAGCATTTATCCTTTCCAGCCTCAGAAGTAGGCTGGGTGAGAATTGACTGTGGTATGTTTCCTTTCTCTGATATTTCAGATCTTCCCCAATATCTGGCTCTGGGTTTTCATTATATACTAGCTAAATTTTGTGCAATATTAGTTATATGGGATGTGTTTTTGTACACTGTGAATTACTATTAGATAATAAAAAAATCAGTCTTGGCCTATGGCAAACCAGCTTATAAGCAGGCAAGAAATCCAAACATAGGTAAAGGGATAGGAGAGTAAAGTTAGAGAGACACTGCAGATGACTGCCCACAGAGCAAGATTTAACTGAACACAAGTAAACCATGAGCTATGTGGTAAGATATGTATTAATAGAAATGGATTAATTTGTAAGAGCTAGCTGGTAATGAGCCTAAGCTATAAGCCAAACAACTGTAATTAATAAACACTTTGTGGGATTAATTGGAACTGCAGGTCTACATCTCAGGACTAGGCAAGCCAGAAACTTCTTACTACATACCACCAAATATCCTTGTTAGCCTCTTTACATTGGGTTCTACTAATTGAAATTCTTGCCTGAATTTGAAGCAGAATAATTATGGCAACAATCCTACTTATACTTGGGTTTGTTTTGTTTGAATCTGAATAAGATTTATGGCATGCTAGAATTTGGAAAATGATGAAATATTTTTGACAGTTTGGACAAATTGCTACAGTATAGTAATTGTGCTTTTTTAAAAAATTTTTGTAATTAAACAATTATTTGCCACATCTTCTAAAGTTTGAGTATTCAAGTATCCTTGTACAACCTGTTTAGTTTAGAAATATAGAATCTTCCAGAAATATCTAAATGAGGAGAGTCTATTAAAAGGTAATCTGTATAATATTGTGCCCATTTTCATAGAATGAAGTGTTTGCAGTGAGTGTGATTAGCATGAAATGCATTCACTTAGCTAAGCTGAAATTCCTGTTTTCATGGAAAATATGTGCAATTATGGGTACTTTGCAGACCTGCTTTATAATTTAAATGGTTATTTTATCAGACTAATTACTTTTTAAAATTAACCTCTATATTTTGAGATAATTATGAGTACATGTGGATTTGAAAGAAGTAATAATTGTTTTCTGCTAAGCCAGTGTGGCATTGTGGATTTGAGGATGTACTAACCCAGAAAGAAGTGGGGCTGTGGAATTCGTGTAGATGATTGTGGCTGTGGGATTTTATGGCCATATGAGAGTTTCTAAATCAGTGTGATATAAAAACAAATAGCCTCCTGTAATGAATAATGTTATGTTTATGTGTGCATGTGATATATGTGTGTGTTTTATAAAATTATCCCCCCAAACTCTTAGTTTATGGTATCTATGCACATAAAATAATACCAGTTTGAAGGTATAAGTTGCAGAAAAATATTTTTTTATCTGACATATTTTGTAAACTTATTTTCTTTTCCCAAAAACACTATCATGGAGCTGAGGAGATATCTCAGTAGTTAAAAACAATTGCTGCTCTCACAGAGGAGCCATATTTAATTACCAGCCCCTACATGATGCCTCATAACCATCGGTAACTAATTCCAGTCCCAGGATACCTGATGTCATCTTCTGTGTTCTGTAGGCACTAGGCACACATATGATGTACATCCATAAATTTAAGCAAATTGCGCATACACATATCAAAATAAATCTTTCACATTTCATCTAAAAAACCTCAAAATAATGAAAAAGTCAATATAATTATACATAGCTGCCATAAATATGGTAAAAATATTGTGATTTTTTTCCCTCTAACCCATAACTAGGACACACTAATTTGGAAGTAAGAGTATGGTGTAGAGTCATGGTAAAAATGATGTAGATGAATTGGACACCATGGGTTTTGGCATTGAGAATCTGTACAACAGGAAAAAATAGATATTATATTTGGAACTAAATTCTAAGTATAGAGTTAATACACTTGCTCAGATTACAGGCATGCTATATTTCACATTTTATATAAAGGCAAGTTTTATTGTGTCTTTGTTTGGTATTGTTTTGATTATAACTTATAATTTATTGGATGGTTTCTGGAAAGACTGATATACTGATCTGTGGTTGAGAGAACAAAAGAAAATAAAAGAGTGCCTAGGAAATTATAGAAGTTATTCTCAACAAACTTTTGAACTTCATTTTATTCCCACAGTAAGTACAGTTGTGGCTAGGCCTGAACATTGCTGTGGGATTTGGATGAGAACCCATGTGTCCACTTGATTTAGAGTGCAGCATGTTCATTATCTGTCATTTATCTTTGATCATGCATGCTTTCCAGTTTTTAACACAAACACTTGCCAGAAATGGTAAAACATTGGATTCAGTCCCAGAAATGTCAAATCTCATAAAAGATGCTTTACAAAATACATTCAATTGCATTACCCTGCTTATTTCTCATCTGTGAGTAAATGCTCAGAATGTGTCCAGAAGACAGAGTCAGTATTCCCAGTATTACCAGTATACCATTGAAGTGAAGTGGGAAGTTACCTGGAGGATGAGTGAACACTAAAACATGTAGCTCTTCCACAGTGAAGAAAATTCTGAGTTTTTCTGTAGGAAGATTATGTTGTTCTGTTGTAAATAATTGTCTCACCCATTGGTTTAATAAAAATCGCTGATTGGCCAAATGCAGACAGGAAGTGTGGGGTGGGCTACCAGACTAAAAAAAACTCTGGGAACCGGAAGAACAGAGCAGAGATGCCAGAGAGAAGCCAAAAGAAGCAGAGGACAACTATGCTGCTCTGAGAAAAGGTACCGAGCAGCATGGATGAACAGGATAAGAGTCCTGGGTTAGATTAAGGGTAAAGAGTTAGCAAGTTATGTACCTGGGCCTTAGGCTGATCAGTCTAAAACTATTGTAAGAATTTGTGTGTCTCTGTGGGACTGAGGGCCTAAACCTTGAGACTAAGCCCGAAAGTCTGGGCCAGAAACCTCATACTACATTTTTCAAGGCAGGGGATCCTAAGATCAGTACTATTCACATCGTGACATTAAATGTTAGAAGCTATGTTCTGATGGCCAAGAAGCAAATTGTCACCTCTTCTTCACCACAAACAAAGTTCTATGGCACAGCTCATCTATTCTTAATCCTTAAGCATTAAGGTAATTGTCAGGTTCCTTTCTGGGTTCTGCACATTAATGCTAAATTGATTAGCTTTATCTTTGAGGAATGTATAGACCAAAGGAAGGAACATAAACTTTGGATTTGGAATCAAGTGTGGACTAATTAAATTGATAAAGCTAGTGGAGTTAATTGTTTAGATCATGAGTATAGCAATTAGCATTATTTCCAGTTGTATTCCTTGCTCTACTGCCTTCCTGGCTGCATCATGTTGTGCAGCTACGCTTTACAAGTATAGCTACGCTATACTGATTGCAGCTTGTCTTTGTCCACTGTATGTGCTTTTGATATTTGTGAAGGTTGGTATAAAAAAAGAGCCAAAGACTAGGTGAATAAACAGAGACATTTTACCATCTGTCCATCACAAGTGTGCTATTGTGAATGTTAGTTTTCAATGTCAACTTTCTCTAACTTCTAATCAGCCAAGAAGGGTATCTCAGTTGAGGAATTTATTATGATTATGTTGGCCTATGATAATTTTTGGTGGCATTGTCTTGGTTATTAGATGAGATCTTGTGCTTGTTAGCTTGTCAACTTGCCACAAGCATCATCTGAACAGAGAGAAGCTCATCTGAGCAACACCTCCCTCAGATTAGCTTTCATTTCTTGTTCATGCTCTATATGAAAGGGTCCAGTGCATAGTGGGCCATGTCAGCCCAGGAAATGTGGTCCTGGTGTGTATAAGAAAACAAGCCAGGAAAACCATGAGAATAAGCCAGTAAGAAACATCTTTTTGATGACTTCTGCTTCAGTTCTCACATCCAGGTTCTTTCCTGGATTCTTCTCAGCGATGACCCATGATGTGTTAATGTTAACCAAATAGATTTTTCTCTCTAAGTTGCATTTGATGTTATGTATCCCAATAAAAAGCAAACTAGGACAGGTGAGAAGACCCACTGTGAATGTAGGCACTACCATTTCATGGGATCAACCAGTTACTATGTTAGAATAAAGGAAGCTAGCTAAGCAGAGAAACATTAGCACACGGGCAGCATGGATACATTCAAACCCTTCTGTGACTGGCTCTGGCTGTGACATGGGTGGCTTCAAGTGCTTCTGCCTTGAAATCCTCTCAATGATGAACTGCATCTTGAAATTATAAGCCAAATACATATTTTCCATCCCCATGTTGCCATTTTATGAGGATTTTTGTTTTTAATCACAGAAACAGAAATAAAACCAGAATTTTTAATCTTAATTTGGCTTTCACATGGTTGTCTTCTGTGTCTGCACATGATACTCTTATCTCAGCAGTTATCTAAGCCCCAATTCCTTAAGAACACCCAAAATCCATTTAGAATAGAGGCCAATCTGAATAGCTTCATTTTGATGTATTTATAATGAAATTTAAAAATATTTCTAAAAATTGATAATATTTATTTTACTCTAGATGCATTCTGAAATAATCATTTAAAATGAGAATATAAGAATTACTGAGGGCATAAATGAAGACCATTGTATTGCTTTTTTATTAAAGCAAGTGTTTTATATTATCAAATCCTATTAAATAATTGGCTGCATTTTTGTCAATATATACTCCATATATGTCATATGTCAGGTAAAGAAGATATCAACCTTGTTTATATTTTATATATGCTGCAGTTATCACAGAATTCTAGAAACATGATTGTAAAACTTCTGCTAGAATTGATTTGTTATATTTCAGATGAAACAAGACAATGTAACCACACTAAAGTCCAAGCTGTGTATTAGTAGTTACTTAAGTGGTGACAGAGATGTAAAAATATGATTTGAAATTGGATTTCCTTGCATGCAAATTTGGAAGCTGTTATTTGAGATACTGTATAATGACATGAATGTAATGTTAGAGGTTTTGTTCCTTTTGACTTGCATGGCTTCAATCTTCTAATGCTCCTTTATTTGTTACTTTCATACCATTACACCACACAGCAAACAGAAAATCCATGTGTGTTTAAAGACTCAACAATTTACTCTGACCTTTGTGTGGCACTGAAAGTTGTAGAATCTATTTTTAGATTTCAACTTGGAGTTTTATTTCATTGAGCAGTGAAAGGCATCATGTTCTATGCCCTGTTTGCAGCTGTGAATTTTGTCCAGCGTTAGGTTGCCTTTCTTCAAATAAACTCAGAATATACATTCTTTCTCCTCCTTGGGGGCTTGGATCAAAGGCAGTTTACTCTCCTCAGAGAGGCCTTTTGACTTTATAACTATATAGATCAAATCTCAAAGAAAAAACTGTCTTCCCTGCTGGAGTTTGACCTGAAATAATTGTGTTCCGGAACTGCCAGTGGTTTATTTTCTTATAAATTTTAGAACATTTTTTCAAAACCATCTTAAAATAGGACAGCCATGATACATTTAAGTTCATTGCTTAAAATGAATAATTAAAATATTAACAAATATATTATGACTAAATCATATGATTTCATGCTGTATCTTAGAATCCAGTGGCTAAAGTATTAAGTCTGATATTATATAAAAGTACTGTCATATAACCAATTCATTTTAGTCGTGTCTTATTTTGAACATGAGTAATCTTACTCTGTACTTCAACATCACCTGGACTGGCAGTCATTATAATTTGTACTAGAAATTCCATGTGGCCAGCTCCTCAACTAGGCTCTCTACTTTGTGTTGTCTCACTAGACTTTAATAGCACCTGATAGATGCTAAACATTAATAGGAAAAAAAAGAGAATTATTATGATAGAGTGCAACTATTGTAAAAGTATGGAAAATTCATTTATCTTTTGAAAGTAACATTTATATTAGGGCATTACATACTTGAAGTCTCTCTTGTTTTTCCTGACCAGAATAAAATGTACTTATTGTGTGCTTGAGATAGGAGAAGAGAATGCGTTCTTTTCTCTTGACTTTATGTGTTTCCTTTGGGTATTTCCAAACAAAATGAAAAGCAAACAATGATTATTAGGGTCAGGTATCCACTGCCTGTGTTACAATTAAAATTTTATTACCCAACTGGCCTTTAGTTGTTGATATACTTATTTACATTCCTAAAACCTCAGTCTTCTATTTACACCAGAATAATAATTTGTAAGCTCATAAAAGCATTCTTGGAATAAAATTAAATGATAAATGTATTAAAAATTCACATAATATTATAGACAAAAGCTCTCTAAATGTTCTTTAGTAAGATTGTTATGAAAACACTTAAGAATGGAGTCAAGGGAGATTTCCCAGCACAATGCCTGGGGTGAGCTGGGTCTTTTGAAAAGGTATGTTACTATTTGTATTGTGGTCAAATGTTCTTAGATAAAGAAATGAATACTTATTTGAACCCCAAATCTGTGCTTCTTTTTAATCTCAGCTGAACAATTACTAGAAACAATTTTATAGAGAGCCTTTCTTGTAAATAAAGGCATTCTATAAGCACAATGGTAACGGGAATGGAAAATCTAAAGTGAAATCTGATGTGCTCAGAGAGCTAATGAGAGGAAGTAAGTGTTCCATTTCCATTCCCAGACCATTTCAATGGGCTTCCAAAGAGAGCAGAATGGGGAAATTATTGTGTAAAAATTGTTAGGAATAGACATGTATGAGGAAAGCAGGGCTGAAGCTGAGCTCACAGACATTCCCAAAGGGATCAGCCAGGCCATTGAGACCCTAAGCGAAGAAGCTTCAAAGTGCAGCTAGAGTTCAGCCTGGGAAGAGGATCTGCTCTGGGCCCAAGAAGTTTTTTTAGATAAGAGTTTTAACTTTATTTCTAGGTGTTAACATTTTTTTAGAAGCTAGGAGATGAAGTCATTAAGATCTAGATGATATATATTTTCTATAATAATTTCTATATTATATGTAAATATATATATAAAATTTCAGGTGTAGAGCGATGACTCAGTGGTTAAGAACATTTGTTGCTCTTGCATAGGAAGCAGGTTCAATTCCCATCCTCCACAAAGCAGCTCATAAGCATCTGTAATCCCAGTTCCAGGGTATCTTGTGCCCTCTTCTACACATCCACACACACACACACACACACAGAGACATGGAGAGGGGGGGACACCCGTATACATAAAACAATCTTTTTTTTCTTTTTTTAAAAGAAGGGATAGAGAGATGTCTCAGTGGTTACAACACTGGCTGCTCTTCCAGGGGTCCTAAGTTCAATTCCAAGTACCCAGATGCAACTCACAGCTGTCAGTAGCATGAATAAATACATGCAGGCAAAACACCCATGTACATAAAATAAAAAATAAACAAGAATTTCAAGTTGAGGGATTAGATTTATGGTAATAAGTTTTCTTTGTACTGTTTAGCAATGTAATAAAAAACAGTCAAGATGTCAAGATAGAGTTAAGGAGCGAGGAAGGAAGAAGAGAGAGAGAGAGAGAGAGAGAGAGAGAGAGAGAGAGAGAGAGAGAGAGAGAGAGAGAGAGAGAGAGAGACCAAAAAGTGAATCAAGAACCAAAATGATGTCATTCTCAGAGAAAAGGAAAATTGACACAGAGCAGAGTAACAGACAGTTTGGAATCCAGCTCCAGCTCTTCAGGTGGAAGAGCAAACCGTGGAGTATTGTCCAGGACAATCAATGTACAGTTTTAATCCTAAGTGAACCCTGCTGTCCTCACTAGCTTAACTCCATTCAGGAAATTTGCCACAGAAAACAGATTCACTCCCCTGCTCTCTATATCTCAGCATGTTAGAGTGAGGTGCCATCTTCAAAGGGGACCTATTATTTGAAATAACTATTATGGAAATATAAAAACACATAACTGCAGCAACTCAAGAATCCTGTAATAACTTGCAGCAGCATTTGGATAGAAATGTTTATTAGAAGAAGTTTTCAGAGGGAGAGAGTCAGATATGAATATTACGAGGTGTTTTAGCAGCAGCAGACTTGGGAAAAGTAAACAGTATCCATACCTACTGTGGGAAAGGGTGAGTTCCATAATCTGCTAACTGTGGAGACCACTAAGAACCTTGGGCCTGTGACCAGCTGACTGTTGGATATTCAAAACTACCTTCTGCCCTGAGTGCATTGCTGCTGGACATATCTAAGCATACTAAGTTTAACCTCTGTGAATTGTTTGATTTCTGTAGCCACCTCCCTCTACAGGGTGGTTTGTTGGGAAGGCTCCCTAGGAGCAGACACAAACTCAGTTTAGGTATTTACTTCGGAACTTGCCCTTCTGAGCATATCTTTGCTCTTTTTTCTCTCATCATGCCCAGTGCACTAGGGCACTAGCCTCAGCTAGGATAGTTGGCGCCCTTGATGCGCAAACTGGGGTGGTTTTCTCGACTGAGAAAGAAGCTCTTCTCAAAGGCCACACACATCAATAAACCAGAAGCCAGACACAACTCCAAATACACGGTGAAAAAACCTTTGGAAAGTAAATGCAGCTAACAAATTGAAGATGGACCTGTGGTCAACTGGGTGTCAGAACAGCTTACGTTCAACAGCAGCAAGTACCATGGGAACAGAATGGAATTATGGGATACTCCAGATATGGCACACTCCTCTTTCTACCCTTAGTTCTCAGACCCAGCAAAGTTCTATTTTAGAGGAGGTGGAACAGAATTTCCTTAATTCTCATTTTTTTTTTTAACCAAAACTTTACACATTTTCATTTTGTTTTTACTACATTTTGGAAAACCCATTTTTTTAAGCTCTTTCCTTGTCATCATTTAATCTTCATTTATTCATTATAAAAACATGCAGGGAGATTATGTTGTTCCATTGTAAATAATTGTCCCCGCCTATGAGTTTAAAAGTGCTGATTGGCCAAAGACAGACAGGAAGTGTGGGCAGGGCTACCAGACTAAGAAGATTCTAGGAACAGGTGGAACAGAGCAGAATGCCAGAGAGAAGCCAGAAGAAACAGAGGACAACTGTGATGCTCTGAGAAAAGGTATTTATTTACATAGTTACATGCAAACAGCATAGATGCTCTAGATTCATATCTGAAAGAATTTGCAATAGTTATCTGCACACTTGTGTTTATTTCTGCATTGTTCACAATATCCAAGGAAAGAAACCAGTTAACCTGCATATTAACAGATGACTGGATAAAGAAAATACAGCATATTTAGAAAATAGAGTATTATTCAGTTACCAAAAGTAGAATTATACTATTTGCAGGAAAATGAAGCAAATTACAGATCATAATGTTAAATCAAACAAGATGAACACAGACAAGTACCTGGTGTTTCCTCTTGCATGTGGAGCTTGACTTAGTACTATAGGCAAGGCAGTGGAAGAGAATTTACTATAACATGAGCTTGGAGCTCACTACATAACAATTGGAGGGGGCATCAATGCCATCATAGTACAGAAAACATTCGAAAGTACAGAGCAGTCCATTATTTTATTTGGTTGCAGTGTTCTAATGTTAAATTAGCTATTGTCTGTACTTCCTAGGATGTATAGCGATAGTTTCAAGGATGTTTCTGGAACCTCTGACAATTTATTGTAATAAAAACTATTCATATATTCTTAAATATTGAATTCTTCTACACTGAAAGCATTATGAATTTTGTTTTATGTGTATCTAGATGGTTAATTACATTGGGCATGAACCTGAATTCTGTTTATAGTCCAAAGTAGATATTTTTTATTGTAAAAAACGTGAAATTGTGATTGTAGGGAAGCATATAAAATTGAAGATAATTATATTTAACAAAATGAGCCCGGCTTTAAACAAATGTGACATTTTTTATGTTGCATGTGGAACCTACACAAAATTGACACACACACAAATACAATGGGCACTGTGATAGAAAAGGGAGTCCAGAGCGTAGAGAAGGATGAGAAAGGGGTTGTAATTAGGAAGAATATTATGATCCAAGTATGCTCTGTGCAAGTAGGAAATATTAAAGTAAAACCAGACAGTTACAAGTCTTTGTGCACAAAACACTTAAACATAACATTAAAAACTTTGGGGGATTTTTGTGTGCTCTTGAGTTATTTTTTTACATTTAGTTATGGATAAGCAGAAAGCAAATAACAGAGTACAGTGCTATAGTGACTAGAGGAATGTACCCTGTATTTGCATTTCAGACATAAGTGTCTTTAATTCTGTTTGAAATAAGATAACTCTGTCTCACATGTTTCCTGAATTGGCCCTGGAGAGATATTTCAGTGTGAAGAGCACATAGTGCTCCGAGCACCCACATTGGGTGGCTCACAACTCCAAGCCTCCTAATGATCTTCTAATGGATTTCTGTCCCTGTTAACTAAATTGAGTTTCTGTTGCATCTATGAATAGTACATAGGGCAGTTGATATGTCTTAATATTATGTCAATTAGGAGACAACATCTCAGTGCTACTAGTATAGTGGCTCACACACTCACATGTGCATCAAGATCATGTGGAGTGTTTCCCTCCTTTTAAAAATTTGTTCCTCTCTCATACAGCAATCCAGACTGCAGCATCCCTTTTCTGCATTCCTCCAAGTACTCCTTAGATTCACTGTATTTCTATTTCCCTTCAGAAGGCAGGTCTCTTTCAGTGATATGAACCAAACATGACATTACAAGGTGCAAAAATACTAGGTACAAACACTCCAAATCAAGGCTGAATAAGGCAACCCAATAGAAGGAAAAGGGTCCCAAGTTTAGATAAGAGTCAAAGACATCCCTTTCTCCCACAAAAACCTTAAGAAAAACAACAGCATATATGCAGAATACCTAGTAGAGATCCATGTAGATTCCATGATGTCCACTTCAATCTCTATGAGCCCCTAACAGCTCTGCTTAGTTGATTCTGCGGATCATATTTTCATGGTGTGTTCTCAACCCCTCTGACTCCTACATTTTTTTTCTCCTTATTGTCTGTGGGGTTTCCTGAGTGCTGACTAATGTTTGGCCATGGATTTGTACATCTGCTTTCATCAACTACCAAA
Organism: Phyllotis vaccarum; assembly: GCA_033318265.1. Lineage (NCBI taxonomy): Eukaryota > Metazoa > Chordata > Mammalia > Rodentia > Cricetidae > Phyllotis > Phyllotis vaccarum. The sequence goes on along the minus strand of JARWLC010000009.1, from coordinate 102,579,365 downwards.
GGAAGCCTCCCTGATGGACATTCTGTTAGGCACTGGTAAATGAGTGTAGGATAATATCATTAGAAATCATTTCATTGACTTGGGGAGGGCAGTTGTGTTTGGTTCTATGATATTATCTATAATTAAAATATTTTTGGTTTTGTAATTATTACAAAAGATGTCTGATAGCTCACTGCTATGGTTTATTCCTGAAGTATTGGATCTTCTGCTTCAAATGAACTATGTATTTAATAAAGTAATTGACTCATTCTCTTGGTTCTAGCAACGCTAATCGGTGAATGACCTGCAGGCTGAGTTATCAATATTAAAGCATATCAAACAACAGGAGGTTATCTAATGCTTATTGCTGATTTAACAAATATTGGATGAAGCCACACACATTCTTCATTTCTAACAAGTTCATCAGGAATTCTGACACTGAGGGTTGATAGACCACCTTCTTTAAGTAGTAAGGACCTGATAATGTGTTAACATTTTGCCATCTTAGCATATTTTAAAAACTAAGCCAAGAAGATAGTTTTTACTTCTCCCTTCTCTTCTACATTCCATTCATTAAAATTAAAATCACCCTCCAATCACAAAGCTGCTCAAAATAAGATTTACCATAAGCAATGATCATAATGTATATTCTAATAATTTTCACATGAATAATATAAACAAACTCTTCTATTTTGTCTGCTGTTATTTGAGAAGCACCACTCAGCTTATTTGTCTGTTTATTAGCTGCTTTATGTATTTGTTGCAGATAGGTTAAGATTTGTTCTTCAGTTAGTTGGTACATATTTCTGTTAGAAAGTCCTGTGGAAATTATGGTACACATGCAGGTATGTCTGCTGGTTACCTTTGTCAACTGAAGTCTAAATATGCCTAGAGAGAGGAAATAACAGTGTAAAAATTGTTGGCACTTGACTAGACTGTGGGCATATTTGTGGGGTATTCTCTTGATTTCTAACTGGTATAGGAATGCCCAGCTCTCTGCAGTTAGTAACATCACTATAAAATTGGATCTGGGATCTATAAGAAGGGTAGTGAAGCAAACAGTGAGCATTGCTCTCCTATTGTCCCTTATTTAGGTTCTGTCCCAGGTTCTTGGCTTGAATTCGTGCCTTGACTTTCCACAGTGAAGTACTGTAACGTGTAATATGAAACAAACCCTTTCTTCCCTCAAGTTGCTTCGGTCAGTGTTTTTTGGTTTTGTTTGTTTGTTTTTCATTGAAACAGAAAATCAAATGAATGTTATCTAACAGACTTTTCTAGGCAGAGGGCAAAGGAGACAGTTACTAATACTGGAAGAAAAGTCTAGAGACTCAGTTCCAGGAAGTATACACATTAAATATCTATACCTAATTGCTTGTATTTAATAAACATGAAATAGCATGTCGTGAGTCTTTAGCCTGAGTAACCGATAAAATCAAATTCTTTTAATTTTGTGTTTAATAAAAAGGCTCTGAATGTTTATTGTATACTTGGCAGTTTTAAGAAACTAGTGGCAGTAGCTTGGTTGTCAATGACAAACTTATATAGTGGTTATTTCATTTGGGTGTCGATATGAATGTTTTACAATGAATAGTATTAAGAACTCAAATGCATTACTAGCTATAGAAATAATGAACTATTGATAGAAAATCTCATTTTATTTCCATTTAATTGTGTGTATGTAACTATAACCCCAGCATATAACAACTGGTATGTTACAGCCATTCAGGAAGGTGGCTCAGTTGTGAGTAGTGTGGACTTTTAGGTACCTGCCTTTTAAATGAAAAAAAGGGGGTAATGCAGAAATAAATGCCAGGGGGTGGGCTGTGCTACTGGTGGTACATAAAATGCTGTGTATAGAAATGAATGGAGAGAAAACTCATCTCCAATGACATCAGATGACCACAAGGGGAGTCTTACAGATTTTTGGGTCAGCAGAAATATCTGATTGAGGGCTGGGTGGTACTTTGAACTTTTGGGATTGTAGAAACTTGTAATAAGTTCTCAATTTAGGCCTTGAAGAAAAAGGATCCATGGGTTCAATGGCATAGGCATGGTTATATTGTAAAACAAATTTATTAGAAAAGCAGATGAGATTGGAGGGCAGACTTGGGCTTCTGGTCTAATATGTGTACCTTTATGTATGTATATATGTAAACACTTTCTAGTCAGTATGTTAATGGTTGCAGATGAGTCAATTACCATGTGGCTTCATCTAATTTAAATGATGAGAAAATGAAATAGAATTAATGTTAAATAGTTTCTTAAAATTATTGGTGTTGCCAAGACAATAGGAGTCTGTGGTTCTGATTATCTACATGTCACATCTTTAATTTGCAAAGCTTTTATTGTAAACTAAGAGTTACAGTTTGTGGTAGTCCACTGACCTGATATTATGAAAAAAAATAGTACTTATAGAACATTGTATAATAAGAGCAGAGCCAAAAATTAACTCATTGGGATTGGTATAGCTTCCTTCCATCAAAGGTTGTGAGGCTGTGACTCTGTGTGCCTGGGAAAAGGTTCTTCACTGCATGTGGCTGCATTTCCTCCTATTGATGGAGCATTCATGTGGATGTAGGGAGATCTCAGAGACGTGCATTATCATTCTCTTTTGTCTTGCTTTTAAAAAATTCTCTCTCTCTCTCTCTCTCTCTCACACACACACACACACACACACACACACACACAGAGAGAGAGAGAGAGAGAGAGAGAGAGAGAGAGAGAGAGAGAGAGAGAGAGAGAGAGAGAGAAAGTGCGTGCACATGTATTTTCATACTATGGTACACACATAGACGTCGTGGGTCAGGTGGTGATGGTCTTTGCCTCTCGCCTCATTAGAGGCAAGTCTGTTCCGTGCCATGAGTACCACACTAGGTGGCACAGGAGCCAATGGAGATTCACCTGCATGTGCTTTCTATCAAGCTGCAGGAACAATGCACTACCATTTTAACTTTTTGTTGTTCAGAGGATCTTGTTCAAGAACACCACAGACATGCTCTACTCACTGAACAATCTCTCCAGCCTGGATTTTGCTTTCTAGTGGCCAATTCACACTTTTGTTTGTTTGTTTTGTGAGAGCATATGGTCATAGATATGAATTGAATCCACTTCTTTAATAATTTCAGTGGTAGGAGCAGATTTGACCTGATTAAACACAGTTCCAACATTTGCTGAGAAAATAGGGGACTTTACAGGTTTTCTCATATCTAACATTTTATTCAAAATTCATTTTTATAATAATACTCTTCCAACTAAAATTCAGATTTTTACAAAACATGCAGTATTTGACTTCTGTTCACAAAATAAATGTATTTTGTGTTTTTGAATTATGCTTCAAATGCAATCAATGGAAATGTGTGACTTTCATGAAGGAAAGACTGTGTTGGGTTTCTGTCTGTTCAAAGAAAGCTCACAGAAAGTTGACGAACATAGAGAGCTTGGTGGAGAAACTGAGTCACAGAATCCCAGAGATCAAAGTGAATGTTAGAGACTATAAAAACTCTGCATACTTGTGTGGATGTGTGACTTTAGCTATGTGAGGAAAAAGTAGCAAGATTAGGTGTCCCAAAGAGTAATAGCCAAAAATAAGAAATATAACTTAAGAGATGACTAGTAGGTTTTACTTAAGGTGTGTAAAAACCAATAAGGAGTAGTTTTTATGCAAGGAAACACACAGAGAGAACAGTGTATAATGTACATACACACATATTAACATACTATATTATATTAACCATCATCTAAATATATTATTATTGGATATAGATCATATACAATTTTATCTTATGTATGCATCTATTATTTAGTAGTATCATCAATATCTTCATGAATATATGTAATCATTAATATTTTCTTTTTTGAAAAGTCACATGACTATTATTCTGTTATGCACTATTTTCTTTCTATTGCCTTGTGATCACCTCATAGTTATTTTTAAATCTAAAAGTCTCATTACTTTTTGAGCTCTAGAAGCAGATAAGTGTAACAGGAACAGTTGTAATTGAAGCTATTTATACTAAACTGATTCTTGACTCAGCATCAATTTATAACCACTTTACTCTGACATTTCTGGAGTTTCTAAATTTTTTTACCTGCACATATCTATATCTATCCAGAATTTCAATTACTAAACTTAATTCTCTTATCAGAACTCAGAAAATTTCTCTTACTTTTGACTTCTGAAACTAGAAATTAATATAGAAATCACGTTGTTATCTTTTTTTTTCAGAAAATAGGTTATCAAAGAATTACTCTATATCTTGTGTGGTATATAAATTCAGCTTGCCGTGAAAGTGAAAGTGTAGGGATAAATGTTTAAAGGAGACATTACTGTAATTCTCTTCAATAGTAATAGTCACTTTTCTCCTACCTTGTCTTTATATTTCTCAAGTTAATACAAAAAAATATTTCAAGTAAATTTCCTTAAGTGAGGACTTCTTATGCTTTCAGCTTTGTATTAGGGGTTGTAGGGATGTGAGAATTGCTGCCCTGCAGGAGGCTAAATAGCACCTGGGAAATAGGCCTTCTTTCCTTCCTTCAGTAAGCTTGGCATGCAAAAATGATTGTTGTAGGAAAGTCAAATGGTCCAATTCCTTTACTTCTTAAAATTCTGGGGACATGCTAGTGTGAAACCTATGGTTATCGCTATGGTAATTCATTTCTGCACTCATTCACCCTTAGTGTGAATATATAACACTAACATGGAGACATTCAGTTCCACACTCTCTGCAGTGCCCCGAATCCACACAAATGTGAAAGGAACCCGGAGTGGGTAGAGAAAAGTGCTCTAATATTTCTGCTGCTTCGTTTCCATTAGCATGAAATGTTTCTCCAGTCGATGTGCTTCTCTGTGACTCTATTGAGTTATATTTAAGTGGCTGAGGTTCCAGCAGCAAGCGTCTTGACTAAATACATCCTGGTAAACTGTGGGACTAGCTATGTAGTTTTGTTTTGCTTTGTTTGTTTGTTTTTTGAGAAAGGGTTTCTCTATGTAGCTCTAGCTGCCCTGGAACTCACTCTCTAGATCAGGCTAACCTTAAACTCAGATATTTACCTGCCTCTGCCTCCCATGTGCTGGGATTAAAAGCACATTATCACCACCCAATGGCTAGGAACGTGATATTCTTATTGGAAATATGGTATACTAGAAAATAAAAGTTTATAAACAAAGTTTAGATTTACTTTCTGGTTTGATGTCTTTCAGGGGCTCATTGATGTAGATTATGTTTGATATACTGTTAGCATTGTTTCAGTGTGCTGTGAGGTTTTTGGGACATGGGACTTAGCTAGCAGATGCAAAGCCCAAAGAAATTGATTTGAGGTTTATAGGCTGCTCTATGTCTGATCCACCATACTGAGATATGAGGAAACTTCCTCATACTCTACACTTAGATAAGAAACCCTCCTCAGGTATACAGGCTGCCATGCCCTCCAAGCTCGAAACTGTGAGGTAAAACTAAATCCCTCCTTCCCTAAGTTGCCCTGGTAATGTGTCCTTTAATAATGATGGCAGTAACTGACAAGCTTTCGTTCTGTGGTTGAAGTAATTCATCACATACAGTTGAATTAATTTACAAATGCTGTGAAATATACTAGATCCAGTTACTTCCTACTCTGTGGCAAAAGATAAGTGAATGGGCTTTGATGGTTCTTTGAATAATTGCAGTTAAAGAAACTTTATAGAGGTGTTCATTAAACATGCCTAAAGGCTTTTATCCTTAGCAGAGAGTTAAACACTCAGTGCTTGGTATAGTGAAGGATGTTATACATGGGTAGCATTTTTATTCAGTTCTCTGCCCTTACTTCAAGATTACTCATCCACACTACACTGAAATTTGTCATTAAATGGTCTCTGTTCATATAAATAATCGAAGAAAATTATTTTAAAATATTATCAAGGACTAACAATAAATTTGGGTCTAAACTAGATTTTACCAGAAGTATGAAAAATCTGTGTGTACTAGAATACTTAATGGTTTGTCATCGTGTCTGTTAAGCTAAAAAAACTTTCTGTATAGTTCCAAAACTTAACCCTTTAAATAAAATTGTTTTACAATTTCATAACTGAATATAAGGTGTTTTGATTAAATCTCCTCCCACTCTCTTCCTTCCAGTGCTCTACAACCCCTTGCTAATTACCCTTACCAATTGCATGATCTTTAAAAAAAAAAAAAACCAAAAAAAAAACAAAAAAAAAAACAAAACAAACAAAAAAAAAAAAAACCCTCTGTGTCCATTTAATGCTGCTAGTATGTGGACATGGTTAGTGCATCCCGCTGTGGACAACCCTCCAGAGGCTTCATTTCTCAAGAAAATTGGCTCTTCTCATGCTAGCATTCACACATAACCTTATAATCTCTAGTTTTATAGCCAGGCTGGAATTTCATGAGCCCCTCATCGGATTAACTTTTGAAAAGTTTATTTTGGTTTTCTGTAACAAAAGTTACAGGGAATAAACAAATAGGTTATTGTAATTAAGATATAAAAATCCAGAAGTCACAAACACACTGAGAGTCAAACTTAATGAATTAGTTGCATAAAACTCAATAGTTTTCTGTATAAATGATTTTTTTAAATGTGAGACTTCTGGTTATTCTACAACTTTGAATACTGTTTCAGGTATCACTCTGAAAGGACAGCTACAGTTTAAGCATTTCGTGTAAATTTAGCATTATATGCTGTGGTTTCAGTCTGAAATGCCTCCCATAAGTGTGTTTTCAATGATCAGGCCTAGATGCTCCACAGTTTTGCAATCTATTGACCCTGTAGGAAGTGTGGCAGGTAGACAGAAGTAGGTCAGTAGAATCTCACTTTTGATGATTATGAGCCTGGTCTTCTTCTTGGGTGCAATTCTCTCTGCTTTCTAGTGTGCCAAGAGATGAAGAAACTTTCCACGTTTCTTCCAGTATGGAGCTGCTCCTGCCATATTGCCTTCTTCACAAATATTGCCCAATATGTCTTTAGAGCTGTGAGCCAAATAAACATTTCTTTCCATTTTGCTACTATGGCATTTTGGCCATAACGATGAGAAAAACCTAATATAGCTTTATTATAAAATATATCTTAGTTTTTATGTTTAGCATTTTCTGGATTAGTTTCTAGACAAACTAATGGCCCCATATTCTTGGCAGGTAAAATTTTATTACTAATTATTAAATCAAAATGGTATATTTAATACATGACATACATGCAAGAATTTTTTAACTTTTAAATACATTAATTTGTTTGGAAAGTGTGTGTGTGTGTGTGTGTGTGTGTGTGTGTGTGTTTGTGTGTGTATGCTTTCAGTTCTGAAATAAAATAGAATTCAGAACTTGAGAGAAAGTATTTAAATTATTTTGTCAAGATATATATATATATATATGAGTGTACAGACAACAGCACATGGGGAGGCCAAAGGACAAATTGAGAGTGTCTTCTCTCCTTCAACCACATGGTTAGTAGGGATCAAACTCAGGTTGCTAAGCAACTGCTTTTACCTGCTGAGCTATCTTGCTAGTCCCTAGTTTCTTTTAAAATAGAATTTATCTCTTATACAGGCTCTGAATACTGAATACATGGATATTTTAAAGAATTCAGTGAATGAAGAAAATTATTTTTTATTTATTAGTTTTATTAACTCTTTCTTAGTGATTCAGTTGCTTGACATTGCCAGCAGGCTCTGCTCTCTGCTTTCTACATTCTATGTTGAATTGGATTTTCATTGTGCTTTTAGGTCTATGTTTGTGTGGAATTTGGGCTTGCCTGAATATAAATATGTGCACTTTATGTATACCTGGTAGCTATGGAGGTCAGGATAAGCTGTCTGCTTTCCTATAATGGTAGTTATAGACAAATATGAACCGCATTGTGGGTATTGTAAACTGAACCTGGATTCCCCAGAAGAACAGCCAGTAGTTTTGATTTCTGAGCCATCTCTCAAGACCCCAAGAATATGATTTTAGATAATTATTAATCACTCGAATTACAATAAGATAAAAAATGATATCATATTTTAAGGAGAAAATATAAAAGAAACTTTTACACACAAAAGCATTTACAAAAGATTATTTAACTAATTACAGGCTAAAAAATGTGTTTAATAATGTTATTTAATAATAACAACAAGTACAGTGAACTTTATGGATTTTTATATTATTGTTATTATTATTATTGTAGTTCTTGTTTTATTCTCTGTTAGGTAGAATATGTGTTCAATGACACACGTCATTGAACTCCAGTGGGAAACAACTTAGCATCTTTAGTTAATCAAGCTGAGTTGAACACTGGCTGTGATGACACAGAACATGTGATATTCTTGTAAAAGAATATTAGTAAATGCTGATCATGAGTAAATTTGAGAGGATGCTTAGGGAAGCAAGACTTTGAGGTTATGAGATAGTATAGCTGATCCCAACTGACTCGAGACATCCAAGAGTGGGGCCTGGCCCAAACCTGGCACTGTAAGTGGTAAGGAAGTTGTAGCCACTCACATGAGCCAGAGCAGTAGCATGTTCAGTCATTTGGATACCTTGAGAATGATAAGACTTTTTCCAGGTGTCTTCATACATCTTGGTGTTCATTTACATCAGGGGGATAAAAGACCTTCCAGCCAATTCTTGACTTACTTAGGACATCTGACTTCAGTCACAGATCACAGACTACTTTCTTTTGTTCTTTTTTTCATATACCTTCAGTGAACTATGTAGAAGATTACTTGCCCTCTTCATTGAAAAAATTTGTAGAAAATATTAAAACAGCAAACACAAAACAAATCCAAATCACCCATTGGATATTCATTATAGTAAAATCCATTAAAAAGCCAATATGAAAATAAGATGTCTAAGAAGAAGCCAGAATGAAAAGCTGACTAAAAGAGTAGACAGTAAAATCTGAAAGTGATCCATCAGCATCTTTCAAGTTCTGAAATCAAATAGAATTCAGAACTTGAGGGAAAGTCTTTAAATTATTTTGGCAAGATAATGATGTTTTCCGACATTTAGTTGAGGTCATTTATCAACAACATAGCCACATTTAAAAATAATAGGATGAGTTCTTCCTGTGGAAAATAATACCAGACTGAGGAACACAAATATGTGAGAAATAAAATGAACAACAGTGATAAAATGTATTGACAGTTAGTTGACATATAATTTTAAGGCTTAATATATAGAGATGTAAATATATAATTTGGAAAAATACATGAAGTTAAATTTTTCTTTCTTGTGGTGTGAAGAATGGAACCTAATGCCTTGCACATCGACAAGAGGCCTCATCCCCAGCCTATAGACTCAGAATATTTAAAAGTCTATTTATTCTTACGCTTGATAGGCCAGTATTATTTTCCTAATATTCATGGAAATCATCTAATTCGTGATAAAATAATTCAGAATAATGAGGTTAGTAGGACCAATTGGTGGGTTGGGAAAAACCAATCCAAACAAGAAGCCTTAAGAAGACCCTGAAGTGGTATGGACTGGGCAGCACTAGGGGTTGAGAGGAGAATTGTGGCACTAGCGACTTTAAAATCAGATGTGTCAGTGATAGAAACAGATGCAAGTTCAACAATTATGAGTGTCTGTGTTCATAGCAGATGAGTCTCAAATGTTAAGTGTATGATATTAAAAAGCAAGTTTCTGTGCTGCTATTGTGGTGAGAGGAAATAAGCAAGTCTTTTGTGCCCCTCCCCAAATGTAGTTATAAGACCTAACAGCAGAAAATACTTGAGAGTAACAAAATACTGTAAGGAGAGACTAGATTATGGTGGAATCTGTATTACTATTTACAGCAGTGAGTTTACCTCTTAAAAACATTTTTGCACATTCAATCTGTATTTAACACCCCCTGCCCAACCAGGTCTGAGTTTCCAGGGAAGACAGACACAGTTCTTGAGGAAAGACTAATTTAGGGCTGAGGGCTGCTGAAAGGGCCTGTCTCGAGTCAGCAGCTGTCATACCAGTGCTCTATTAATAATGAAAGGACGAGAAGGGGCAGGGAAAATGTGTTAGCGGTAAGGGCACTTGCTGCTTTTGCAAAGGACCTGAGTTAGATTCCCAGCACCTGGTACCTCTTGTAATTCCATCTGATGCCATCTTCTGGCCTCTGAGGGCACCTGTACTCACGTGCACATATGCCACATATGCATGCACATGCACACATGAGTAAATATACAATTTTTTGAGTTGTGAAATGTATGGATGTATATAAAATCTTAAGATTTAAAAGACAAAGGCAAAACAAATGTAAAATTATAAGACAAAAGGAAGAAATACCCTGAATGGACATTTATTAGAAAATATTGGTGTGGTAAGATATGAATAATATGAATTATCCAATGTGACTACACAAAAAATATGGAAGTAGTTGGAAAAGTGTAGTACTTATGTCATAATGTAAAAAGAAAAAGAGAGAGACTCAAGAACATGTATATATATATATATATATATATATATATATATATATATATAAATAAGTGATCAAAATTCCTGGAATTTGAGGAATGAAATGTTTTTACATATTTAATCATCTGAGTAAGCACCAAATAAAATTATTCCCTGATGTTTTGCCCAAGAATATACATACTCTTGAAAAACAAAAGAAAATTCTTGAAATAACCAGATAATTGTGTGTTCAGTGACAAAGATTTTAAGCATAGTAGATATATATTATTTTTATATATAAAACATATATAAAGATATAATTATAATTATTAATAATTATAATTATATAATTCTGCTCCTCCTTTTTCTAACCTCTTGCATGTTGCACTCTAGAAAAATTTAAAATCGAGGCCTTGGAAAAATTGGTGTGCTTCATATTGTTTTTATACATCTATATATAAATACAACTTTTTTAATCCATTTCTTGCTGTTTGAATATATGTTATAGCAGGACTGACCACTTTGTATTGGGTAACCAACTAGGGGTCTCATCCTGGATAAGCTAGGTTGCCTCTCAGTATTCCTTAAGTGTCTGTAACTCTTTGTCTAGGGCCTAATGGGTTTTTCCCTATAGCATGTCTGTGGTGCTGTCCTTGTTCAGGTCTTGTGTAGTTTTTCCTATCATTTCTAGGTGACATAATTCCACAGAAATTGTATTGCTCCTCTAGTTTTTAAGATCTTTCTACCTCCTTTTATGTGATGTTCCCTGAGCCTTATGTACAGAAATTGTGTGGCAGATGCAGCCATTGGGGACCGAGTATCCTAGAATAGTTGTCCTCTGTATTTTGGTCAGTTCTTTTCTGTAAATCACTCTGTACACTGCAAAGAGAAGCCTTTTAGATGAGGAGTGCGAGCTACCCTTACCTGTGGGTGTAAAGATAAGTATTTAGAATTTCCTTAGGAATTATGTTCTCAAGTTATGTGGCAGTAGTAGATTTTCCTTAAGATCCATGATCTCACTATTCTTGCTAGTTGGTTAGGTTTCCAGTACCAGTCATGATTTTACACCTGCTTAGTGGTTCTTAATTTCAATTAGACAGCTGTTGGTTGCTACTAATATATGAATGACACTATTTCACCTTTAGCGATATCGTCTCATGCTGGTAACTTCTGTAATTCACAGAGTTCACAAATGGTTGGGACTATTGTTTATTTCTCTCCCTAGAGAGCTTGCGCGACAACTTCTGGTACCACAAAAGCTGCTGTTAAGGGAGGAGGCCTTCAGAATATATCCAGCTAGAATACTCCAAATCCTGCCTCTGAAGGGCATCATTGCTTCAGTGCTAGGGCTTACCTTCAGACCTTGGGATGTATTCAAAGACAGCAACAATAGCCTGTATTGTTTTGGGAGTCTCTTGAACTACCCTGACCAAGAGCTTGAGAAGGCCAAAGTATAATGGCACATTACGAAGTCAGTGAAAAGAACTGCCAATCTAGAGCTCTGTGTCTAGGAAAATATCATTTCAGACGAAGGTAAAGACATTCTGCAGTCAAAAGACTATCACGAATGTGAAACACAATTCTGGAGAACAGTTGGTGAAGGAAATGTCTCAGGCAGATCGAAAATGTCACTAGAAGGGAATGTGAAATATTAAAAAGAGAGAAGAAATAGAAATAGTGGGCTCTTGGTTAATAAGACAGACTACTACAGTCAGTTTATAACCACACTCCTAGAGGCTGAGATGCTTCTAGAAACTTGTAAATTCTGCCTGAAACTTAGATACCTTTGAAGATATAAATATTTTTCATTATTTTTCTTCCATATTCATCTGCATGTATTTAATAAAATTTTTATCTTTGTCCATATAACTTAAATTCATGATTACTAAAATAAGTTATGTTACTAATTACAGGAAATGCATGTTGTAATTCTGAGTTTGTATCTTTTTGGTTTGTTTTTTTATAAGCCAATTTTATTTTAGAGAAATTTGGTTTAAGTCTGATTCCATTGTCTTACTGATACCTTTTCCTGAGTCGTTTTCAGCTTTTACAACTCATTCCTGCCATACCTCTTCTTCTGACAGTACCTAAAAGTCTTCAGACTAGCTCATTTCTGTAGAAATCATTTTTATAAATCACCATGAAATTGGTTCTTTAGATTGATATTTTCTGTGAGTAGAAAGCATGCTCACTGTAAAGCCACGCTAGATGAAAAGCTGCTAGTCACTGGGAAGTGAAAGAGCAAATTTACAGGCAAGCCTACTGTGCTATTATAGTTGTAATTCTTAAAATGATATTTTTTTCTAGCCCCTGGGTCAGCTTGTTCTGGAGTCAGGTAGGAAGGACTAGGTAAAATTACTAATATGTTTTGAATATTCATTACATTTCTTTACTCACCGCTGTGACAACATATATGATGAATTCAATGGCAGAATGGGCTTACTTTGGCTTATGGATGAAAAATGGTGAACACGGTAAATATCAACTGTCAGGTAAGTGACATCTCTCCGTAGAAGAGCACGTCACAAGGACAACAAGGGCAGAAGTTGATTATCTCTATCTTTTCCCTTGGAGAAATATATATTTTCTAAACATTCTGAATTATCTTTCTCCATGTTTTTGCTCTATCAGTGTTCATTTCTACTCAAATAAAAGTCTCATAAAAACATTTGCTTGTCCTGTTTTAACTTACTGTTTTTGATATTTTAAAAAATGTCTTCTTGCTATCTATATACAGATATGTATATGTTTTTATATATCTGAAACACACACACACACACACACACAGAGAGAGAGAGAGAGAGAGAGAGAGAGAGAGAGAGAGAGAGAGAGAGGGAGAGCGAGACAGAGTCCTTATTTCAGAAAGAATACGGTGCCAAGCATGGTATTGGAAACACAGAATGTTACATCCACAGTCATGAAGCAGAGAGATGAATAAATGAACTCTACTTGCTTTCTCCTTTTGATTCAGTCGAGTATCTAAGACCTCAGAATGGTGCCACTCACATTCAAGGTGGGGTTCCCCTTCCATATTAAATTTCTCTGAAAACACCTGAAGTCAGCATAAAGTAGGAGAGGTGAAATTGTAGCAGGAAACAGGCATCAAAAATATTTTTTGATATACACAGAAAACAATTAATTGTGCAAATACATTCATATATATATATACAAATACATGCATATACATTTATATTATTAAAAGAACTTTAAGAGTATAAAGGCATGTGTAATTCTATTGTAAGGTCAAACTAGACACTGTGTAGGAAAGAGGCTGATATTCTAAGCCAAAATTTGAGCTGAAGCTGCATCCTTCTGTCTGTCATTTCTAAATTAGAGAAGTAGTTATTTAGCATTTTGAACCTGTAGGGTTACAGAGAGACTATGTTAAGAATGTAAAGGCATACTCATGGCCCCAAACAAGCCTTTAATGGGGCTCTCCATTTATTCTTCTTGTTAAATGTACATTTGTGGAAGCACCAAACCCAACTTGCATGGTATGATGCAAAGACCATCTTGGGTTCACTAGGATAATGAGGGTGGGAAGAAAGTGGGGAGAGAACCTCATGAGAAGCTGAGACATCTGGCCCAGTGCTCTGTAACTATAGAAAAATGAGAACTGGGATTTTGGGTGAGGATGGTAAGATATAGGTAGATCAGTTATTGCAAAAGTAGGCAGTGAGGATAAGGGTCTCAGAAAAACAAGCAAGAATAAACTTAATTATCCTTTAGGTATAAATTTGAAAAACACAAAATAATTCCACTTCTAACAAACACTAAACAAAGAAAAAGTTAGTGCTGTTACAGGAAAGAATAAAATTCATCTCTAGTTGAAGGCATATTGTTATCTATTCAAGAGCTAATACGGTTTGGGAGGTCAATTACATGACCACTCAACAGCTCCTCAAGAAGGCTGGTCAAGTTTAGGATGCTAAGGAGGTATGAGATATAGTTAGTGCTTTGATGAGGTAATGTACTTTTCCTTCCCAGAATTCCCACCACTATTGCCATCTCTATGATCCACCATGATGTGCAGCTGTGTCAGCCTGTTTCAGTGATTCAGAAAGACGACATTTTGCCTTTTGTCTCCTTCACTTCTGTTTTTTGCTTCTCGATGCTAGAATTTTGCCATGTGGCTGACCTTCATGCCAACTTAACTCACACTGCATGTCTGTACTTCCTTCTTTTCTCCATTCTCTTCTCCAGGCAGCTGCTGAGATTTATAGCTTGTCTTTCTTGAAGTGTCCTTATAAATTTTAATAAATGGCCCTTGCAGATGTGTTTCTCTGTTCAAAAAAAAAGTAGTATATTAATAAGACTAAGAACTCCAAGAAGGTACTTTGAGTTTCCTGGACTCAATACCTGAATAAGTAACATATAAAACTGGTTTTATTGAACAGTCTGGCGAAGATTTGAAAAAAAAAATCTTGTACCTGGAGTAGCCCCACTGTAGCTATCTCTTACTAGAAAGACTGACAGCCCTGCAATCACTCAGTCCACAGGATGCCTGACTCAACAGTCCCAATCTGGCACCAAACTCTGATAGGTTCCCCGAGAACTGCTGATATATACTTAACTCTGGAAACTGGGAAAAGCAGGTTTTTATATCATTATCTTCATCATCATTATCATCATCATTAGGAGCAACAGTAGTAACAGTGGAGTAAATCAACTCAATGGCCAAGGGGAAGAGGATCTATCAAGAGCCAAATCTTCTGCCATGCCTTTTTCATCTGGGAAGTTTCTAGAAGATTCTACTCACACTAGAGGTATATCTTTCCAGATCAATTAAGGCAACTGGAATAATTCTCATGTAGGATTTCACACTCAGGTGATTCTAGTAAGTGACAAGCTGACATAAAAACTAATCATACCTGAGAGTCTCTGAATAGATGCTTTATAGGTCCCATGGGTGAGCAGTACACACCAGATTTCAAAGACCTAGGTTTTTTTTTTTTTTGCTTGTTTTTAATAAGTTTATTTATTTATTTTACACATCAATGACTCACCCCTCCCTCTTCTCTTCCCAATCCATCCTCCGCATCCCTCTTCAGTTTACACCCTAAAATTTACTCTTCCATTTCTGTTTAGGAAAGAACAGATCTCCCATGAATATCAACAAAAGGCATATCAAGTTTCAAGACTTACCCCCTCCTCATGTATTAAGGCTAGGCAAAATGACCCAGTATGAGTAGGGTCCCAAAAGCCTGTGAAAACAGATCTATTAGAATCATTCCTGACTTGCCAAAAATTGAGTTTTAATTTTTCTTAGTATTTATGTTGATTTCATGCCAAGCTGCTAGAGTCCTGCTAAGGAGAGAAAGGAGGGATCATAGTAGCCTGGAAGGTTAGAGATACATCATAAAATCCACAGAAACAGCTGTCCTGCCTCATGGAAACTCACAGAGTCTGAACAAACAACCAGGGAGCCTGCACGGGACTGACCCTGGCCTTCTGCATAAATGTGACAGTTGTGTAGCCTTGTCTCTTTGAGAGATTCCTCAGAATCCCACAATGGGAGCAGAGTCTGGTGCTTTGACTGGGTCTTGCAAACCTATTTCTCATGCGGGATTGCCTTTCCCAGCCTGAATATGGGGGATGTGCTTGGTCTTACAACAGCTTAATAGGCCATGCTTTGCTAATGCTCATAGAAAGCCTGCCCCCTTTCTGAGTAAATATGGAGCAGGCACAGATTGATGGGAGGCCAAAGAGGAAGGGAACGGGGAGGGGATGAGCGAAGGCTGGGGTTTGGATATAAAATCAATAAATTATTTCAAAAACAAATATATAAAGAACATATTTGAAACTGTTTCTGTGCAACAGCAGATGCCCATGGGACTAACTAATGATGACAAGCCAGTTGAGCAATGGTTCTCAACCTGGGGGTCCAGTAACCATTTCACAGGAGTTAACAAACACCATTGCAAAACAAACATCACATTACAGTTCCTTAGAGTAGCAGAATTATTGTCATGAAGTAGCAACAAAAATAATTTTATTACTGGAGGTCACTACACCATGAAGAACTGTGTTAAAGGGTCCCAGCATTAGGAAGGTTGAGAACCACTGCCCTAGAGGCTCTTGACAATGGAGTAGCATCTTAACTGGTGAGTCAAACTGGTTTTTCCATCGAGATTTGCTTTTCCAATACTGTAAACAGAAATACACTTCTATTATTCAAGACTATAACACAGGATGAAAATAGTGTTTTCTAATAAGCTGCTTGACAGAGGAAGGCTTGGCATGTGGGAGGCAGCGATACCAGCAATGGCAACACAGACTTGTGGAAAGACTGGTGTGTGAGAGACAAGTACAGCATACAGAAGTAGAGCAGAGAAAAGCTTATGTTTAGAGAGAGCGGTAAAGGGAAAATCTAATCAGGTAGCCCCACATCGAATCTAATTTCATTGCCTGTTTTCACTTTTCAAAATGCATTCATTTAAGTTGCGATGAAGTTATTGGATGTGAAAATAACTAATATAGATGTACTAGGTTAGTTTACTGAGACTTTAAGTCAAGACTATGAATTTTGAAATTAGCAATTCTTCAAATATCCTTAAAATGAAGTGTAAATATAATAAAGAAAATGAGGATAAAAGACTCAGAAGCAGTTAATAACAAGAAATGAACATAAAGCAGAAAGAAAATAGATAGGGGTAAATGGATTGCAAATAGGAAGCATGCAATAAATCTATATTAAAAATCTAAGTGGACTAGCAGTAACACTATATAACTGGGTTAAATACTCTGCTCAATGTCAGAAATTTTAAAAAGCAATATAATCTTTAAAAGGCATCAATAATTCAAATGATGTAAAGCAGACAGAATGAGAGAAATGTCTACTATTAGAAGTGTGCTTACCACACACTAGTCATTCAATAAATATTTCTGATTTTACAAGTTTATTTCTAGGTGATGGATTTTTCTTTTGCTTCACATTATTAGGTTCTTTATCTTACACTTCAAGTGTTAAAACATAATGAAGAGAAATGCCTTAAGAAGCATCAACCTTCTCTTTGGTACAAGGTCAGCATTTGGAGGCACAGGGAATAGGTATTAAATCATATCTATGTGACATTACTGAAATGTGGCTCATTTTCCCTGGCCCAGAGCACAGCCTGAATACACAACAGGGTATTCATATACTCCAGCTACCGCTGGCTGTGTAATATGACAAAAAATGTCATCCTTAGAGTGAGTATGGGGAAGAGATTCTCAACACACTGGGTGTATCTTTATAGAAATGCTTTGATAATTTGAAATGATGTACAAAAAAATAGAGTGACATGCATTTTTCACTCTGTGAGTCTGTAATTTTAATAACATTCTGGAAAAGATAAATGTCCCTTGAAGTATTTTCCCTTAATCTATTTAATATTCAAGAACACAAAAATTTTGTACACCAGTTGGGGGACAAAGAAAACCTTCATAAATATTCATATTGTATGATGTTTAAATTAGTTTAAGCACATTTATTCTTATTATTTCCTTATGGTAAAATTTCATCATTTTCCATCCATCTTCATGAAATGTTCAATCATTTTTTTCTGTGGTCACCCTAATGTTCAATGTCTCAATCCAAGAGCCTCCCACCTATCTAGTTGCAAACTATAATTTGAATTGTTACTTAGAAGCTTTCTAAGTACATATGTGTATGAAATGATTCTAACTGGAATATCTAAATATTGAGGGAGATAAAGCCTAATAATATATATATATATAATATATATTATTTATATATATATGTGTGTATATATATGTGTATATATATGTGCATATATATATATATATATATATATATATATATATATATATATATATATATATATATATGTTGTGTCACCAAGTGAAACCTCCAGTGCCTGGAATGGGTTACATATTGTTAAGTTGTTGTCAAAAGGGTCCCATGAAAGCCCCTGGACATCATAAGTTATTCCCCAAACTATTGATTGCTCTACGCAAGCTGACATTGAGGTCCTTTAGTTAAAGCCAGCATTTCAATATTACAATAGGACACACAGAAATTGAGCTGATGACTAGCTAGAAATGTTTCCCCTGCTGATTAGCATTATGCTACTGGGAGGTACTTTGCAGGCTTCCATAAAGGAATATTAATCAACCTAACCACAAACCTGTGACCCACAATGACTTACCTCCCTGCAAGATATGATGGGCACAACAGTGGCACAAATGCTTGCGAGTAACTAAATGCACACTGATTAGATTTAAGGCCCACTCCATGAAACGGAACACATACTTGATACTACTTAGGTAGAAAAAGACTAGATGAGGCATTGGCCTATGGTAAAACCAAATACTATTGTTCTTCTAAAGCAGTGGTTCTCAACATATAGGCTACACCTCTTTAGGTCATATATTCTGTATAATGCTTACATTATATTTTACAAAAGAAGTAAAATTAGTTATAAAATAGCAGTAAGAATATTTTATAATTGAGGGTTACCACAAAATGAGGAACTGTATTCAAGGGTTATAACATTTGGACGATTGAGGACTGCTTTGCTAAAGAAACAGCAATAAAGTGATTCTTAACAACCTGGTATACAGGTAAAATAATGCTCTTCTCTCTCATCTGTGAAGATTTTTTTGTAGCATGTGAGAACTAATACAGATACCTACAATTGGACAATGTGTAGACAGTGAGAGATTTTGGAACATTCAGTTCTAAATGAGATGTCTTCATCAAATCTCAGAGATCAGCAGTTTATGTGGAAGAGGAAGCAGAAAGATTGGATGACTCTAATAAAACAGTGTCTTGTAGACATGGCAGGACTGATGCACACATGAACTTACAGAACTGTGACAGCACTCACAGGAATAAACTGACTCAAGACAGATAGGGTTCCAGTGCCGAGATGGGAGACGGATGTAGGCTCCACCCTTAACCAAGATGCTATCAGAAATTGATATCCATTGGCAAAGAAAAAAGTAGCATTTCTCATGATGTCTCATTGGGCATTTCAAGCATACTTCAGGGTAGCCCCCCCCCCCCCACAGGAATACTTAATAATACAAAATGAACTTGGTAATATTTTTCTAGACTTTTTTTCTTCATTTTGATTTCTTAGGGCATTTTTTTCCTGTTGGTCTTTTGCTTATATATTTTAATTTACATTTTTTTGTGTTTCTGTGTGGTTTGTATGTGTGTGTTTCTTGCTTATGCGTGGTGATATATTGTATATTTAATAAAAATAGTTTGAAATATCAGAGTACAGAGCCACCCACAAAGAGCCAAGAGTGAAGGTCAGGAAATGGTGACCCATACACTTGATCCCCTTGTTCAGGAAGCAGAGATCCATCTGGATCTTTTTGAGTTCAAGGCCCAGCAAAGCTAGACACTTATGGAACATTCCTTTAATCTACATCCTGGAAAGCTGAATCAGAAAGTAACACGGCTGGGCGCTGGGCAGAGGGAGGGAAGGGAGGAGTTCAGCTTCCCCTGCCACTTCCTGGGTCAGCTAAGAACAAAGAAGCTTAGAGTCAGAGAATCTATGGAAAGAGGGATAAAGAGTTGGCTGGGTGAGAACTGGCTATGATTTGTTTCTTGTCTTTCTGATATTTCAGCTTTTTCCCAATATCTGGCTCCGTGTTTTTTATTATAATACCAAATAGAATTTGTGCTATATTATGCTTGTTTTATGAAGACAGAATGAGGGTAGATTTGGGCATGTGTAGGGGTAGAGAGGTAGAGAGAATCTGGGAAGGAAAAGGCATGTTTCAAATATATTGTATAAAAATATTTTTACAATTAAAACAGGAAAAGCATAAATAATAAAACTTTGCAAAGACATAGAAAATGATCGTTTCAATCTATGCTATAAATAGTAGATAATTTTTTAATAAATTTAAGTATTTCTAAATGAAGAATTTTAAATAAATTTTAAAAATCAATATTTAAGGTTCTCTTGGAATTTTCCATGAATTGTGTTAATATGGTTGTTTATATAAGGAGCCCAAATTTGGTTTAGGGAAGTCTTCTGTGTGGGGACTAAGCATCCTGGATACGTCCTGATAATTAGCACATTCTGTGGAATTATAGTTTGTTTTCTGTCTTGGGGTTTACTTTAGTTCATTACAAGAAGAGTATCTTTTAGTGAGAATACTAAAAATAGACTATGCAGATTTGAAACACAGCACTTATACTTACAATTAGAAGACCTCGGGCTATTCACATTGTTCATCATTCTCTGATATCTACAGTGGACACTACACATTCTTTACCAGGCGCTTGTAAAGATGAAATAGATCACTTATATAAAATGGTTAATGCATTCTTGATCTATTCTCAAGATGTGAGAATTTAATAATTTTCTTGAAATATCCAGATAATCTTGGTCCTTTTCTACCTCAGACTAGCAAATACAGCACTTTACTTCCTTCAGATATTTCTGAAGATCCTTAAAGAATGCCTACTTGACAATAAGAGCTAGCTATTTTCAATTGCACACAAACTAGAAATGAATATCTACAAAACTATTATATCTATAGAGACAGATACAGAAAATCACATTTATATAAAAATTTTAAAAAGCCAAATCAATCTAAGCAAAACTAACCTGCCCAGGTTACAATTGCTTTTAGTATAACAAATATATAACAAATGATATACTAAAAGAATTTGATTTCTTTCAGGCCATCTCCTATTAAAACACTTACATTGCAAATTTCCTAAGATTATTGAACCAGGTGTTTATTTCTAGAATAAAAGGATTCCTCCTATAGTGGGTATTTGTCTCAGGAAAGTTTACAGTCTGTCAGATTTGGGTTATCCAGTCTTGGGGAGTGTACTCCGAGATTGATATGTGTTCGTCAATGAGCCCCTTTAAAAACAAAGCATATGGATGAGAAAAAACTGTCTTAATATGGACCTCATGCACTGAAACAGTGGGAGAGGATTAAAGAATGTTTGAAAAAAAATACTTAAGAGGCAGGCTGGAGCTTGAACCCACCTTTGCACAGGCTGTTGGATGGGTGACTGTTCCAGAAGTGTATTGGGTTGAAGAGGCCAGATTTACTACTCTCTACTTCTGAATCATGCTTTGGCTCTGGCCCCTTTTGCAGATGCTGTCTTCTGGGTTTGGAGAAGAGAACCCTCCTCACCTTTAAGATTCATGTGAGGACCCAACATTGGTATAATCAATAGGACCCAACACTTTCCTTATGAGAAAGTTCCTCACACTGGAAACAGAAACTATCGGAAATGGAAGCATTGGCAGTCTTTGTCTTAGCTGAGTACTGAATGACATACAGACCTGGTTCTAAATTCAGAGAGAAAACTGAGGCACATTGCCTAACAAGTAGGAGGAGGGAGAAGTTAAAGTTAGGGCAAATTACAAACCCACCTTTGCAGTTTGAAATGCAAGACAGAATGAGCTTGAGGGGAAAGGATGGCTCCTGAGAAAGGTTAGGCCCTTGTGATTCAGTGGAGATCCGTTGAGAAAGGGAGCTGGACCCTCCAAGAGTAGGCAACTGTCAACTAACATGAGCAGTGTGTGGAGCCGGGAAGGGTGCGGTCAGACTGTGTTCCTGTGCGTGGGCTGGTACCTTGGAGCCCATTCCCTGTAGAAGAAACCTAACCCAGCCTTGACTTTGAGATGAGTGAATCTGATGAGCCTGGAGAAGATGTCCACACCAAGCTGGCCTACCTTGAGACTTCTTGTCCCTTTGGAGGAGGGGATGGGTGGATGGGGAGAAGCAAGGCTGAAAACTGACTGGTAGAGATTGGGAGGAGGGACGGGAGGCAGAGCAGGGGGATACATAGATAAAAAAAAATGTCATTTTTTAAATAAAATATATAAATAAATACATTTTTTTAAAAAAGACATTAAAAAAAGGAGAGGGCCTGCAGCTACTCTGGGGAATAGGTGGGGGATAGAGTAGGGGGAAGCTGAGGGAGAAATGGGAAGAGAGAGGACAGAGGGAACAGTGGTAGGTATTTTTAAAAAAATCAAATAAAAATAGAGTTGGTTCTCCAGGCATTCGGTGCCAAGGAAGGAGAACAGCAGGAAAATTAATTCACATATTTATCTCCCTCTTCCTTAGTTTAATTTTGCACTCTGAGGGTTGTACCTAGAGAAAGAGATGACAGCTAATATTTCAGCATTTTGGAAAAATCATCTGTTATCTAAAGTGCATGTTCATGAACTCACATGTGTGTGCACAAAATATCTAGCAATCTGCCACTCCTCTCTTGGTCATTTCTTCCCCTCCCCCAGACATTTCTAGCATGAGCCCCTAGGAACTTATAAGGATGAGTGTTAAGGAGAAATATTTTCTAAATCATGTGTATATCCCTGTATCCTAGGATAAGAGAGGTCGCTAGACAGCGTTAGATGGGGATGGATCCTAGAAAAATCTCAGCACACGGAGACCCATAGTTCCAATGTGGAAATGATTGACATTAGTTGGGTTCTTATGCCAGCTCTCCGTGGAATCCATCAAGAGGCTAAATGGGCAGAGTCATGGCATATGCAAAACTAGAATTAAAAAGGGCTCTACAGAAACAAAACAAAACAAAACAAAACAAGCAAACAAAAAAACATTTCACACACTCTCCATATAGGAGAGAGTGGCTACCAACTTGCTACCATTTTCATTACTGTTACTATCTAGAGTTCCAATAATACAAACCTTGCTCTTCTCTCAAAATTCCACTGAAGTTTGTCCAACAATGAGAAATAGCTATGCTATAATAGAGAAGGTAGCCAGGACTGTAAGAGACAGAAATCTCTACAAAAATAATAAAAGAATATTAAGTAAAAAATATATGGAACTTAAATTATTTAAAAATTATTTCTTAGTTTAATAATTCAGTAGTAGAATTGAGGGAAAAAATAATCACTGAACGTTTAAATAATTGAAAAGGAAAACCAGAGATATAATGTTGAAAAATATTTGTTCATGACTTTGAAAATATAAAAAGACATAAAATTTCATTTCAATGTAGGAGAAAATAATGGATGGAAGTAAGACAAAAAAATGCAGATAAAAAAAATTGAACAGAAGATGATGGAGCATAAATGAAAAGGTTGGGCTGGAGAAGAAATAGGCTGACAAAATTTCCGATGATGAATAATAGAGAAAACAATATAAAATTCTGAAAACTCGATTGAGTCCCCTAAATATGCCTATCACTTAGTTTCTGCTTCATAGTCTTAGAAGGGAGAAGAGACAATGCCTGGACCTCAGAGAATGGTATGACAGTGCAGTGTTTCCATACGTATCTAAGAGTGCTTCTGTATTTAGACAAAGGAAAGATATTTGATGGTGCATGAAACTCAGGAGATATATCCTTTGTGTTCATTAAGAGAAGGTATTGAAATACAGACTGTACACAGCAAACTGCTGAGATTTCATAAGAGTGAAGGATGAAAATGAGATATTGTTGTCTGAGGTGTATGTAAATGCACTGCCCAGGAACATGCTGAATGTGAATATAGGTGAAAGAAAATACACATCATGCATAAACATCTAGTAATAGCTCAAGCTCAAATACACTAAATGATAACAGACAGAGAAAATGAATTGGTGGAGAAAAGGACCTTTCCTAAAAGTCTCATTCTGGTGGAGTTGTAAAAGGAATAAAACTTAGGAAGAAGAGAGCTGGAGAGATGGATCAGAAGTAATGTCATTTTCTGCTCTTATAGAGTATCTGAGTTCAGTTCTCAGCATGTATATCATGTGCTTCACAAATGCCTGTAACCCTAGTTCTTGGAGGTAAACCATGTGTGTGTCCTCTGTAGGCATCTGGACACACACACACACACACACACAAACTAAAATCTTTTTAAAAGGAGGAAAGGAACAATGGAATGGTTGAATGGGAAAGACTCCTGCAACACTAGCCTGACAGTCAGAATTGGATCCCTGAAATCCTCATAGAAGGTGGAAAGTTAAAGCTAACTCTATTATCTTGAAATCTGCATGTCCTCTGTACCCAAACACATAATAACAGAAAAAGGTTAAGATCAGAAATAGTAGCTGATGAGTGACACTCGATAAACACATTTGATAAAAGGAAAATCAATCAACAATAGATGTGAAGAGTGGAATTCAGCTATCAATTAGAGTAGAGAACATGAAAGGAATAGAAAGTAAAATAATGCTTTGAGTTAGCATGGTGGGGGGTGGGGGTGAGGAGTGAGTATAAATAAGGTATTCAGGGAAAAGAGACACTTGAAATAAATAAATAGTATTAATTTCAAAAATCGAAACAGAGGTCTTAAACTCCGCTCTAATACATACATACATACATACATACATACATACACACATACATACATACATACATAACAAGTTTGTATACATGTCTGTTTATATATATATATATATATGAGGCACAAATAAACAGAGATATTAAAAATTTAATGGAGGTTTGAAATCTTAAAGTCCACCCCCAGTGTACAACTCTTCCAACAAGGTCATACGTCCACCAACCAAGGACCAAGTATTAAAGCATATGAGCCTGTGGAGGCCATTCTCATTCGAACCATCTCAATTAACAAAGGCCGATAGTAAAGAAGTGGTAAAAGAAATAACAAACAGGAAGGAAAAAGAATAGCAAGATTTCTACTGAATAAGGTGCAATTTAGAGAGATATCTTCCAAACAGAACAAAATGGGAAATTAAATATTGATGGAAAATAAAATTTATAAAACAATTTTAAAAGTTGCAACCAATTCACACCAAACCATCTAGTGTTATTCATGGTTATTGCTTTTCCATATAATTTACTTTCCTTGCTGTTTTTATTGAACCACAATATAAAAATCTTCTTTGAAGAAAGTTAATATCTTAAAAATCAATTTGAAGGCCTGAAGAAATTTCTCAGGGATTAAGAGAATCAGATGTTCTTCTTAAGGCCCTAGATTAGCTTCCCAGTAAATACATGGTGGCTCATAACTGCCCCTATCTTCAGTTCCAAGGACCTGATGCATTCCTCTAATCTCTGCAGGAACCAGGTCCACACACGGTGCCACATGCATATATGCAAACAAAACATTCACCCCATAAAATGAAAATAAATCTAAAAACATTTGAAGGTATGTTGGAAGTTTACATTAAAACACACACATACACACACACACACACACACACACACACACACACACACACACATCATGGCTAGAGGGTAGGTACAAGTGTATTTTTTAGATATGTTTTTGCATTTTCTATGAAATAAAAGTTTCTGAAAGCTAACACCATAGGCATCTTAGGTAACTTCTACTTACTTTTAAGAAAAATGTTTTTATAAAGCAAAAAAATTACTTCATGAGAACTACATGCTAGAGAACTTGGTCTCTTAAGGTTCTTCTCTGCATAAAGCTGCCCCATTTCCATGTCACTTATTATAGGGAAACTCCCCTATCTTCATGATCTGTAGTGGGATTATGTTGTTACATTGTAAATAAATGTCCCGCCTACTAGTTTAATAAAAATGCTGATTGGCTGAAGGCAGACAGGAAGTATGGGCAGAGCTACCAGACTAAGAAAAGTCTGGAAACAGGAAGAGCAGAACAGAAATACCAGAGAGACACCATGGGGACACCACAATGAGACACCAGCAGACTCAGAGGAAAGAAGTTGAAATGCTGCTCCAAGAAAAGGTTCCGAGCCTCGTGGCTAAACAGATTAATGGAAATAGGTTGAGTTAAGATGAAAAAGCTACTAGCAATATGCCGGGGCCCTAGATTAATCAGCATAAAATTAGTATAAACTTCTGTGTGTTTCTGTGGGATTGTGGGTCTTTGGGTCTGGACCACCGGCCGGACAGGCCAGAAACTTCATACTACAATGACCTATAGTCCCCTGAACACTATTAGAACAATTCATCTTTCTGTCTCACTGTAGATGGTAGGCTTAGATTTGTTAAGCTAAAAACATGCCATTTTCTGGAATTTCTTTTTCCCCTTACATCCCAGTGTGCTGATAACCATTGCTTTAGGATTACTGTTGCCTTGGGGAAACACTATGATCAAAGCAAGTTAGGGAGAAAAGTGTTTCAGCTTTCACTTCCACAACACAGTTCATTATAGAAAGTTAGGACAGGAACTGAAACCATTTACAGAAGCTGATGATACAGAAGCCAAGGAGGGATGCTGCTTACTGTCTTGCTCACCATGGCCAGCTCATCCTGCTTCTTAGAGAACTTTTGACCCCTGATATTTATATGTGATTTTCTCCTCAATATTTACCTGCTTTCAAATGCTACCAGGGAAAGTGTCGTGCCAGGGTCCAGTTTTGTCCACCATAGTTTATCTAAGACAAATTCATCTCTGTTCCCCTCGCATGAAGAAACTTCTCAACTTAACTGATCACTTATCTCCATATGTGTTCTTCACATCTGCTACTCCAGTTTTCCTCCATGCCTCTCAGTCCTCTGTCTTCATTCTCTTCATTCTGCACGGCAAGCTGTGTGATTCCCAGGAATCAATCACAGCTTGATTCTGGCGCTTGACACATGAGAATTTTCCTGTAGTTTTATCCGTATTCACCATCAACTTCTACGTGGAATAATTTCATTTTATTCAGTATAACGTTTTCTTTGCACCGCTGAGCACTCAAAGCAGAAGTAACTTCCGCCGGCACAGTCAACTCGTGGATCCTCGGCCACTGCCAGTCTCCATACTGCAATTTCCTCATTGTTTTTCTCTCAGAGGATAAAGAGGGGATAGAGGATGCTAAGAAAATAAAGTCCTCTAAATATCAGAGGCTGCAGGGGCATGCACAGGTCTGCATTAGATCCTGCACATCTGTATTCCTGGCTTCCAGTTTAGTGTTTTTTAAGAGACTCCCGAATGTGCAAATGGGTCTCTGATTCTTGTGCTTTCTCTTTGTCTCCTTTCCCTCCATTTATCTTTTCCAACTTCGTTGTGACAGTTTTAGTTTTATTTTGTCTCATTTTATTGTGTTATCCCTTAGAAGCCTGTTTGTTTTTTTTTGTTTTTTTTTCTCATGAGAGGCCAAAAAGGAGTAGACCCAGACAGAAGATGAGGTGAGGACGAACTGAGGGGAACAGAGGGAGGGAATACTGTGGTCAGGAAAAGTCCACTTTCAATAAAAGAAAAAAAAAATCACAACAGAAAAAAAATATGTTCAAACACACACACACACACACACACACACACACACACACACACACACACACACACACACACAAAGTGCTCATTGTCTTAAAGAAAGTCCTGTTCCATTTACTGTGTCTTTACTCAAATGTCTATGGTGCTGGTTTCCGTGAACCCGAGTTCTCTTTGTGTACCACGCATTTCTGCAGATGCTCCATCCCCCTTTAGTATTTCCCTTTTTTGCAAACAGTGATTTTCCAACAGTTCCTTTGGGATTGTTATTTACTGTATGTGTCTTCTTGGTACTTATGTTCTGTAAGCTTTCTGGTACACTCCACAGACCAGTTGTCTTACTGGCTGAGTATCTGTATCTGAGCTTTCAACTTCTCCATGACTGTCTCTGCCTGAAGACCCTTGGGATTATCAACATCCCCGAAGCAGATCATGTTTTCTAAGCCTTTTATTCACCTAAGCTGACAAATCTACCTCAATCTCTAACGTGCTAGTCTACAGTTGCTTTCTACTATGCTTCAGGTGAAATTTAGCTTCTTTTACTTTCTTCCTTGTCCTGTCGGGTCTCTGATTTTATCACTTCTACTTATAACTGTCACTTTTTGCTGTAGCTTGGGTAGCTTCCTCCAGTCACACTTATCCACTCTGGCCCTCAACCATGGACACATTGAAAACTAGCCTTTCTTCAAATGAAAGTATGATGGACCTGGACCTTTCATATTTTTTAACCTTATTCTACATCCATTCACTTTGCTTTCTGTCATACACAGACATCCCCATGTTGGCAAGTGTTCTCCCATTCATTTGTGGTGTGTGCATGTGTGTGTTTGTGTGTGTGTGTGTGTGTGTGTGTGTGTATGTGTGTATGCACATGTGTATGTGTGTGCATGTGTGTGTATGTATATGTGTGCATGTGTCTGTGTGTGCATGTGTGTATGTGTGGGCATGTGTCTGTGTGTGCATGTGTGTGCATGTATCTGTGTGTGGGCATGTGTCTGTGTGTGCATGTGTGTGCATATGTGTACATGTGCAAGTGTGTGTGTGAGTGTGCACGCACGCATGTGTGTGCATGTGCATGTGTGTGTATGTATGTTTTTGAGAGAATCAGAGACAGAGGCATAGACAGAGGCAGATGTAGGGAAAGGATTGTGGATCCGTGTCTGATCTGTCGGAGTGTTTGATTTTTTTAGAGCTAAAGTAAATTCGGAGAGAACCAGGTAGCTCTAAGGTCTGATGGATTCTAGCTCTCCTTTGGGTCTAATGTTTTCAGTCTTCCAAAAAGAAGCCTGACACTTGACCCTACCTAGTGCAATCTTGTCCCTTGATCTTCTCAGCAGTAAACAAGAAAAAAGAGGGGAAGAAAGAGATGGAGATAGGCAGTGACTGATTTCTTGGAAGACTGCAAGTGCATTTGGTTGAAGATCTAAGTCCTACTCACTACAAAATGAAAGGGTATTTAAGAACTTAGCCTTATTTACTTATCCTCCAGTGAATATCTCCAGGACCAGAATAAGTAAATATTATTAAGTTAATTTTAGCATTCTTTTCATTGTAAAAATTTGGTATCTGAACCCTACTATAACTGGGATTGAACTTCTTCTATGAACAATGCTTAAATATATGTCCCCAAGCTGTGGTAGAGAACTTACAAATAGGAAATGGCTCAGGATAATGGGTTTAACTGCATTATCACTAGAAAATAATTATGAACATGTAGTTTCTCCTCAACGTTTCTGAATAAAAGACGAAAGTTCATTATCAGAACAGTAGCTTTGTAATTCCAGTCCTGAGGGAATAGACTCTGATTCTCAGAGTGCTAAATGATGTAGTCTCTCTGCATAGAGAAGTGAGTGAATTCATTATTGGACAATATGAGAAACTGTAGAGAAGTGGCCTAGCATGGTGGCTGACACTCAGAAGAGAATGACCGTAGGGCTGCTGTGCCCCATTGATGTCCTACTATGCAATGTATCCCTTGCAACTAATGTCTTCGAACTAATGTCCTCCATCATGCTAATGACAAATATGCCATTCAGCAGGTTTGTTAGTGTGTTGCAGGTTGCTGAATGACTTTATAACAACTTGACAGATATTATAATGCTAATAAAAATTCCATATTTCCTGGTAGCAACTTCTGCCTTGCTGAAGATTTGGAAAACACCAGCTTCATCCTATTCTGAGGCAGTGATGCATCAGAATCTTCTGATTCTGTGATCTTTGCGTTACATGGTATGTTCGTCTGTAGTCATATTTCAAGACTATACACAAAAGCCAAATCCCAAATTTTGCTGAATTTACATTAATATATTTATTGTTTCAAAACTTTCTCTGACTAGATTTAGGGTTCAGTAAGTGAATATATGTTGTAACATTATTTGAGCGAACAAACTCCATCGGAAATTAAAATGACAAGATAAATTTGTGAAAGTAATAGAATATTGAAAATGTCAACCCATGAAACAGTTTAATGTTTTAAACATTTAATTTGAAAACAAAAGGTAAAACTAACTTCCTTCCTTTTCCCTGCTGTACATCACTTAAAAATGAATTAGAATACTTAACATGAAAAGAAAAGCATTAATAACCAAGCAATTATTTTTATCAAGACACTATAATACTTTTGCTTTTGTAGTTTGTACAGAAAGAATCTTACTTTGGAGCCCCAGAAAGGCCTGAACTTGCCATCTCCCTTTCCCAGGGTTTTGTGTGGCCATCACATAGTGAAAAGAGTCTAAGCATAAAACCATTGTTTGTTACTAAAAGGCAAAGATTCACATTTGCAAATTTGGAAGCTTAATAACTAGCTTACCAATAGCAGGGGCTTGGTATGCACAATTAAAACACTCACAAACTTTGTGACCAAGGAAAGTTGCATACATAAATTTGTTCATATAAATCAATAAGAAAACATTAAAATGGTGGAATAATATACATTGATGCAAAGATAAGTAAAATCATAAAAGAAAATTTGAAATTACTTAAAGTTTGTTATATGTTGAAACCATAAATAATTATATGGGCAAATTTTGAGAACATTGGAGAAAATGTTTTAATAGTACAACCAGAAAGATAAAGGATCCAAACTAGGAGCCAAAGTCCATTCTTATAGAGTGATCATAGAAAATGTCAAGGTACTGAAAATATTTAGTTTATTTGACTCAGTGGTCCTAATTTGTAGAAAATACCTAATTATATGCCCTGCCACAAGTTGAGTTACAATCTATTTTCGACTGTGAAACACACAAAATACTATAGATGTCAAAGTTATTAAAATGGAAATTACATTATAGTGTACCTATAATATATAAACATTCAGTTATATTTTCAAAGATTTAGGATTTTGTTTATGCAATAGCCCCAGAGGTTACAATGGGAGAATTACATATGATGTGCTAGGTCTTCTCATGTATTAGCTCATATCATTTTCACAGTCTCCAAGAAAATGTATTTTTCACTTTTAACTACAGTAATATGCTCTGTGCAGCCATATTTCTTTCTGAGACTGTATAAATTGTGAAGCTTGGATAAAGATCCCAGAAACTGTGTATAGAAACTGTTTTTATTATACAGAATTATCATTTAACTGCCAGTGATTACAATCTGATATTGAGACAAATTCATGGTGTTTGACAGTGCAGACACTGTACATTCCCGGTGAGTGGAAGTGTTTACTGAGATCTTATTTCTGCCTGACCCAACACTACCCTTGTGTGTATAACTCTAATATTGCTGGTGGGCTACATTGGTCCCTGACCTTAGACCCAGAACCTGTCTTGCTTCATGGAGCTACAGCATGCTTTCCTTTGCTTGTTCTGGCTTCACACAAAACTCCCACCATGCTTGCCATTTTAACTGCCTTCTTTTGAAAGTCAAGGTTAATGCAGAATGATGAAATAGTAAGATGGCAAATAGAAAGGAGGGGATGCTTCAGTGTACAATGAGTGACTTCTGAAAGGCTCACTTCAGGAAAGATCAACAGTCATCCCTCAGGAGGAACTAACCCTGAGTGCTCCAAAACCAGAATGTGATGACCAAAGCCAGCATAATTCATGGCTCTCCCCACTCATCTTTAATATTTTTAAGTGAAAAAATCTATTTTGATATTTTTATTTATTTGCTCATGATTTGTTTGATCACTGGTCTTTCAAATTTCAAAATATATGTGTGTGTATGTTTATGTGTAGGATTTTATTAATACTTCTTTTATATATATAAAAGCCTACCCAAGAATAGCTTGATGTCCTTGTTTTAACCTTTAGAAACAAGAAATTGGGACAAGGTCACACTTTCTCAAATCTAAGAAGTCTTTTGTTTTCTTTTCTTTTTCTCCTTTTTTTTTTATTTGACTCCCTACTTCCTTCAAATGCTTTATTATGGTAAGGACTGCCACATAAATAATTGAAAGTGTTAAATGTACAAGGCAGGGATGAGTAAATAATTACAAGCACAGCTCATTTTTATTTAAAGTAAGAGTAGCTGTGGACTGTCAATGCACCCTTTCAGTAAATGACAGGTTTAGTTTTAGTGAAGTGGTGAGGGCAGACATCAGCTGCTTTTCCTTTTCAGCTTCAGAGTGTTAGTCTCAGCAGCCTTGCCTATATAAAGTGTGGCTTTCTGTGTTCATATTTTCATTGATGTAATATATGGATATAAGTACAGAATGTGGAAATATTGCCAAATAACAGCATCCTGTCTCCTTGTATATGTAGTGCAGAGATTAAACAGTTGACAGATGGGTAAGATACCATGTGTGTTAGCTTTTGAACTTAATTAGGAGCTTATGCAAAATTTATTAATTTTCCCTTTAAAAACAGATATTGGCTGTATTTATTTCTTCTTTTGTCGAACAACAGCAGCAACAGTAACAACAATAAAAACCCATGAAACTAGTAAAAAAAAAAATAATTGGTCATCCTCAATCACATACCTTGTACATGCATATTTTTAAAGCTCATTATTAAAGTCCTCGAATTTTGGGCTGCTCACATGACCTCTTTGACAACTACTGTTCTTCTGTAAAATATGGTGTATTGTGGGTTTCCCCCTCTTAGCAGGCCGTAATTTTAGTGTCTTCTTCCAAGTACTCAGCATTCAGCCTCATGCCATCTTCATGCCAAGACTTTCACTCCCGAATCTCTTAGTGATCTTCTCTCCTTTCCTCTCAAAAAACAGAAGATTTTCGGTTTTCTTGCAAGTTTTTTTTTTATTATAATTGATTAGTTTTTTTATCTTACTGAATAAGGTAATCTTTTGATTATCTTTGAAATTGGTCTATGTTAGGTTATTTTAAGAAAGGATTTTTAAATTAACTTTAAGTACTAAAAAAGTTTGTATGTGATGAAAATGTGATAACTATCTGCATTCAAACAAGTAAGTAAACACTTTACCACTTCCTTCTGGACACACACACACATGCACACACACACTAGGCAAGGTTGAGCCTATCCTGCTACATTTGTGCTTTATTGTTTTCTCAATACTATTTATTGCATGGATGTAGTTACCTGAGGGGCGTGTATAACAGGGTATGTTCAGAGCTTATATAACCTCCTCACATAACTATGCTTTACTTCATAATTCATTTCTAGAGTCAAGATATTTGATTTTTTAATTATTAATGTTATAGAAATTTCCAAAATCTTTACCTGTAGGTTCTTCCAAATTATGCTTCTTTTGTTAAAAATTCTGAGGTACATGCTACTAAATTTGAATTTTTTTGTGCTATTCAAATAGTATTGTTATGATTTTAAGCCATATTACAGACCCATCTTCATCCTCCCCTACCCCACTTTTATTTGAATAACTTCTTTTTTTCTCCACAAAACTCCCAAGAGTCCTAACCTGGGGACTTTTCTTTGGCAGTTACTTCTGTCATATACTTCTTGCCTACCCTATTCTTCAGGTCATGAATTCCAACCTCAGAACCTTCAACATTAGTCTTGTAATTTAGCTTCTGAAGGGGCCATTGGGGCTCCTTTCATTCTGTCTTTTTGTGCTTTAAAAATCTTCTTCAGAGCCTCTAATGGGAGGTATTCTCTGCATTCTTAGACTGCAAGATACATATAGAAAGAACTTCTAAGAATATCTTAGGCTTTGTATTCATCTTGCTTATTATGTTTTTCATTTTTACAAATGCAGATGCCTTGATATCTTGGGTAATTTTTTCTCATATATATAATATATAATATATATAATATATATATTATCTTATGTTCATTGTCTTTAAATTTTCAGCTAATCTGAACCCTGGAGTCCATAACCAACTGATCACCAATCTCTACTCTCCAGATGATATTTTTTTCATGAAGATCACATGCTTTGTGACTCTATAGAATACAGAAGGCATCAAGACTTTCCATACAACCAATCCACTCTCTTCTCATCTTGGTGTCGAGAATCTTCTTGTCAGGCACAGCATCACTGTCCTCACGTTATTGTTCTGCATATTTGCAGCTACTCCTTGTTGAAGGGAGCTGCTCAATGCAGCCACTTTCCTTTGGCCACCATGATCATAGGAATTATTAGTGGACAGATAAAACAAAAAATATAAGTATAGATCAGCTTTGACAAAGTGTCACTTTATTAGCAATAATTCTCTACAAAAATTGGAAGAGACAGTATACTCCAGGTATTCAAATAGGACAAGACCTATTAGGTAAAGAGAACTTCTTCAAACCAATGATAATTTATAAAGCAACAAGAGACTGAGAAGCTTTATTTCTCAAATAGCTAGAGGTAAAGATTTTCTCTGGGATTTCTGATATTGTACCCATGACAATTCTAAGAAAAGCTAAAATTTAGAGGAAACTATGGGCATGTAATGTCAAATATGAATTAATATTTGGGAACAAACTATAATTTTTTTTCATATAAAGGAGGTCACTTGTCCTCAGTAAATAATATAGCTCAACAGAATAAGTCCAAAAATGACTTTCACTTCAACAAAGCTACTAGAAAAATTGATACAACATAGATTATTCATTTATTTTTTTAACAAATGATTCACACAAGAGCCATAGACTATCTAACAAAAACTGCAGTACCAGCCATGAGAAACTTTCATTGGCAAGGCTGGTTGGGAAAGCTGAAATGATTCCCCAAACCATAAAGCTATTGCTGTTGCCTTTAGTTGCCTCAGAGGTAAGACCAGATTCCTGAAGACGCCACATACTTCAGGCATGGAATATTGGATCTGTATCTGTCTTCCTTCCTTTAATCTAGCCTTCTTAACAGCAGAATGTACTATTTAAGCTGCCAATAGGAGGAACCAGTCAACAATCCTTCCCAACTTTTATGACTATGAACTATAGTGCCAACATAGCAAAATATTCCTAAATCATGGTAATGAACCTCATTTATGGTGGTAACCAACAGATGTCAAATTAGACTTAAGTCCCATTTAACAGAAGAAAAATATTGTGTGGCACTGGAACTTAGCCAGATATAAGGGGTCTATGAGGTTATAGATTGTTGAAGAGAGTCTACTGTTTTTAGTTTATTAGACTGGTATAATGTCTAATACTATTATAAAATTTAAACTAACATAGATGTGTAGATCTTGGCCTTCATCAACATAGCTTCCATTTAGAGCAAATGGAGAAAGTTATAAGTAGTCATAATGCAGAAATCAACTGGTAGTGGGGTACCTATCCTTAATAGATACATTTGCAACGGGACTCCTGCATCTAAGGCTCACAGAACATTCCAAAAGAGCGGTAGAAAGACAGGAAGAGCCATAGGACTGGAAAGTTTGCTGTAAAATTGTGTCTCCTAGAAATAACAAGGAGGGTAAAGACTGCCTAAACAGGACGTGAACAGTGATAATATCAATAGATATGTTGATATGAAGGGGGAAATCATATGGGACTCCAACCCTAGACAAAAAACTACAGGCAGCTAATGATTTCTGAGAGAGGGAGATTTAGTCTCTCTCAGGAATTATCTCCCTAATCAGTGAGCCCCAATACAATGTGACTGGTTTTGAAAGCATATACATTCAAGCCACACTAACTGACTCTGCACGTTATATTTGTATATATTTATGCACATGTGTAACAAAAAAGGAAAAGACCATCTATTTTAAGGAGAGTAAGAAGAAAGTATACAGAAGAGGCTGGGGGATGAAAGATAAAGGGGAATCAATGTATTTATATTTAAATTAAAAAATATAAATAATAAAGGTTATTTGGAAATTCTGTCTAGTTTGAGATTCAAGAAAAGGACTAGCTGAGGAGCACACATCTGCTTTAAGTGGAGCAGCCCTGTGTGTTGTTTGGGAAGAAATGTGCATGTGTAGAACACAGGCACATCAATGGTTGTTTTAGTACTCTGTCTCGGCATAGGGCAGCAATTCACATCCTGCCTTCCCTGGTATTAAAGGGGGGCATGGAACTTTCTTAGACTGTTGACAGGTAAGCATCACTGGTGTGAATCACTGCTGGTCCATTCCCTATGTTCTTTCCTGTGCTGTGACAGCTGGTTTAGAAGGCAGATGCTCCATCAGCTTAGGGTTACATGAAATAGAGCTCAACATTGACTGGATTGCTCTGCTTTATAAAGAACTCAAGGCTTCATTTTAAAAGATAATATTTTTCTTCTTTGAGATTCTGTATTATGTATTTTGATTATATTTGTCCCATCCCCTGACTCCTCTCAGAAACCTCCACCTCTCTACCCATTCAATTTTGTTCTCTCTCTCTCTCTCTCTCTCTCTCTCTCTCTCTCTCTCTCTCTCTCTCTCTCATATTGAGGTTCTAAAGCTATCTGCTACTGTAGTATAATGTGACTGACCATGTTTAGTACACCCAAGAATAAACTATATATTCTCACAAGAACAAATGAGTGTAAAGAAAAGAACGAACAGGCACTTAAACACATGGATAAGTATTGTGAGATATTTTATATTTAATAAAAACCAGTCTGAAATATCAGAAAGATCTATCCACAGTCAGTCTAGGAGGATCAGAGAGTGGTAATTTCAGCTTTAATCTCAGCACGGGGAGTATACCGTAGTGGTGACCTATGCTCTTAATCCCAGCAGATCTGAGTTTGAATTGAAGTGTGTATGAGGTGCCTTGAGTGGGTACAGAGAAGCAACCAGTTCCTAAGGAAGAACAACAAACAGTCATAACTGCTGATGATCCATAAATGTGTGGAAACATTAATATATTTTATTAGATATTAATTAAAATATATAAATAAAAATATGTGTTTTTAGACAGTGACTTACTATATGACTCTGGCTGATCTGGTGCTTGCCCATGCAAGACTGGCTTTGACCTAATGGAGACTCATCTTTGTCTGCTTTCTTACAGTTAGGATTAAAAACACAGGGTACCATAGATGGCCATGGAAATTATAATGTACGTGCATTTAGATAAAAAGATAAAAATACTTTATCAATAGATATAATTATTTTAAAGGAAAAGAAATATTAAGTGTAGCTATACAACTTCCAAGTAGGTGCTAGATAAGGTGGGAAGCACAAAAGACTTCATGAAATGTTGAATATATCAAAAAATAGGGGCCCTGGCCTCAGAAGGCTGAATGGTTGTTTATTTCACAGTCTGTGAAATTGGTGTGAGATATTCTCTGTGCTTCTCAGAATAAACACACAGCATCCAAATTGAGGATAGAAAACAACCAGAAAAATAAAAATTTCATGTTGTTATCAGATAACACATATTTAAAGATCTCTAGAAAATAAACTGTAATTGAGTATTACTTAGGAAGAAAGTGTGCTAGATTTTCAGATTCTACCTAAAGTCATAATTGTTGTTTTGTTTTATGGCTTTAAAACACATACCCAATATGATACCATCCTCAGTAAGAAAATACATATGAAGGATGTTCTATTAGGAAGATAAAAATGTCACCTCTGGATGATTTTTCTTGATCTATTCAATGGGAATGTACATAAGTAAGTAGAAAAAATGTGGAAATGGATAATTGTAACTGAAGTCAAATATTTTTCAATATTAAAACTTCATTTATTTATTGTAATGTACATAACATTAAAAAGATCAGATTAGCGGTTTGACTGTAATTAAAGCAATATATTAAGGAAACAGATGAACTCTCATGGAAATGAAAAGCCAGTAAAGTATGTACAATATTGTTTTAGAAGTAATTTTCAATGCCTTGGCAGACTGATAAAAGTCTAAGGAAAGCCTTGCAGGCAGGAGATGCAGGAGGAAGCATATATGAAAGTGTTAGTGTATATGTGTCCTGGGTACCTTGTCACATTCCTCAGTGGCAAAACTTGCCTCTTATAGGCTATATGTTTATGAAAATGAGATAGGAACAGGGGATAAAACCCAGGTCATGCATAGGATAGGTGCTCCAATGAAGCCAGATTAAGAAGCACAGCACTTGTTACTGTAAAGGGGGCTGGAAACATGGTTTACCCTCAACTGCATGAACAGCTGGCAGTCTTATTCTTGAATCAGAGAAGGCAGGCTGGAAGGGTAGTGACAATTCCTGAGGTGGGGGTCAGTCTTGTTAACAGAGAATCAGTATGCACGCATTTTCTTCTCAACACAATACAATTAAGTTAGCAACATTAACCAAAAAGATTAACTGTCTCCTTTTAAATTTGGATTAAGGAATTAATTAAAATCTTACACCTTTCTGTGATTAAAACTCTAAAGATAAAAAGAATGCACCTTGTCATAGCTACTAAAGACATCACATTTCTTAGATAGAACAATAAGACAATTTATGTTCTAATTTAAAATAAAAACAAATATTAAGTAACTAAGAAAAATTTTGATTAAAGACATGTAAAACCTCAGTAGAAAAATATTAAACTAATCCTAAAGAGCCTGCAAAGTCTGTAGAGATGGATCTATATGCAAATGACAGTCTCTTAAGTCTACCAAATCTGCAGACTCCATATGACCCAAATAAAAAGTCCACCAAAGATGGTCCATCTGAATTGAAGTTTTCACTAATCTTTATAGAAGAGCATGGACAGAATAATAAGCAAAAAACATTTGCAAATACCAGGATGGGTATTTTATAACACCCCAGTGATTTTTATTCTCTGAGGCAGACCTTGACATAAATGTAAAATGCACAGTATGCAAGAGTGAGTTGGGCACATGTGGTGTTGGATATTGGTAATGTCAGCACGATAGGAGCTGCTGGAGGCCCATGTATTCAAGGCCACCCTGGGTTACATAGGGGAACTCTATCTCAAAAACTGAACTATAGAACAAATAAGATAAGCACCAGAGAAACCTTCAACAAAAGGGATGTATATCTGCTTTCCATTCAGAGGTCTGTGAGTGGATGTAATTAATAGCCTGGTAATCTGTGATGTCTATAGGGCCTGGCTACACCCAAATCCTCCAGACTATTATGCTTATCCTAAATTCTTTCTCCCTAGACTTTTTTCTCGAGCATTGCTTCTTGGTCAATAGAACCCATCCTTAGGGGAGGTGTGACATGTACCTTAAAGCCTAGTGATCTCTATGCTATCTAAATGAGAGAACATCAAACCCCAGGCTACAGAACACATCTTCATGGGAGACATCACATGTACTTTGCAAAAAAAAAAAAAAATTTAGGTATAGCTACACCTTAAGAATTATTGTACAAAAGAGATTGAGATAACTGTTGCCAGGAAGCTTTTTTTTTTCTTTCTAAGATTGCACTTTACTTTGTCACACCGCCCCATCAGACTCTAGAAGTTTGAACCAGCCCAGCTAATTAAAGAGATTTTATTTTTCCTCTTGGGGATCATTCCTCTATTAAGTGTAAGCATTTGAAGATATCCCAACTCGAAACACAACCAACGGAAGAAGAATGAGTAGAAAAAAACATATAGAAATAAAAATAAATGTGTTTCATAGACACATATAATACATCTGGAGCTCTATTATTAATTAGATAATAGAGACATAAATTTGAACTACAATGTGAAAGATACATAGACACTGTAAATATGATATTTAAAACCATGTTGAGGTTAACTATTGTTAAGGATATAGGGCATAGGAACTCTTCCACAGTGCTGTGGAATTGAACATATTTATAAATTATTTTTGAAGACAAATATCCAAACAGTGTCATTTAAATATTGCACTGCTGAAATTTATAAGTTGAGGCTCAGTGTATATATAGGATAAAGAAAGCTCCATGGTTCAGTAGATACATAAACAACTACAATATAGCATGCTTTCCATGATGCAAACATGGAAGCAATGTAAATATTACTAAATAGAGTGAATACATGAATTGTACTCTGGATAAATAAAAATGTACATATGTTATTGAAATATACATAGAAATAAACAACTTCAGAACTATAATATACATTTTTCTAGATAAACAAAATTCATGTAATACCCTAAAGAATATAATACTCTAAAGGATGAATCAGGGTAGAGGAGTCAATTGAATTTATAATATGTAACTGTTTAGTCCTTTTACAGATATTTTTCTTAAATTTTTGTTTGAATATATTTTTTAAATAATCTATCATGTTCTTTCTTGCTCCATTGCAAGATAATTGATAAAGTCATACTTATTTATTACATAAAGCATTGATACTTTAAGGCATATGTCAATTGTGAAATGACTAAGGCCAGTTAATTAAATGTAACCTTACAAGCTTATTTTTTTGTGGTAAAAATACTTAAGACTTATCTCCTTAGTGATCTTCAAGAATATTACTATATTATTAATATTTATTTTTGAATTTATTTATTTATTTATGTTTTGTTTGTTTAAGACAGTCTCTCTTTCTCTCCCTCTCCCCCCCTCTCTTTCCCTTTCTCTCTCTCTCTCTCTCTCTCTCTCTCTCTCTCTCTCTCTCTCTCTCTGCAGTTCTGATTGTTCTGGAACAAACATCACTATTCATCAGGACATGAAAGTTAAAACTTCCTTGACTTATCACCTATATTATCATTAATTACTAGCACCAATGTTATTATCAATAATAATTAGCACCATGATGTACAATTGATATGTTTTTCCAAGATGAAATTATTTTATTGCTTATCCAATAAGTGAACAGTAATTAAAACAGTGAACTTGCCCCCAGGTTGTGGAAATGATCATTCTGTTGTCATCTATGAATTCAGTGTTTTTAAATCTTATAATAAAAATTTGTATTCTTGTGTTCACTTCACATGGTTTAATATGATTTTCTCCAAGTTCATCTATATTGTTGCAATTGACTTAATTTTTAATTCATATATTTATATTGCATTTATAAAGTATTACATATATATAATACATATATATTTATCCACTGATGGATACTTTCGGTGCTT
The DNA here is from genome assembly GCA_033318265.1 of Phyllotis vaccarum. Taxonomy (NCBI): domain Eukaryota; kingdom Metazoa; phylum Chordata; class Mammalia; order Rodentia; family Cricetidae; genus Phyllotis; species Phyllotis vaccarum. The sequence continues at coordinate 102,538,658 of JARWLC010000009.1, read as the reverse complement.
GGTGTCTTGGATACTGTGAAAAATACTTTAAGGAACATAGGAAGAGAAACATAATTTTCATGTACTGCTGTCATTTCCCAATTTGGATCTTTCTATCATTTTTATGATTAGCTGTAGCTTTTGTTTTCTATTGACAATTTTTTTACTTAAAAGATTTTTTTCATATACCAACCACAGTTCCCCTATCTTACCCTCCTCCAATTTAACCCCACCCTTACCCCATCCCATCAACCCATACATTCTTCAAAGAGGGTAAGGCCTGCCATAGGGAGGCAACAAAATCTGAGACATTAAGATGAGGCAGGACGAAACTCCCCCTCCCCCCAGTCTCAAGGCTGAGCAATGTATCCCTTTATAGGGAATGCTCTTCAAAAAGCTAGTTCATGCACTAGGGATAAATCCTCTTCTTACTGACAGAGATCTCACCAATTCTCAAGCCACCAAACTGTCCTCCACATTCAGAGGTCCAAGTTTGGTTCCATGCAGGTTCCCCAGCTGTCAAGCGCCAGAGTCAGTGAACTCTCACTAGCTTAGGTCAACTGTCTCTGTGAGTTTCCCCATTATGATCTTGACCTCTTTGCTCATATAATCCCTCCTCCCTCTTTTCAATTGACTTGGGAGGTCAGCTCAGTGTTTAGCTGTGCTTCTCTACATCTGCTTTCTGTATTCGGGTTCTATGATAACAATAATTAAGGTGGTCATCAATTTGATTTCAGAGGAAGATCAGTCCAGGCACCCTCTCTACCATTACTTGGAGTCTTATCTGGGATAAGATAAAAAAAACACAGATGACAGCTTATGCTGGAGGGAATGTGGAACTCTTCCATTGAAGGTGGGAGTGTAAACTGGTACAGCCACTTTGGAAGTCAGTAAAGTGGTTTCTTAGAAAACTATGAACCAATTTACCTTATGATTCAGCAATACTATTCTTAGGCACATACCCAAAGGATTTATATTGATACCACAAGGAAATTTGCTCAATTATGTTCATACCAGCATTATTTGTAATAGCCAGAACATGGAAATAACCTATATTCCCCTCAACTAAATTGCTAAAAAATGTGGTACATTTACACAATGGAGTATTTTGCATCAATAAAAAATAACATCTTGTAATTAATAGGCAAATAAATAGAACAAAAAACAACAACAACAACAACAAAAAAAACCATCCTGAGTGAGGTAACCTAGACCCCTAAAGAGAAACATGGTATCTCATAAGTGGATATTAGACATAAAGCACAGGGTAAACAGGCTACAACCCACAACCCCAGAGAAGCTGGGTAACAAGAAGGACCCTAAGAGAGACAACCATGGGTCTTGCTGAGAAGGGGAAACACATAAGATCTCCTGGGTAAATTGGTGGCATGGGGAGGGTAAGGGAAGATGGGAAGAGAACATGAGAGAGTAAGATGGTAGAGTTGGGGAGGGACAAAGAGGGAGAATAACAAATAAATATCTCAACAGAAGAAACTATTTGTGGGTTATGAAGATACCTGGTGCTAGGGAAGCTCCCAGGAATCCGTCTACCTTTTACCTGTCCTTATTCATTCTCCAAAGGGGATTTCTGGATCACATGGACCATGCATTAGTAATATCTCTTTTTGAGGGGAACATCCTGTGGCTCCCACCATAATTACTAATGGTTTCTCTTTTCTCCAAGTCCTCACTAGAGTTCTTATTTTGCCTTTTAGATAATAGCTATTGGGATAGATGTCAGGTAATAAGTCAAGAAAATGTTTCCCTGACCATTAATGATGTTTGTTCCAGGACAGCCAAAGCTACACAGAGAGAGAGAGACAGAGTCTGTCCCAAACAAAGCAAACAACCTATATTTTTGTATGCCAGTAGGCATTGTTTTGTGTTTTAGGTGAAGTGCTTATTGAAGTTATTAAAATTAGCTTGTTCTTGCTGTTTATAGTTATTTGTAAATGTTTATAGTTATTTGTAAAAGTCCTACATTTACCCTGTACCAGACAGAAGCCTCACAAATGTTTCTTGCTAGTCTGTACATTGGTATGTTGATTTTTCAGTGTATGGGTTTTTTCCTTGATGTGTAGATGCTTTATAGTTTGATGAAGTACAATTAGTCTATTTTTTGTGGGTTTTTGCCTCCTTTTGCAGCAATATCTAAAAATGTTATTAGCCAAGCTTACTTCATGTGGTTCCTCATTCTTGTTTCCTTCTAGTATTTTCATAGTTCTAATTCTTAAAGTCTTTAACGTATTTGGAGTTATCTTTTGTAGTTTATTATGAGAAGGGATCTAGTTTTATTTTTCTTCACAGGTAGACCAGGCATAAATTCACTGGCTATTCAATTTTCTCATTGATATTTAGTGAAGAAATTATTCAATTCTTCTGTGTATCCCAGAAACATCTGTAAATATTTAAGTTCACTAAAGATGCATGGATGGATATGTTCTTAATGCTTTTTTGGTCTGCATGTCTTTTTTATGCCAATACTACCATTTGGCTCAGCGACTGTAACTTGATTGTATCATTTGTAGTGTCATAGTACAATGGCATTGTGCATCTTATTCAGCATTCCCATGACTATTTTGAGACTTTCTTAGTTCCATAAAAATTTTATATTTGTTTTACTATTTTAGGGGAGAAATTATTGTGATTTTTATTGAGTTTGCATTCTGTGTACTGTGGTTTTATTGGCATATCTGTCTATTGTGATTTTTATTGAGTTTTCATTGCTTTCAATTACACTTTGTATAAGTGAAATCTGATAATATAAAATCTTTCAATGCTGAAGATGGAATATCTCTATACTTGTGTCTTCCTCAAGTGTTTTCATCAAAGAAGCAAAGTCAACAGATAATATAGAGGCCTGTACTTCCTCTTCTGTGGTGCTCTATTCATAATAGCCGAGGTCTAAAACCAACTAAGTGAATAAATGGATCAAGAAAAATGTATTGGATATGTATGTATGTATGTATATGTCTGTATATATGTTTTTATGTATGTATAATGCATATATATGGATGGATAAATGTCTATATATACATATAGTTATATGTACCTGTATGTGGGTAGATAAAGATGTATATGCAATGGGGTATTATTTATTGATACGAAAGAATATTTATTTGATTTGTTTTGCTTTAATATATATTTCTATGAATCCACTTTTGAATGCTTATAGAGCTGGCCTTATTGTTACTTTCTGTGCATAGGTTAGTGTTGCGTAACAGGTTCCATAGCTCATGTGTTTTCATCAGAATGTTTGTTGCTGAATTTTTTTGTAATGTTATCTTTATCTTTACAAATATTAAACCTTGATATATTACAGATAATTTTTCTTTGACTGTAACTTACTTAGGCTCTGAAAGAGTGCCAAAACATTACAGTTTGCTATTAAGTGTGGAGAAAGAGCTATTGTATGAAATTCCAAACACCTGCTATTTTAATTACAGTATGTTGACTTTTCCGTTAATAGCAACACTGGAAATTTCTGACTAACAATACAAGAGATTAATGGGCCATAAGTAAACATTGAGACCAATTATACCCTGTATAGAAAGGTTGTGTATACATGCATGCATGCACTGTGTATGTGGTGTGTGTGTGTACCCAGATGAGTAGCTACCCATTTCTTTGTTCTGTAATTAAAATTTGAAATTGATATGCTGAAAACTCCTTTAAAATACAGAGAGTAGTAATTGTCTCAGATTATCATCAGACATTATCATAAGTATAATCACTTGTAACTAATAAAGAAGGATTAATATTTATTAAGAAGTTCAGAGGGATCACTCCCTGATACAAGATATCAAACAGTCATGTGATTCCTGGAAAATTTGTACTGGTCATTTTGACTTCACTCAATGGGTCAAGTTCTCCATCCAAGAACACAAGAGAAGCAGAAAAAGAATTGAGGATGTATGTACACCAGGAACTTAACCTCCCATACTCTGAATACTGGGGCTTCAAGGCCAAGACCAACATGTGACTTTCAGATCTATGCTGGCCAAGAGACCACACATATAGGTCAAGGTGATGGTACTTGCTCTCCACTACATCAAAGTAACTTTATGATAGATGCTAATATATGTTGGGTTCTTACTCTCTTTACATTTTACCTACATATTTTGAATTCCTATAACAGGATATAGTTCTGCATCCCACTCTTTCTCTTGCAGAGAGGAAAGCAGAGGGCACTGCTAATTGGTATGCACACCAACAAGCCTCTGTGACCACTAGTGATAGCTTCTGAACCCAGCTATCTCTTACTTGGGATTTTATGTTTTATTTTATCTTGTTTTTTTTTTTTATTCTTGCAATCTTTTATTTAAGAACTTTTTATTCATTTCACATGCCACCCACAGTTCTCCATCCTGTACCTCCTCTTATATCCCCAACCTCCCCCAGATCCATCCCCCATCCCTTCTCCAAAAGGGTAAGGCATCCCATGGGTAGTCAGCTTCTTGGCCTTTTGACAAAGATCAAATATAGTATCTGCTCTTATCAGTTTAATATTCTTGGAGTCTTAAATTATATACCCTAATATAATCTTTAAGACACTTAGAATTGTGAATAGAGGGAAGTAGAGAAAGACAGAATTAGATAAATAGATAGACATACAGATAGATAGATAGATAGATAGATAGATAGATAGATAGAAGACCGATAGATAGATGATAGATTGATGATAGATAGATAAATAGATAGATAGATAAAGAGTGTTCCCAAGTGATAAAATAAGACACAGATTCCTAAGAACAGTTTTCTTCTCAGGAGAGATATGGTGGAAGATGTCTGAAACAATATAATTTACTACAGAAGACTCATTGTATTGGGCTTATATGAAGGACTGCTATTAGGAGTTAGTTGTGGGTACAGTGACAGAGCTACATCCACCATCTATAAAGTGGAGATATTTCTATAGTTTTCTGCAACCTAAAACAAAAATATTCTGCCAAGTAGAATATTTCTGAGGCAACACGGAATACCACGGATCAATAGTATTCAAAGCAGAAACTGAGTCAATTCATGGTCCTATTTGTAATCACCACACAGTATCCTGAATACATTTTTTCAAAGAAAATGTAACAAAATAGCAAGTAAAAACATCAATAAGCACTGCATCTCCATGAAAGACAGATCAGTTGGGTAAAGTTATACAAAGTCACTGACTGAACATTTAGCCTGGATGGAATTAGCTGGTAAGAAGACATTGGAAGAAACCCCAAGAGACTGTTGCTAGGTATTGAGAGAATGTGTGGCTGTGTCCCATCCTCTTTGTCTCTTAAGAGTTATGAACTACAAGCATGAGGTACATGGAGATGCTAATACGAAAGTCCATCCTCTTGTCTTGGGATCATGCATTGAGATACACATTCACCGTCAACATGGATGAGCTAGTGGCTGTGAAAGGCTGTGGGATTTCTAGGGGAAATATCTGCAGAACTCCTTTATTTGGAAGAAAGAGAATGCATGAAAAGAAAATGAAATAAATAATCATCTACTGTGGAACTTAAGCCTCGCTGCTTTTTTTTTTTTTTTTTTTGTCTGCCACTGGTCCCTGTAAGATCCTGTACGAGAATCTCTTGCTGAGAAGATGTTGCTCAGCAAAATGGCTAGTGGGAAAATAGTAACATTAGCTGTTAGACAATATCTGAAGTTTCTAAATTAAAAAGAAGATGTATAATTTATTGAATTTGTTCGAAGAAGGGGAGAAAGACTGAATTAGGAATTAATGTGATCACTAACTGAGGAAAATTAAGGACAAAGCTGAAGTTTAATTAAGAGCAGCAAAGGTTTTCTGTGTGTGTATGACTCCTGGATGCCCTAATAATGGGGTTTGCTTTCTTCAGAGTAATCAAATTATAATGGCACATGCAAATAAAGGGCAGGACCAGGGATGCAGGACTTTGTGTATAATTCCTGGATGGATTTATAATATATGGAAGGTGATCAATTGGCAAATGAGTTAAATATAAAAAGACAAAAGGAATCTCTCACTCAGTAACTGTTCTAATAGGTATGACAGTCAGGTGATTGACTATACAATTTGACTTAGTTTTCTTCTGCAGAAATTGAAAAAAAAATGAAAACAGAAAACCTGGGACAAAGATAATAGAAGCAGTTATTGTGTTGGAGATCTGGGACTGGTATATCTAAAGTAGATTGTACTTAACATGGTGTAAGGACTTTGTTTTTGCATTGTTTTGCCCCAATGGATTAATGGAATTATAGGTAGAGTCAACAGTACAAACTCTAGTGGCTTGCTTTCATTTTCTTTAAGGAGTGTTTTGATATAATGGTTTTCTTTCTTCACATTCAGTAGCACTTAGTTTAACCTGCTTGAGTTTGTGTCATTTCCAAGAATTGTTACAACAGTAACTGGACTCAGTGGATTTAAAGTAAAAGGATATGAGGCTAGGAAGGGAGATGTTTAGAAAGAATTGGAGAGGGGACATTAGCAGTTCACATGACCACATTTCATTGTACATAATATGACATTCTCTCATCCTCATCAAACACTGCTTACATAGTGTTCAGGTGCTTGCTGTGGGTTGTTTGGGTCATCTACTTCTCCTTTGGGCCTCATGGTACAGAGCTAGTTGTGAGATCATTGTCATTGGTCAGAGCATGCTTTTCATAGGTAGACCTTGCACTCTGGTGAGGAGACAGGCATTTCAAATGCACACAAGTAAGTGACTTCATCCTCAAGTTCTCACACAGTACCCACCAGAAGAATATACAAAAAGCTTGGGGAAAAGCATATATCAATATGAAATCAAAGTTACAAAGCAATGCCAGAGAAAGCAAAGACAAGATGATAGATGTTGAACATTTTAAAGTCATGAAGGTGTGAAGGCATGGATTTATTTTTACAATGTTTTGTTTCAGGAAAGGAGAGTTTGGTGCCTGAGGGCAGAGCCTGGGTCTGGGAGTCTGAAGAGAATCTTGGGAATGTGCCTGACAGCCAATAGATTCAAAAGTTAGTTTTGAACCAAAAAATTTCAGCCCGTAGATTCAGAGCTTGGGTTCATGGCAAGGGGTAGCCAATGGTTGCTGTATCCATATCCCTTTTCCCATTCCTGGAATGCTGAGACATGAAGCATCCTGTTTACTATTCTGTTCTTTAAAAATCCCCTCCCCTCTGGGCTTGTGATCGAAAACCCTAGGCTGGAACAAAGGGTTTGACAGGTTCGTTTGAACCTATCCAAAGAAATAAACAGACCTTCATGTGCTTACATCAAATCCAGCTCCCTGGTGGTCTTTGGGGGTCCTTCAATATGGGTACAGCACTTGGAGTTTGCTGAGGAAACTTCCACGGCCCCCACAGACTCTGAAATGGAGGGTCTATTATTGGGTGGTGTCTGAGTGGTGCTGAGTGGTAGCTGCTGACTGTGAAGTGTCACAGATGCTGTCTGTCTGAGCGGTATTGCTTAATGGTGTCTAGTGTCTGCCCTGCTTTGCCTGTGTTTAGTGTCATGTCTATTTGTCCTTGTTTAATACTGTTTCCTGAGTACATTGTTTATGAGGTTCACTCAAATAGTTGATTGTGATCAGACCCAGTTAAAGGCAGATGTACTGGAGAACCAGTGTGAAGGACAAGGATGCAGCAAGCGTCCTCTACTTGTTGAGGTTGGTGATCTCAAACCAGTGGGGCTCGAAGACTTCCAGACCCAAGTGTCAGGGACACAGCAGATGCCCCCATATCTGTTGAGTCAGGGACATCAAAATCTGCTGGTCTGGAAAACCTACAGACCCCAGTGGCATGGATGCAGCAAGTACCCCATATTTGTGAGGACAGTGGTGCTCAGATCTATACAGGAACAGAGTGCCCCATGCTCACAATGAACACCATGAGACAGATGATTTCTCCTCTGGATTTATCCTTAACCCATTGCTGAGATGTTAGCATCCTCTGTCGTCTATGTGTCTGTGTTTTTTTGTATTTGTGAAAACCATGAGACAAGCCATTTCTTCTCCTCTAGACTTACACTTAACGTGTTAATGTACATGCTCATAATCTTTCAGTCACTATTAAAAAGTCTAAACTTACCAGTCAGAGTGGTCAGCACTCTATGGACTGGTCTCCAGGAGACACCTTCCATTTGCCCCTCAGAGGGGCAGTAGAAGAAATGGTCTTCAGATTACAAGTGGGAAACTTCCCCTACCCCCCCCCCTACCCCGCCTTCCTGGACCATTCTTGCCTGGACAAATCAAGGTCCTGACAGCTACAAAGAGAAGCTCACCCTCCAAGACCCTGTTGGCTCCTAGGCCAGAGAGCCTTCAGGGAGGCAACATAGAGGATAAAGTCTCCCCTCCCACCTTCTTACGCCCCCAATCCTGGTGCAGCTGTCCCCATGTGGCATGACTGTGAACAGCTATTGAAGGTCCCCTTCATGGCAGAGGACAGAGGTCAGATACAGACCAAGGCTTGAAAGTGGGTTCAGGGCACTACAGAAGAATCCACAGCTGATCACGCTATCACAGATTCGGCCTTTCCCCAAATTCACCATTGTGGGATTGTAATATGGCAGAAGGTAAGATGAGTCCCTTAGTCTGTTTCCAGTCTCTATTAGCAGGTCTCAACGTAGCCACAAGACAGCCTGCAAATTTGAGCAGGGTCTGCAGTGAAGGGCAGAGAGGAAGGGAGCAGCAATATTTATGAAACACATATAGGAAGCCTCTAGGAGGTATATGCCCTAAGATCCTGAGGCTCAGGGAAATGCTGTGTAATGACCTTTTGGTTTTCATTGAGAATGTTGGAGATTTAGTAAAAGTGGCTGAGGAAGTACATGATAGATAGAATGCAGAGGAGAAAAAAGGATTCAAAAGAGAACGGCATGGGGATCAGCACATGGCTAGCGTGCTGCTGGCTACTACTGTGAGACTGGAAGAGTTCTGGGAGCAACTTAGACGTATGGTAGCTGGAGAGGAAGATGGAAAACAGAGAGATGCCTTTGGAAACAAAAACTCCCTCATCATCTTCTGTGAAGACCTGGGTGAGTACGGGATGCAGAACCCAGAAATTAGTCTGTTACAATATCATTATGTCCTACTGATTGCAGCCACAGACCGAGAGACCAGGACTGGCTGAGACTGAGCAGCTATTGTGGACCCCGGGGAACCTAGGGTACTGCAACTCAGCCAAGAAGGCCCAAATATGCAAGTGGCAGGTAACCCTGTGGTACATCCTGAAGCAAGGCAGCAGTGAATTTTGGACGCAAGGAAGGAAACATAATTTGAAACCCCCACACCCGCTACCGCAAAGTGGGTGAGGGAGTTTAGATGGCCACATTGCCTCCTGCATAATAGCGGCTTTTGCACAATTGGCCAAGGTTGCTGACAACTTGACCTTAGTACAAATTCTCACCATACCATCCCCTACGCATTTGAAGGTGTTCTCAAGAAGCCCCCTGATCCGTGCCTGAGCAATGCCAGAATAACTCAGTACCAGACCATGTGCTTAACCCTGCCAGGATAACTTTCCAGGCGCCTACAGCTCTGAATCCAAAACAGGCAAGGAAACTGGGGGACAATGATGTAGAAAAATGACAAGAAGCTTCAAAGAGTGGCTATCCCACAAAGCACCTACAGGCTGCCAATGCTGGCCCAGCAGCTGCGGCCACTAAAGCTCCAGCTAAGAAAGGGACAGTGTCAGGAAGTTAATGGCTCAGAAGGTAGTATGTCCTGAAAATGTCAGAAATGTAAAGGAAACCCCAGCCCAGAGCACCTGATTCAAAGGCAGCTGGAAACAATCAAGAGATTACAGTATTGTTTATATAAATACATACACGCATACAAAGTAAGGAAATAGAGGCATTTTTGACATTCTGGAGAAAAAATAAAAATTCCCAATACGAAGCAAAAAAGTAGAAATGTCTTGGGAAATAATAGAGCTGTAGCAGATTCTTCAAAACTTCTAACTACAAATTAGAAAGCAGAAATGACCATCAGAGGTGGCTGCTTGCCTATGTGGCCGCGGGCCTGGCTTGATTCCAACACTGCATAAATATATCACTTTAAATACAGAAAATGTATTTCTATGGAAGAAAAATTTTATGCTTGTATTTAAAGAAAACACAGCCATATGAATTTTAAAGTTAAAATTGCAGAACTGTCTATAATTTCATGAGACCCATTTTATTCTACGTACTTGAACAAATGGGATCCAGTAAAAATCTAATATAACAGCTCAGTTTTCCAGAATTTTATCTAACATTATAAAATGCAGCCATATTTTATATATATATATATGTTATTAAGTATACATGGTGCATATAGTATTAAGATACAAATGATAAACTTTCCATATTTCTTACTTCACAATAATAAAACACTCCAAGCCTTTCAGAAGCATGCTGATGTAGGAAACAGTGGATGTCTCAAAAATAATTTTTATAGGACAGAATTAGTTAGCTGGAAACCAACAATAAAATTTACTTAACTTTTAAGATATATGGCTGAGACAAAAGTTAGATGTTCCAGTTTCTCACCCCTCCAAGAAGACAGGTGAGCAAGCACATAGATGTGATAGTCTGTAGTGGAAATTAATGAAGTCCCTATTGATTTTATAAATCCAACTAGATTGTGTTACTAAAATATTTGAAAAGTGTAAGAGAAAAACATATGTCTGATACAAAACATGGAAAGAAATATGTAAGAAAATCAAATAATTTTTCATTTTGAAATTTTATAATTGACATTAATACCTAGAATGTAAATAATTTACTGTTAATTTATTTGTAATAAACACACCATCTATAGAAATTTTTTCTAATAAAGAAAGAACAAACAGAATGGTAGTAGTCCATCAATGAAGATTATTTAAAGCTCAGTGTTAGACACAGTGAGTCACACTGTTCTGGGTAAAATAATGAAATAGTGATCAAATTTAATGATTGTAATTGCTGTAATAGTAGTATAAAATTATAATTACTTGGAAATTATACACCGAGTCAATTGAAGCATTCTAGAGATAACATTTAAGAAGATGCTACCTTATAAAAGATATATTAAAAATTTATCAATGTGTATATTTGGTACAATATAAAATTGCATATAATAGCATTTCATTTAATAACTTATTAGTAATTTAATTAATGTACTAAGAAATAATGTTATCCAGAAATATAGTGGGTTGTTCAAAAGTAATTTTCTCAAAATAACTGTAAAATTTCATAGGACCAGAAAATTATTAATGATTTTACCTCTAAAAGAATGTAAATTTGAATCATGATTACAAAATAAGTTAGTTAGATATTTTTGTTTCCATTTGGATTTTTCAATCATGGTTCATTTGTTTTGTCTTTGTGTGTATTGTTATTTTAGAAGCCTGCTTGTGTTACAGTGAGGAGGAAAGGAAGCCGATTTGAGTGGGTGGGAAAGTGAAAAGGGTCTGGGAGGAACTGGAGGAGGAAAAACCATAATCAGAACATATTGTATGAAAAATATTTTCAAGTGAAAATAATGAGGCCATCCTATTTAGAAGAAATTTAGTACCTATTTTAAATCTGAACTCTACAGTATATTTGAGAATAACTGTTACCAACCTTCCTCAATTTCTTCCAAAGTAATTTATAGGGAAGACTGCTTACTCATTTAATGGTTAGGTTAGTTTATCCTGACATCAAAGCCAAACAAGAAAACTAAAGAGAAACTTGAAGGTTACACCAAAAACCTCTAGAAAAGTATAGGGACCAAGTTCATATGTGTTACTTAGGAATGCAAGTATGGCTCAACATTCACAAATTGAAAAAGTCAGAAATTATATTATCATCCCAATAATTAAAAGCATTTGGCAACATCCATATCCATTCATGATTAATAAAAACTTCCAACAATTAGGTTAAAAAGAATGTACCTCAACACATGAAAGTCTATAAGTTCCAAACCCATATAATATATTATTCAATGATGTAAAACTAGAATGTTTAAGAATCAGAATAAGAAAGTCCCATGTCAATGTTGTGTTTAATGTAACAGGAGTCCAAGCTAGTCGAATTATGTAAGAAAGAGATGCCATACAAATAGGTAAATGTCTCAGATAGAAAAAAGGGTTCAATTGATATCTTAACATTAAATATAGAAAATCTTAAAGGTTATAAAATTCAGACCCAGTTAGTGGTTTTAGATTTTCTAGCTTGCTTTCTGATACTGTGATAAAATATTGATAAAACCAACTTAAGGAAAGAAAAGTTTAATTATGTTTTACACTTTGGGGGAATAGTCCATCAATGAAGAAAATCAAGTTGGAATTCAAGGAAGGAACCTGGAGACAGGAACAGAGACTGTGGAGAGTTTCTTACTCTCCCTGGCCTGCTCAGGCAGCTTTCTTAAAAAACCCAACATCACCTCCCCAGAGGCAACAACACCCACAGTCTTATATAATCATTAGTTAAGAAGATTTTCAATAACAGATTTGACTATAGACCAACCTGATGGGTGCTTTCTCATTTGAGTGACTATTTTTCCAGAGGATCTTAACTTTTGTCTAGTTGACAAAACCTAGCTAGCACGTAGAAAAATAACAGGATACAGAATGCATAAAAACCTAGTAGTATTTCCATTTGGAGATTTAACTCACTATAAAACAATGTCTGTTCCTAGTTTCTCTCTATAATTTTAAATTATGTAAATTTACCTTAGGATATACAAACTTTCACACTTAGGACTTTGACACTGATAAATGAACTTAAAGAAGATATCCAACGGGAAATATAATTTGATAATGGACTAAAGGAATCAGTGATGGCAAAATGTCCCTCAAGACTATCACAAATTCAATCAATATAATTTCAATGTTTATTAAAATACTAATCACATTCTTCATGGAAATGGAGTTACACGTCTAAAATTTGTATAAAAACATCAAAGATCTTCAAAGAGCCATAGCAACATTTATCAGATGTAACAAATATAAAGATAATAACTGCAGTGATTTTGATTTGCAGAATATTTTCTTAAGTGGTTCTAATTCAAATGACATGGTACTAATACACAAAGAAACACATCAGCTAAACAGAAAAGGCTAAAAGTTCAGAAATGAAAGGCAATGACTTTTGACAATAGTGCCAAGAAGACATGGGCAGAGGGAGACAGTTGTCCCATCAATAAACAAAACTGGGAAAGCTACATATCTACACACAGAAGAACACAACTGGGCTTTTCTGAAAACACCCACTCCAAACTACACCAAGTGGATTGGAGGCATACATATATATTGAATTGAAAAATGACTGGGAAAAATTATCTGAGGAAAATTATTTAAAACAAAACAAACAAAAAATAGATAAAACTTCCTAAATCAAAAAAATGACAAAAATGCAAATAATCAATGTAGTAAAATAAAGACAACTCAAGTAATAAGGGAAAGAAAATAGTAATATCATATGTATATATGAAATTAATATCATATATATGTATATATATATTAAATTAAAGCACATATGCTGAATAAATAAATAGCTCCACATTAGAGTTGACTCTGTTGGCCAGTGTTCAGGTGAGTGAGACATTGACCCCTGCTAAGTCCCTTAGGCTGTATTTTAGGGTGAGTGATGAAAATGTGCTCTTCACCCCTACCTCCTGCCAACTGCATTAGGTGGGAGAGTAGGCCTTAGAGGCAAGAGAATGGTAGAGCTGACCCTAGTGATTAGAGTTTGGGTGAGTGGGACCCAAGGTCAAGATAGTGAGAGAATTGGCCCTGTTCCTTGCTAGCTAGTTTAGCTAGCTGTGGTGATGTTAGAGAGCTGGTGGCCATGAGGAGGCATGATGAGCAACCCAGTTTTGAGGCTGCAGGATCAATAAGGTAGCAGAAGCCAGGGGGCTTGTGTCAGACCAAAGATCCATTGCAAAGAACACTTACAAGTAAAGATATATGAACTAAGGGGTATACCATGTGACTCACTGGGCCACATTACAGCTTCTATGCTGAAAGTTTTTGTTTTGTTTTGTTTTTTCTTAGGCTATACTTTAAAAGTTTGTTTTGAATTAACGAGAAGTCTAAAGGGCAGCAAGTGGAAGTGAGGATGGAGAGATGAGGGGGATTAGGATGCATGATGTAAAATTCACAAACAATCAATAAAAAGTTAAATTGTGAGAGGGAAGGGAGAAGGACCTGGGGGATACTTTGATGGAGAGGACTTTTTTAACGAAAAAAATTAAAATTTTAAAAAGTTAAAACATGTATTGTTCCACTAAAAACTGACAAAAGGCATGACTAAATAATTCTTCAAATTCACAATGGGCAACGGGTATACTATAAGATGTTCATACTAACTAAAAATTTTAAATCCACTTTGATAACTTAACACCTGTTCAAATAAATTTAATTAGAAGACAGAGATTAGAGAGAATATTACAAAAAAAACAACCTGTGAAAACAGCTGCTGTGAATCCGATAGTCACCATGGAAAAGAGTCTGATCATTACTCAAATATCCAATGAGAGAATTTCTACATGTTCTAGTTCTAGTTCTGATCTATAGCCAAAGGAAGAAAGTATGTTGAAATGATAGCTGGACTTCCATTCTTTCCAGCACAGTTTCATAAAAGTCAGGATATACAATCAGCATAATGGTCCATGAGTGGAGTAATGTACCAGGTGTATATATCTTCAGTGTAACATGAAGGAAGTTATACTATTTTTAACAACATAAATGAACTTAGAATTAGTGAACCAGTGAATAAGAGAGATTCCTCCAATTCCCGTGTGAAATACGACCAATGTTACCAAAGATTGAGTAGAGAATGGTGATTAACAGAAGTGTTTGGAGTTGGAGAGAAGTGGAGAAGGGACTGGTGTGAGTCAGAGGATACGGTACCTCCGTGGGGAAGATGGGCTTCAAGACATTGTACAACACAACTATAGTTCATGGTCATGTATCCATATTTAAATGTATTATGTGAGAAGTTCTCCCAGTTGAGTGAGCATGAATTCTTGTAAACTGTTGTGGTGGTTTTAAGTAAATTGGCCTCCATAGAGACTGATACTGCTAGAAGGTGTGGCCTTGTTGGAATAGATGTGCTCTTGTTGGGGGGAGTGTGTCACTGTGTGGATTGGGTTTGAAGTTTACTTTGCTCAAGCTACACCCAGTATAAGACACAGACTATTTCTGCTGCCCTCAGATCAAGACGTAGAATTATCAGCTTCTTCTCCAGCATCAACTCTGTCTGCATCCCACCATGTCCCATTATGAGCACAATGGACTAAACCTCCTAAACTATAAGCTAGCCCCAATTCAATATTTTCCTTTAAAGAGTTTCCATGGTAATGGCGTTTCCTCTTAGAAATAGAAATCCTAGCTAAAACAGAAGATGGGAACTGGACTGGGCTATTTTTGTGATAGACCTCACCATGGTTCTGTTTTAATGAATAAAGACCTTGGAACTGTGGATTAGAAAAGCAGTTGAACATTTTAAGTGCTGCATTATGGGCTGTATGAGTAGGAACAAGGGAGACAGTGCTGCTGAGGGTGATTTGAACTATAAGGGGCTATCTCAAGAGGTTTCAGAGGAGGAAAATTTTTGAATGTGTCCTAGAAACTGTTCTTGTGATATTTTTGGTGAGGAAGGTGACTGGTTTTTGCCCTTGTCCAAAGAGTCTACCTGAGGCTAAAGTGAAGAGATCTGAATTAATTCTGCTAGCATAGAAAATTTCAAAACAGCCTGGGACAGACTCTGTTGATTTGTTATTAGTGATAATTCTCATAAAGATTTATAGTGAAAAAGAGCCAGCTGTGCAAAGAAAAATACAAAATGTACAATTTGAGGAGAAAGGGGGAACAAGGTAGTGGAATTGAGCTCTGTCACTCTTCAGGCAGATTAAGAAATAAAGTAAAGGGAGTGGTGACCTCGGGAAAAATTCCCCCAGCTGAGATTCCAACTTGCAAAAAGAAATTAAAATAAAGCTTAATTTTAATGTTGTGGTGCATGTCTTTAATTCCAGCACTCATAAGGCATAGGCTGGTGTATCTCTGAGTTTGAGGTCAGCCTGGTATACAGTTTCAGTTTTAGGACAGGCAAACAGGCAGTGAAGGAAATAATCAAAACCAGAGACCTGGTGAAGGTATGATAGAATAAGGGGGCAGTATTTCAGCCTCAGCAAGCAACAGAACTTAGAAGGTCTGGCCAAATGGTCTGGCTTAAGAGTTGAGGATAGGTAAAATGGGTTATGAAATTTGCCTCTCTGCATAAGAAAAGCCACTGAGGCCAGGCATGTATCAGACGTGTGCCCTAATAAAGGCCCAGAGAGGCCATTGCATGAAGTTATGAAGGTAAAGCCTGGATTGCTTTGGAGATCCCAAGATGTTGGAGATGCCAGAACCCTGAAATATCTGCCAAGGAAATCTTCTAACAGGGAGTAGAACCAGCCTAACACAAATAAATGTGCTACAGTCAACAAAGTTGCAAGGAGTTAGAGATCTGAAGAACATTTTAGACATTATACATAGAGATGCAGAGTGTGAAGTTTGCTCAGATGGTTTTTTGTTGTGGGATTATGTTATGATGCATTGTAAATATTTGTCCATCCTATTGGCTTCATAAAACACTGACTGGCCAGAAGGCAGACAGGAAGTGTGGGTAGGTCTACCAGACTAAGAAAACTTTAGGAAGAGGAAGAGTCTGGAAGAGACACCAGCAGAGATGCCAGAAAATCCACAGTCAAGAACTCAAAATGCTGCTCTGAGAAAAGGTACCAAGCTGCATGGCTAAATGAGATAAGAATCATGGGTTAGTTTAAAAACAAGCACTAGCTAGCAATATGTCTGAGCCATAGGTTGATCAGCATGAACTAATGTAAGCCTTTGTGTGATTATTTGGGATTAAGTGGCAGCATGGCTGTGTCTGGGTCTGAACCTTGGGGCAAGGCCAAAAAATCTGGGCTGGAAACTTCTTATTACAGTTATCAGTCTTGCTTTGGTCCAGGATTTCCTCCATTTGGAACAATAATGTACATCCTTATAGTTGGCATTTGCCTTCAGGTCACCAACTAGCTGCTAATTAAAGACATGGAGGCTCATTATTAATTATGAATGTTCTTCTGACTTAACTTAAGCTTGTCCCACTAGCTCTTTTAGCTTATTTTAACCTGTTTCTATTTATGTACATTTTGCCTTGGAGCTTTTTATAATTGTTTTGTTCTGTATGTCCTACTTTCCTGCTTCTTCCATGTATCTGTGCCTGACACCTCATTTCTCTTTCTTTACCTCTGTCTGCCTCTATCTCTCAATCCTAGATTCCACCCCCTAGTTATACTCTGTGTCTGGAAGTACTGCCTATTCCTCCTGCCTATCTACTGGTCATTTAGCTTTTTATTAGACCAATCAGTCACCTTGGAAAGGCAAGGTAAACAAATGCAATGTCCCTTTACATAGGTAAACTAATATTCCATAGCATACCCATTATATGTTGGAAGTATATGATTTGTTTTTATATTTTGATTTTACAGGGGATTACAATGAAAAGATCACATGAATCTCAGAAGTAACTTTGCACTTTAGACTTTTAAATATGTTTGAGACTGTTGTAAACTATGGGGACCTTTGAAGATGTACTGAATGACTTTTTGAATTATTATATGGCTATATGTCTATGGGAACCAGGGTGTGGAATGTGGTAGTTTAAAAGAAAATAGTCCCAATTGGGACTGGCACTATTAGGACATGTGGCCTTGTTGGAGGAAGTGTGTCACTGTGGAGAGATGGGCTTTGAAGTCTTCTTTGCTCAGACGATGCTCAGTGTTACACACAGTTATTTTAGCTGCCTATGAATCAAGATGTATCACTCTCACTTCCTTCTCCAGCTCCACATGTGCATGTGCCTGCATACCACCATGTCTTGCCGTGATAATAATGAACTAAACCTCTGAAACTGTAAGCTAGCCACAATTAATTTTTTTTAAAGAATGGAAAGCAAAGAGACAATTCACATTACAACTAGAAAAAAATCTTTCTACCTCATCTTAAATTTCTCATCTGGAACAAAAGATTCATTGAGATTAAAAAAATATTCAGGCTTAAGGGCATGTGATGTGGGATGTCTTTCTGTATGCTGTGAATACCCTCAGCTTATAAAGGGAATGTTTTGGCCTATGTAAAGACATCTTAGAAGCAGCCAGTGGAAGAAGGGTAGAGTCAGACAGAGAAGCAATACAGCCACTGGGCAGGCAAGGTGTGAAAGCACAGGTAAGCCACAAGCCATGTGGCAAGACAGATTAATGGAAATTGGTTGAGTTCAGAGAAGAAGTTGGCTAGCAGTAAGCCTGAACCATAGGTTGAACAGCATGGAATTAATATAAGCACCTGAGTATCTTTTGAAGGGGAAAACAACTGTAGGTGGGTCTGGACTACCAGACTAGGCTGCTCTCTGATGATTCTAGCCTGTCTCAGTGATGTGACCTGGAAGTAAAAACCAAACACACCCTGTCCCTTTAAATCATATCAAACCAACTAAAGTCTTTAGAATATATTATCTATGTTCTTCCTCAAGAAGGAAAATAATTTGAGAGCTAGAAATAAATACAAATATATATTCCTGTTAAAAGATTTGTAGAGGATTAGTTTCTTCAATAAATGGAGGGAATTTAATAAAAGTATAATTACAGGTAGTATTTGTTGATTATTATCTATGAACCAGGTAATAGATTAAGAAAACTACAATTAATTATGAACTTAATTCATGTTATAGTCATACTCTAAGAAAGGAGATTTGGTTTTCTTTAATTCACAGATAATAAAGTTTAAGTAAATGAATTCTTCTTGCTCAGTAGGAAACACATGTCTAGAAGCATGAAGCCCTGCTACTGAGGAGGTAGGAGAAGGAAGGGAGGGGCATACTTTTGCTTAAGGTTGTACACAACTGCTTTATCTAAGAAACTGGCCTCAGTTCTATATTTTCTGGTTCTTAATCATAAGGTTATGGATTTTAGTAAGAAAGGAAAATTATGACACTGTTACCAATTTGGTTATCTGTTATACATTGGATTTAAAGATCTGTTTTCTGTGTATTTAAGAAAACAACAAAACAGAAATTTTAAAGCAATAAAGAGTGATTAAGTGGAGAGAGTCACATTTTCCATTTGCTGTGGCAAGACCTACACTATTTTTGTGTGGCAAGTGTACAGCATGGGAAATAACACAATCAGAACTGTGTTTGTGTCAACCTTGTGAAGGAAGAGAACCAATGAGTAATAGCTGCAAGAGATGCTGGCAGAGGAAGGAATTTTGGGATTCAGAAAACCTCACACCAATCTCACTTCCCATGTCTGAGAAGGGTAATATTCAGGGATGCTCCAGGGAGATATGGTGTTTTCATCTGTGACCCAAAGATACAATTTTTATTCTCATCACTAACACAAAGTAATTTACAGAAGCAACTGTTGGTTTGAGGGTTTATTTTTGTCCATAGTTTGAGAAAGAATACAGATCATCAGAGTATGAAGGAATGGTAGCATACTACTGAGCTGAATGTAAAGGAACAGTAATATACAGCAATCAAGATGTGAAGGGATTGTAGCATTACTCAACAGAGTTTGAAGGCATGAAAGCATGCAATTGTTGAGCATGGTGTAAAATGATAAGAGCATATATTTTATTATTGTGAGAAGCATCGTATCATACATCTCTTCAGGATCTGAAGGCATCATAGTATAGAGTTCATCAAAGTATAATGGCATGATAGCATACAGATTATTAAGGTCAAAAGGCATGTTAGCACACACTTCATCAGGTTGTGAAGGCATGGTAGCAGGGGTAGGAGGTGGCATTGACTGCAAGAGGGATGAAATCTGGTACTCCACCACTTTCTTTTTAACTTTAACTTTTCTTTTTAACTTAGGCAAGAGGATTGTGCTGCCACATTCTTCCCTTCTCAGTTAAATGTCTCTGGCAACACCATCAGAAAGATGCCTAGATGTATCTCTTAGATAATTCTGAATTTAATTCACTTGTCAATGAAGATCAGCAATCATAGCCATGAGTACATATTGTAACTCAAATTTGGCTAATTTTTTTCAACTCTTTCTTTCATACATTTCCCTAAGTACTGGGAGGAACAGGAAAAATACATGTGTTTATTCCCTAATCTTTGAACCTAAACAGAGTATTGGCTTTTGTGGAAGTTTGAAGAATTGAAGAATTAACAACAAAATTCTAAACTGAATTAATGACATTGTTCAACATTTGAATTACTGGAAACTCATTCATCCACCCAAGAAATGCTTTCACTACAGAAAACAGTTTGGTGGGAAGTGGGGGCATCCCTTAGTGGTAGAGAATGTGTTTAGCAAACATAAAACATTGGTCTCTATAAGGGTCTTAAAGGGGAAAGAAGAAGAAGACATGGAACTAAATATGATTAAAAGGGGAAACAAAAAGTATTCAGGGAAAAAAATAAAACACTTTTATAGGGTTCAGATTGTTCAACAAATTGCCTGATGATCTGACCTACTCCTGTGGTAGATGAGATAATGCTGGCTTAGATTAGAAATCTTCCCAAATGGTTACAATAGTGATTCACCTAGGAGGGTGATAAATGGAAACTATTACTAATTTTTAGTGACTGTATGTCTTCAACCCTACTATTGTACACCCAGTGAGTGCATTTAAAACTACATCAGTTCTCCCTTTTCAGTGATAGTTTATTGAATGCCTATATTCTTGATGTTAATGTAAAATATCATAGATGTAAAATGAATTTGAGTGAATAATACCTATTTTGTTTACCCCTTGGTGCAGTGCAGGAAACATCATTCAATAGGTTGTTATATAATCTAGCAAATAAAATGATAGGGACATGTGAAGATTGAGGGAACTCACAACGGAAGAGAAGCAAGCTGAAAGTCTTTCTAGGGTCAGAAAGATTGTTTCCTAGATGAGGGTGCTTGCTTTCAATCTTGAGCACCTGAGTTTGATCATCCATGGAATCTATGTGGCAGAAGAGGAGAGCTGACTCCTGAAAGACACACACACACACACACACACACACACACACACACACACACACACACACACACGGGAGTGGGAGAGAGAGAGAAAATGAAAAGAGGTAGATTAAGGGGAAGAAGCCCTGAGATGTTTTATGGTCACGATGTGGACACAGTAGTCAGAGACTCACAGCATTTGTGGCTGTGGTGTCTACAAAAGTTCTACACAAGACTAAGATCAGAAACAGTTAATTATAGTTATGGAAGGGTCTCCTGGATCCCAGCACTACCTGAAGAAGCTAATGATCATACAGGGCTTCTGAGGGATGGTAAGTTCTTGTGTTTAGTGATTTGGCAACAGGTCAGTTACTCATGTTCCAGTGAGTAGCTCAACCTGCATAACAGCTTGGGTGGACCTGTTTAATTCCAGTAAATTACAAAGTCAAAACATAATTATATAAAAGTGAGGTGGGAACATTATGGGAGGAAGGGGAGTGTTTTCATTGGTGAGAGGAGAATAGGGATAAGTGTGTATGTATACATATTCAATCATATGTATGATTGAAACAATCAGCTAATAAACTTTAAAATCTTTATTTCAGCTATCATTTAATTTCTGCACTTGAGATATGCTGCTATTTGGATATATGAAGCCTTATTCTATATCTGCCGCCATCCCATGCTTTAATCACTCATACAACATCCACATTCACACATCTGGGTTTCCTTTAAGATTCAGTGGAAATATATATATTTTTTTAGGTTAAAAATAATCAACCTGAGTGGCACAGCTAGATTTTTCACTCCCTGCTATTTAATAAGAGCCTACTCTTTCCTTCAGATTTTAAAATTGTAAATAACAATTATAAGAACATAAATAACATCTGTGCTAAGATATCAACCACTTTCATTTACTTAAAATCATAAACAGCATGAAACCATGACTTTTGTCAATTTTCTTTATATTGTACTCAAAGCATCTGACAAACCCAAGATGAAAATTTGTGGCATTAGCTTGACCAATATTGTTTGTGGATTTATTAAGCAGTATGTGATTATTTTAGATTTAGATATGTCTTTATTGTGTTGGTCTCTCAAGTTTGCTGATTTTTGTGTTTGTGAGCTACCTAAGACCTCCTTGAACAGGCCTGTTGACTCTGCCTACAGTCTTCTAGGCAAGATTCACAGTATTACATTCCAGAAGATCCCTTTGCCTCTTCGGGTTGGAGCCAGTTATTGAGCCTCTTGAAGGATATGAATTCTCTGTTGCTAGCTCTTTAAAATATACTCATTTCATTTCTTTGTATAGTACTATAATTGGAGATATTTGTGGTGTAGAATTGAAGTTTTCATACTTGTACACACTTTACAATATTAAAATTGGGTTAATTAGGAAATTTACTACCTTATATACTTGGCTTTTGGGTTTTGTGAGAATATAAAGAATATAAAAGAAAACAATTCTCCTATAGTCTTTAAAAATACGTTATTGTTACCTGTAACTACCTAACTGTGCACCAGGACATTCTAGATGATCAGCCCTTTGCCATCCTGTGTTTCCTCCCTATGCATTCCAGATCTAAGATCTACTCACTAATAATATGAAATCAACTTATTAAAAAAATCACATTTGACTGATCTCATACAATGTTTGTCTTGGTATTGTTTCTGACGTATTTTGATTTTTATAGTATACTCTGGGGCCATATATGTTAGTTATCAAAAAAAGATAGAATTTTATTTTTATGGTTAAATAGCATTTTTTTATATATGCATTCCCTTTGTTTATCCATCTTGGAATTTATTTCTTAGCTATTAGGAATGATGCTTCTATTACCATAGAATGCAGACAGCCTTCTCAGTATTGAATTTATCTCCTTGAGGTGTGAACCTGTTAGTGGCACTGTTAGATAATATGGTAATTTAGTGTTTTCAAGAGCCTCCACATATTTTCTTAATTTCTATGTTAAGTTTTAAGTTTATTTGCAATGTGTGAGTCTTTATCTTACTCACATTCCAAACATCCATTATTTTTCTTTTTTTATATAATGGCCATTAAGTGGGAACTAGATGATCACGTATATAAATTTGATCAAAATTCCTCTAATGACCAATGATGTCAAAACATTTGACATTTTCTCCTGTACCCTATCTCCACTCATGTGCTTCCTTTTAAGAAGTATCTTCTAAGATATTTCCCCATATCAAAATAGATCATTACTCATTTACTTTTGCTATGCAAAGGTCTCTTGGTTTAATTCAGTCTTGCTTACATGTCTTCGCTTGTGTCACCTGGACTTTTAAGTTCTCTTCTGATGATTCCACATGCAGTGAAATGTCATGAAGCATATGTCCTGTTTGGTTTGTATCATTTTAGATGTTCTAAGGCTTGAGGCTTAGTTATTTTTCCATTCGATGCTGGTTTTGTATTGATAAAACCCCCCCATGTTAATCTTACTCCAGTCATCCAGTTTTCCTGACAGCACATGTTGAAAAGAGCTGCTGTTACAATAAGGTTTCTTGGCCCAGGGTGGCCAGAGGTCCAGACCCCACAGACCTGTAGCCCCAGACCACTTAGCTTCCAGCTGCTGCTTAGCACCCCCCCCCCCAAAAAATGACTCATGTGCTTATATTAAGTTCATGTTGTTTGGCCTATGGCTCAGGCACATTGCTAGCTAGCTCTTTCACCTTGACCCATTTTCATTAATCTGTCTGCCACATGGCCCGTGGCTCACCTGTGTTCTTACATGTTTCTTCTTTGGGCGTCTGGCTCGATCTGTCTGACTCCGCCCTTCTCCTGCCTATGCTCTCATTTCTCCTCCTACTTTTTCTATGGTGCCTGTCATGGGCCAAAACAGCTCCTTTATTTAAAGATTGATATTCCCAGCAAACAGAAAGACATTCTCACATCAAGCTGCCTTCCCCCAGTGAGTGTTTTTAACTCCTGTGTTGAAAACCGCATGGCTGCCAATGGTGCTGATGGATTTCTTTGTGTTCCTTTCATTTGTGTGTTTATTCTCCTGCCCTCATAACTCGATTTTTATTTATTATTGTTTTGTAGTATATTTAACCATTAGGAAATAGGTTACATGAATGCTTGTTCTCTTCAAGTTTGCTCTGGCTATTGATGATTTTTTTCTGCTCTCACACTGGTGTACAGTCATTTTTGTATGACTCAGATTAATGTTGGCGTTTTGATGGGACTACATCGAATCTGTAGATCACCCTGTGTTGTAGCAGAATTTTAAAGAGATTACATCTCCAGATCCAGGGTATTCCGTTATATATTTTCAATTATTTTGCCCTCTCCAGTGCCTTTCATCATTCTTTTATAGTTTTCATTGTGGAAATCTTTCACCTGTTTGGTTAGACATATTTATTTCTAGGTTTTGTTTCTTGTTGCTACTGGAAATGAGTTTTCTTTCCTAATGTCTGTTTCTGCTAGCTCCCATTGGTATATGGAAGTGCCACTGATTTTTGTAACTTGGATTTATGTCCTACAATGTTGTTGAATATACTAACCTTAACCTGTTTTAGTGGCATCTAGACATGTCTATTTGTAAGATCATGTTATCATCCAACATAGTCAATTCAAATTTTTCTATTCCTATTGGTATGTTCTTTTATATATTTCTCTTTTCTGCCTAGGTGCATAAAAGTGACCTGAATTGGAATTCTTTGGTTAGAAAGGTGGCTTAGGTAACAGTGCTGGCTGCACTAGCCTGATCCCCTGACTTCAGTCCCACAATTCACATAAGGTTGGGAAGAGAGAACCTGCTCCCAAAACAACATGTTCCTTTATCTTCTCTCTCTCTCTCTCTCTCTCTCTCTCTCTCTCTCTCTCTCTCTCTCTCTCTCTCTCTCTCTCTCTCTCTCTCCCTCCCTCCCTCCCTCCCTCCCTCCCTCCCTCCCTCCCTCCCTCTCTCTCTCTCTCTCTCTCTCTCTCTCTCTCTCTCTTTCTCTCTCTCTCTCTCTCACACACACACACACACACACACACACAAACGCACACACACACTCACACAAATACACACTGACACCATTCTCCCCCTTCCTCACACACACACAAATACACACTCGCACATTTTC
Organism: Phyllotis vaccarum; assembly: GCA_033318265.1. Classification (NCBI taxonomy): domain Eukaryota; kingdom Metazoa; phylum Chordata; class Mammalia; order Rodentia; family Cricetidae; genus Phyllotis; species Phyllotis vaccarum. The sequence continues at coordinate 102,513,674 of JARWLC010000009.1, read as the reverse complement.
TCTCTCTGTCAGACACACACACACACACACATACATCATGGCATGTGAGTATTTATATCCATAGGCATATAGCTTGTACAGTACAATATTAATAAATAATAGTAATGGGTAAAATCATAGAAATACTCATCTTACTGACTGATATTAGCTATGTGGCATAGTCTTTGTTGACATTTAGCACATTTGATTTCTTCTGCACTGACTTTGTTCAGAATGTTTGGATATCAAATTTTACCATAGGATTGTTTTAATTATTATTTTTTGTATCTGTGTTATAAATAACACTTTAATTATGATACTTTTTTACCTGAATTCTTGAATTTATTTTATTGAGATTTCTCTCTCTGTGTGTGTGTGTGTGTGTGTGTGTGTGTGAGAGAGAGAGAGAGAGAGAGAGAGAGAGAGAGAGAGAGAGAGAGTGCTCAAGTGCACATGGCATGTATGTGTTTATATATTGGTGTACGTGTGTAGAAGCATATATGTGTATGCATGTATGTATGGAGTGAATGGTCATGTATTGTATATGTGGGTGTACATAGGCATGTATGTGTGTGTGTTCATGCATGTGTGTATGTAGGTGCATGTGTACGAGGTGAATATGCAGGTATGTGTATGTGTGATGGTATGTAGGCATGTATGTGTGTGTTTGTGCATGTATATGTGTAGGAATAAATAGGCATGTACGTTCATTTATGAGGGTATATAGATATGAATATGTATGGTTCTATGTATTATTTATGAGTGACATAGGTTTGTGTGTAAATTTGTTTTGTATGTATCAGTAGGTGCATAGCCATGTGTGTACCTATGTTTATGTGCTTATGTGTGTTATATAATACATATACACATATGTGTGCATGTGCATCTGTGTGTGTGTGTGTGTGTGTGTGTGTGTGTGTGTGTGTGTGTGTGTGTGTATGTGTGGACAAAGAGTACATGTGGAACCCAGACTTCAACCTATCTTTTCTCAGGAGTTACCTCCCTTTCTGAGACAGGATCTCTCTCTGGGTTCTGCTTCGAAGGCTAGGATGGCTTCATTGCCATCCCCCGTATTTTGTTTCTGCCTCTCCAGAGCCTAGATGACAAGCACCACCTAGATGACATGCCACTACACTCCACTTTTCGGCATGTTCAGAAGTGCTGTGCATTTGATTCTGGTTCTTCGTAGGCCCATCATTCCCTCAGCACCTATGAACGAGTTCTATGTCACTGTACCTCAGATATGCAAGCATCTTGTTGTAGTAATCTTTACTCAGGTTGCTTTTGGCTTTGTAGAGAGAGTCTGAGAAAATTTTCTGCACCCTCTCTAGGATAGTTTGAGAATTAGTATAGTCCTTTACTTTGTTAGATCCCATCAGGTTCTGAGCTTGTCTTTCACATAACATGTTCTGTTACTGAGTTAATCTCATTACTTGTGAATTGTTTTAGGTTTCTTTCTTCAACGTTTATGCCCGGTAGTATGTATGTGTTCATAATATATTCATGCCATCAACATTTCTCATGGTTGGTATATAATTCTTCATAGACACTCCCCATGCCCTGTGTCTTTGTCCAATATGTTTGGTGACTTCCTTATTCTCTGGTTTATTTATGGGATCCCTTTCTTTTCTCTTTGCAAGTTTGATTTTTTATCTTTTCTAATTATTGAATTGATTTTTCCTGATGTTTCTAAGACTCTATTCCACTTACTTATGCTCTGATACTTACTATTTCTTTGCTTCTACTAATTTTTATATTTTTCCTAGTTCTTCAAGGTTGTGTATCTGTGTCCTACTTCTTATATGGGGTTTGTTGCTATATATTTTAATTCTAAATGTATCTCATAGCTTTGTGTATGATATGTTTCAAGTTTGTTTCTTCTCTTGAATTTTTAAAATTTCTTATTCTTCAGTGACCCCTTGATCAGTAGCTGATTGATTAGTTTATCTGTGAGTGTAAACTTTGAAGCTACCTTCATGAGAGGATTCTCAGCTTTTCTCCCTGTGGTCAGAAAAGTCACTTAACATGGTTTTAATATTTTTGAATTTGTTAAGACAGGTTTTATTGTAGCATATGATCTGTCTTTCATAATATTCCCATGTTGGTAAAGAGAATGTGTTCAGGCATTAGGTGCAGTTCTCTGTTAGCATCTACTATATTTAGTCTAGAACACGTTTAAATCCCATTTCTTGATTAATTTTTAACTTTTCTGCCCATCACCAGAAGTTATTTGAATTACTTCAATTTTTATTTCCACGTATTATTTTTTGCCTTGAATTTTAAGAATGAATCCAGAATGTTTAGAATTTGTTTCCAACACCAACGTTGGATGGTCTACAATGATCTATAACTATAGCACATGTATTCATGCACACATACACCCCATATAAAATTTTTAAAAATAATTTTTTAAAAGTCCACCAGTCTTTTCTTGAGTGAGGCATTTTTGCCTTATACTGTACAAGGTAAGCTGTCACACTTGTAGTATTTGGGGCTTGTTTCCTTTTTTCTTTCTGGTTTTGAATATATCGTTTCAACTTTTACTCTTCATGGATTCTGCTAAAGCAGCTGCTGATAAGCAAATGTCAGTTTATCACAGATGGCTTCACCATTTCATTTGCTACTTTTATTGTTCTGCCCCCATGTTTGATATTTGACAGCTCAGCAGTCACAGGATTTGTTTATTTCTCTACCTATTCTCTTTCAAGAACACTCACAGTGTAAATATTGTTCACTTTGTAATGTCCCCAAATTTCTTGATGTGTTCTTCAATCTTGTAATTTTTTTTTCATTTTCTCTGATGAGTTGTTTTTAAAGACTCAACTTTGTGTTCTTACTGGACATAGTCTACTGTTGAAACTTTCAAATGCATCTTTATTTTATCTTTTGATTGTTACCTAAAACATTTCTGTACTTTGAAGCATCTAGGTTATTGATGAATTTTCTCTGCAGAATTTAGATCCCTTTCCTGATTGATTTTATATACTGATATTCATTCTATCTGCGGTTCAATTTATGGAGAAATGCTGTGGCAGATGCGTTGTTCACTGTATTACCAGAGATGAACTACATATACATAGACAACAAAATTCACATGCAATTATTTCATTTTCTAACACTTAGAAAATGACTTAACTTTTATCCCACACAACCCACTGTAACACCATGAGTGTATCACTATCTTCATTAATTTCTAAGAACACAATCTAAGTTTTCATGGACCAAGTGATAGTTAGATTCGTCTAGAAAGCAGGAATTACAGTCTCACTCCAGGGCTCTGCCCAGGGAACCCAACTGCTGCCAGTTGAGATGCTACACTAGGACTAGCGGTAGATTACTGGAGAAATAAATAACAGTGATGACTGTGATAAAATAGATGTGTACTGCTTGAATATGACAGATTTTATAGGAGAATAAATCTTACTAAGTTGAGTTCTGAACTTTCACTGTAAGAATCAATCTTTACTGTTTCTCCCATGGACATTTTAGAAAAATGACTCTGTGTAACACAAAAACAAGTTTGAGTCCATTTATTACAAGGGTTTTAGTTAGGGGTTTGTAGTGCTGTGAAGAGACATCATGACCAAAGCAACTTTTATTAAAAAAAAAAAAAAATTAGTTGGGGTGGCTTCATTACAGTTTCAGAGGTTCAGTTCATTGACATCCTGAGGAGAACATGATGGTATACAGGCAGACATAGTACTGGACAGGTAACCAGGAGTCCTACATTCTGTAGGCAACAGAAAGTTGACTAACACACTTGGAGGTATCCTGTACATAAGAAACCTCAAAGGCGACCCCCACAGTGACACACTTCCTCCTAAAGGGACACGACCACCTAACAAAGCCACACTTCCTAATAATACCACTCCCTATGAGATTATGGAGGCCAGCTACATTCAGACTACCACCATAAGATGGATATTTTCATTGTTTTGATGGCTTCCCCAGTGGCTAGCTCTATCAATTTTCATTATTCTTAAGAGAAAATACACACAAAAATGTACTGAAAGTTGTTTTATTAGGAAAGTTTGTTCATATTTGCAGATGTAAGAATGTGACTTTTATTCATGATAGGGTGTGTAATTAATGGTGAAACATATTAATTAGAAAAATCACTTCTTAAAGTTAGTAAAATTTGAGTATTGACCTTTACTAACATCAAACTTTCATATTACCTACAATGAAATATGGTGAGTTTGGACAGAAATATTAACCTGAATTGTAGAAATTATAATGGAAAAATGTGTAACATCAGAATGGATAGAGTAAGTTGTCATATTTCTTAAACTCACCACAAGGAAACAGTGTCTTTAAAACATCTTAATCCAACCCTGGTAGACCGTAGGCTTCAAGTTGTTGTTGTACTCTGTCTGCAATTACCTTAAGGAGAACTAGAGGCTTTCACAGCCATGAGTGGGTGCTTGCCCCTCCTGTGCACACTACTAGCCATTACATTCCTGCTGTGTGTGCAGGTGTTGATGAGGTAAAGTCCTAGCTGTGCCCTACTGATAGCCTTTGATTAATATCTATTTCCATCATTTTACAAGGATCTAATCAAATTTTGCATTCACTAATCAGAATTCATTTTGATTAATGCTTCAGTTAATGCATGAAGAAATTGCATACAAAGTAATATGTCCCTGGTTGAAATTTGCTTTTGTTAGTATACTGCAAGCATTGTCTTTACTAGGTTATCAACTTGTTCTATGTGATGCACAGTATCCTAAACAACAGAGAGATGCAGAATATAGTGCTCAGAGAACACAGCTGAATGGTGTTTAAATTATTGATCACTCTGACTTTGTAAGATCCAGGATAAATAAGACAATTTTTCAGTTATCCTGGTAGACATCTACTGAGTTATCTGATCCTGTAGTCTACCAACATGTGTTATAAACAATTTGCTTTTCTTTTATAAATCAAATTATGTTCAGCTCAATTTTTACATTCTTATACTGCTTTCAATTTTATGACATTTTGGTATCTTTCTTATTCTGAAGTATAGTCAAAAAATTTCTGAAATTTTTAGTATTTTAATTCAAAAATCATTTAATACACATTTAAATAATAACATAATAATTATTTGAGTCAGCCATAATTTTTATCTTTGCTAGATAATTTAATAAAAAATTACCTTATTTGAAAAACAGTTCTCTCATGGATTCTTTCCTCCCCAAGTTTAATAAGATAAATACATTTGATGCCATTGACTAGAAATACTATGTGCATGATCAGACAGCTGAACTATTAGAAAGCCAAATAGACATTTTTATTGCAATGGACTCTTGGCCAGCTCTGGTGAGAGAATTGACACAGAAATAATAGTATGACTGCAAGCCATGGAAAACCCTGAGAGATTAATATGAAGTTGAATTTTCCCTTCTTCCTTGGGGACCTGTATTGGCTACTCTGAGCAGTTATTAACTTGCCCTCCATGTAGATTATGATACTATAATATGGAGATATTATACCCTCTTCATTGTTAGACTATAACAAAATTGAAGCCTTTTTCTAGAAGATCTATTTACAAAATTAAAACATTCGATTTACCTTTACTGTCTAGACACAGTTAATACAATATCATTTTTTCTTATATTTTGATTAATGTTGCTTATTTACATGGAGATATAGGAAATGAAATTCAAGTTTAAATACCTATTTTTGGCTATTAAATATTTCTGGGTTGGGGATATTGTGGTGGGATTCAGGTGTCAGCTCATAAGGTTGGAAGACACTTGTCCGGGGTCCTGGGCTCCTAAAGAAAAAATGCCAACCCCATTCAAAAAAGGCTACTAAAATCTTAAAAGGCCCCATTTGTTCCTGCCTTTTCAAAAAACTAAATCAATGTGTATCCAATTGTTCAAATATATTCCTAAGTTATAGCCTATTATCATAAATGTTAATTTGTTTACCAATAAATATTTATCTTAAAAAAAGTGACCAGCCCCATTCAATTGGGGCTGCTGAGATCTTAGGCAGGCCCGTTTGTTCCTGCCTTCTGGAGAGACTGGATCAATGTCCATCGTTTGTCCATCCGATTTTTCAAGTGTATTCCTAAGTTATAGCCTGTTATCATGAGTGTTAATTTGTTTACCAATAAATATTTATCTTATATTGATATATTTTAAGTGCGATTTACCACCACAGGATATAAACCATAGTTCAGTGGTTACCTTATTCTGAGTTTAACTTTCAGTATTTAAAAAATGAAAAGTAAAGAAAAGCCATTTTATGTGTACCTTGGAGAAGAAGGTGCTATATGTGAGCTATGCTTTTTCAGAAGACTGAGATAAATTAGGATCCATTTTTAATATCCAGTAGAATTATTGCTTATGTGTTATATAAATCTATTCTTTGATGAATACCTAAATACTACCAGGATATACTTGACCAATGGTAGCATTTAGTGGTGAGCAGCATGTCTAGCCATATGTGCCTTCGTATTTAAGAACAATCAGGTATGCCAGTGAATGGCCATTTCTAACTCTTTTGTAGCATAACCGTGGTTCATTGGGGGATCTCGTATGATCTCAACATATTGCATATGATCTCTGCTGATCTAGAAGAAATTTGTCTGTTCAGTTAATGCCTCTCTTCTGTAAATAAGATAGTTTTGCCTTCATTTGTACATTCAAGTTCTTGATCTGTAAATATATCTGACTATAATTTTTTTTGAAATATTGACTAAAATAAAAAATTTAGGTATATCAATCTTATATTTATATGAGAATTTTGATTTTACTCTTGTAAATAATCTTAAGTCACTTTTTTTCCCCGGGTCTTTGGGACCCTTGACTCTTTCTTATGTGCACCTACCTCTTCCGTGTACATACTAGGTTCTAGCAATGCCACTAAAAGTGTCTCCAGACAGCACCAAAACTTCCTAATGGGAATATTTTAAATAAATCATAACTGAGAATCAGGGGTGAAAATATATATGCATTTTTGTTGTCATTAAAATATACTATACAATGTTTATTCTTTTAGATTCTTTTCATTAGATGTGGTGGGGGAAGTGGTGGGTCTGAAGTGTGCAGTTGTGTCTCATGCTGAGCCCATGTTTACTTTAGAAAACTCACCCCTAGTTTCATTCCATACCATAATATCCTTTATACAGCTTCTTGACTATCTCTTCTTGAACAGGCAGAATACATTTTCTGTGCCATGGATTCTTTCTCTTCTTTGTTTTGCCTGTTTTCTCATGGTTTCATCTCTTTTTCCTCCTCTGGGTTTTGCAATCATAAGTATGGGTTTGGTGCCAGAATAAGGCACACTGTGTATTTAGGGCAGGAAGCAGCGTGGTATGTGTGAGTGAGTACATGCAGTCAGCATCACAACTGCTTATTGTTTTCCAGGAAAGCCTCTGAAATGTTCCAGGATGTAATCTGCAAGTACATGCAGTTATATGATACATAGTATTTCAGTTATAGCATAGAGCCACTGCATTTGCAATAATATACAGAGCTAAAAAAAAATCTATCACAAATGAGCTTGTCCATGGTGACATCTTAGTGAAGCTATTTTTCCACCTATTTGCTGTGATGCTAATAATAACAGGAGCATGGTCTGTGACTGTGACAGTAAGTGATATAAGATAAAGATAGTTATAGTCCTATTAATTGGATATTGAAAGCTGTTCTTAATTTATTCAATTCCTCTGAAAAAAAATAATTCACATATAGCACTTTCTTCTCTAAGGTACACATAATTTTTTTCTTAAACACTGATGGTCAAACTCAGAGCAAGGCAACCATTCTATTTCTGACATATTTGATAGCAATAGTAAATGATGATTTTTCCTGGCTCGTGTTTTTAATGCATTAGAATTTTAATCAGTGTTTTAATGTGTCCTTTCTATTTATCTTTTAAAACATGTTTACCGGAAAACATCATGTCATGTAATATATCTGCAGCCATCTCCTAAATCCCTTTTTAGTTCCTCCCAAGCCCTTAGTATACAGAATCTGCTGAACTGTTTCTACTTAAAGGCCCTGTCATATAATTAACCAGGTAATAGATTTAAAACTGATTAAGGACTCCCAGGTTCTCAGAAAATCGGTGTTGTTACTGCTTGCTACTCAAGCATGTCGAATGAAATCATAGCTCCAATTTGAGGAACAAGACAGAACAATGGATGCTTCCTGTAGGCGGAGTTTACCCACAAGAACACCAATACTAGAAAAATATTTATTAAAATATAATCCAGAACTCACGGTACCAGCAACAGATTACAATAGCACCTGAACAGGAACTGGAGTCTGCAGACGGACGGACGATGGAATCCCCTCTCGCAGCCCGGAACCAGGAAGAGAGCGTCTCGTATCTCGCAGACCCTTTTCAATGGGGATTTTCCCCCGCCCCTTTCAGGTCGGGGGACCCGGTGCTCTGTATAAATGTCCCTTGATCTTGTCAGCTGACACCTGAATCCCACAACATCTCCCCCCTTTGTCTAACTAAGAAGGTTCTAAACTAAGATTATGTACAGTAAGAATTACTATGAGGTAGTATCTAGGAGAGGTCAAAGTACAATTGTTAATCAAAGCCTAACTTATATAAGGTACATCTAATAGTTTTAGAATATTGGTAGATAGTAGGGTGTATAGATTATTTTTAAAGGGTTAATCTGGGAAAGTGAGAATCTAACACTCGAGTGTTCTTATCTAAGGGATACTATGGTGAAAACCTTAAACATCTATTCTTCAACCTCTTCAAGACCTGAGAAGGAAGGTGAATTTGTCTGAAAGACAGAAGTACATGGAAGCAGCTACTTCCAAAATTTGGAGGACAGCAACACAGCTACCTGGACAATCACCTCTGGATTTGTGCACCGTTAGAGCATCTATCGGATTGGCTATAGGCCTATGGCATCTGACAGATCTTTTCACAAGCAGAACAATTTTGAAGGGACTGTCTTATCCTGTCTAGGCAGGTTTCGTCAGTCTCCATCCATCAACTTGTTCATCCAGCTTGACATCATGTGTGTACTGTCAGCAATCAAGGTAAGGACAGTTCCTTACTCAACCGGCCATTTTTTGCCAAAAGGACCAACTCCAAAGGAGTATCTTCGATGCTCAACACCATCTCGTGAAGGGAGTAGTGACACCAGGAGTCGTCGTGTCTCTCATGGCCGAATTTTAAATGTTAAATGCCATATTCTCTGGGTCTATGAAACGGTTGAAGATTCTTGTCCATCTATGGTATTCTAACCTGTATCTGACATGACTGGGATATGATACCTTAAATAGTGTTGACTGCAGATCTTATCATCTTAAGGAATAAACCCTGTACTAAAAATTAGAATACCTATATAAGGGATGTACAATCTCTGAACAATGACCCTTAGTAAAACTATCGAACATTAGCCAGGGGTATTTTACCAGGTAAAGTGTCCACAGCATGTTAGACATGTAAATACATATATATCATCTAAACAGAGGTATATAAAACATCTTGTGCATATATCATAACTAGTGCAATCATACATTATATCTAGTATAGTTAAATGAAGGTAGTAATTGCATAGTATACATGACAATGATGTGCAAATATTTTAAACAAAGGTAGAAGCATACATGAAATATAGCAATTTTAGATTCAGCTTTACATAATAGTTACAGATTCAGATTTATATCGAACTACAAGTTGCTTTGGTTACATAAAACAATCTCAGATTAAACTTTGTACCAATGTACAAATTATTACAATTAGACATATAAAATGATTTTGCATTAGCATCAATATACAGATATCTATGACAGTGCAAATTGTCTTTAGCTTAGCTCATACATTTAGCTAAAATGAAGTATAGGTAGGTAGAACAGTCTATCTTTATCTATCCTATCTATTCCCCCTCTCTTCTTCAAAAAAAGATCTCTGATGCTATATTATAGTTTTGTCTTTTACCCAGTTTTACCCACAACCTTTGGAGCATAAAACTTATTGGGAAAGGGGGCGTAGTCGTTTATAAGGTTGCTTCCTGCTGACTTAAGGGCGATGGCATCTCTTTGGGATCCTGTAAAAGCTAAAACAATGGTTAGTTCTTAATGGACTGACCACATACATCTATAACCATTTGTAGGATAGTGGTTAACTCCATCTGGAAACTTAATTAGCAGTGTGATCTGAAGGATAATCATAAGGAGCTATCTTGCAGCTGTTTTTGAATAATCTATTTCTTGAAAGCAATTATTGACTGGTGCACACCAAGTTCTTGATTTTTCTATTTTTGTCTCTGTCTGTCTACCTGTCTCTTATTTTCTCTCTCTCATACTCTTTCTTTTATTTTTGTTTTACTAGCAGGAGTTGTTCCGGTGGAGGCCCCATCTCGGTTTGAGATTCTTTGTAGATAGCTGATGGGAGGAAATGTTATTTACAGTGGAAAACTTAAGCATTGTAGAAATTCAAAAGATATTTATATCTTTCATGACTTTAGGAGACTGGAAGCAGACAGAATGAGATGTTTGAGAGGTACAGAAACAGGGAGGAACGAGGTTTAAGATGAAGTCACAGTAATATTGGTCCCTAAATATTATGCCTTCTGTCTCACACCAGGTGGCTTTTATGATGTGAGACAGAATTTTTCATATTTCTTTACCAATATGCTTGGGTTTAGAGAGGGAGAAAGCCACAAGTTCCCAATCCAAATCCAGCCTTATTAATAGTCAAATCAGGACCATTTTTTTTTTTGAGATGTAGATGCAAGATGTAAAGCAGTAAAAATTGAGAAATTACCCAGTAGTGCACGTGTGTATCAGTTGGTCTCGTAGTCCGTCTTGTACATTCTTTAATCATCAGTCTGTCTTCTATTGCAGGTGAGTAATTATTCAATGTTTAGACAATGCCGTAAAAATAGTTGTATCCATTTTCCTGTAAAGACAAAACTGAGAGACCCTGCCCCAGGTTTGTTAAGTGTGTTTTCCTTACCACGCATCCGTTTGTCATGTCAGGGATGAGCAGTTACTTTTCTTGTTCAGGAAGAGACTCCTTTTCGAAGCGGGCTTTTATTAGTTTTGTTGGTACCCATATCTTTTCTGTCCCTGTTGAAACAAGAGCAAAACCCCTACCCCACCGAAGCGCATACCCTGGCTTCCATTCGGAAGTCAACACATCTTTGAAGTAAATGGGTTGATTTAACTCAGAAGATTTTTCTACTACCCAATGTCTCTCAGCAGCTGAAGTTCCCTTTTCATCAGCATTAAGAAAATTTAAAGTCAATAAGGCACTATGCAACCTCTCTCTGGGTTTTTTCATTTCTTTCTTTTGTTTATAAAGCATCTCTTTTAATGTGCGGTGAGATCTCTCTACGACTGCCTGTCCTGTAGGATTGTATGGTATCCCTGTAATATGCTTTATATCATAGTATGCAAAAATTATCTTCATTTTTCGGGAGACGTAAGCTGGAGCATTGTCAGTCTTAATCTGAGTGGGAATTCCCAATATGGCCATGGCTTCCAAAAGGTGAGTAAGTACAGCATCAGCATTTTCAGAACTCAGGGCAGTCGCCCATTGCATTCCAGAATAGGTGTCAATAGTATGATGTACATATTTCATCTTTCCGAATTCTGGAAAGTGAAACACATCCATTTGCCATATTTCATTTCCGTGTGTACCCTTAGGATTAGTTCCTGCAGGTAAAGATGGTTGGTTATAGAAAGAGCAAGTGTCACATTTTTTTACTATTTCTCTTGCTTCAATCCAAGTGATGGGAAAACTCTTCTTTAGCCCTTTGCTGTTAACATGATGTTTTTCATGAAATTCTGTGGCCTTTAGCACGCTTCCTATTAGCAACCGATCTATTTCCTCATTACCCTGCGCCAGAGGGCCTGGGAGGCCCGTGTGTGCCCTGATATGTGTTATGTACATAGGATGTATCCTACCTCTGATGATATCTTGTAGTTGTATGAATAGTAAGGTCAAGTCTGTATCATCAGGAATGAAGTCAGCAGTTTCAATATGTGAAACAACTCTTTCTGCATATTGAGAGTCAGTAATTAAGTTAAGAGGCTCTGTGAAATCCAACAACACCATAATGATCGCGTATAGTTCTGACTTTTGAACAGAGTTATAAGGGCTCTGAGCCACTTTAGTTAGGTTTTCAGACTTGTAGCCAGCCTTCCCCAAATTGTTTGCATCTGTATAAAATATAGGGGCTCCAGAAATTGGTTCATCCTGTACTACACGAGGAAAGATCCAATTAGTTTCCTTTATAAATTGAATTCTCTTGTTTTGGGGATATTTGTTATTAATTTCTCCTAAAAAGTCACTGCAAGCCTTTTGCCAAGGTTCACTGTCTGCCCACAATCGTTCAATTTCTTCATTAGTCAAAGGCACAACAATTTCTGCAGGGTCCTTTCCAGTCAATTGGCGGAGTCTCAATTTACCTTTAAAAATCAGATCAGCAATTTTTTCGATATATGTCTTCATCTTTTTGCTTGGCCTATGTGGCAGAAATATCCATTCTAATATGATGCTCTCTCTTTGCATTAAGATTCCTGTTGGAGATTGTCTTGAGGGTAAAATAACAAGTATGCATTCTAGGTCTGGATCCACACGATCCACATGTGCTTCTTGAAGTTTTCTTTCTACCAACTCTAATTCTTTCTCGGCCTCATCAGATAGTTTTCTTGGACTATTTAAACCCTTGTCACCTTCTAAAGTCTTGAATAAATTAACTAATTCATAGTTTTTTATACCAATCATGGGCCGTATATGAGCAATATCTCCTAGTAGCTTTTGAAAATCGTTAAGAGTCTTCAATTTATCTCTATTTAATTTTACCTTTTGTGGCCTAATTTTTTGTAGACCTATCTTATATCCTAAATAATTGATAGAATCCCCCCTTTGTACCTTTTCTGGAGCAATTTGCAGTCCCCAATTAGGCAATACTTTCTGTAGTTCTTTAAACAATGTTTCTAATGTCTGTGGGTTTGGGTCTGCCAACAAAATATCATCCATATAATGGTAAATGATAGATTGTGGGAAGCGCCTGCGCAGTATTTCTAGTGGTTGTTGTACAAAATATTGGCATAAGGTGGGACTATTTAACATTCCTTGGGTCAGGACTCTCCATTGGTACCTCTTAGCTGGCCCTGAATTATTAAGAGTAGGCACTGTAAAAGCAAATTTCTCTTTGTCTTGTTCTTGTAAAGGTATGGTAAAGAAACAATCTTTCAAGTCAATAACCGTAACAGGCCATCCTTTAGGCAGCAGAGAAGGCAGGGGAATACCAGATTGTAAGGAGCCCATAGGTTGAATCACCTTATTAATTGCTCTTAAATCTGTCACCATCCTCCATTTTCCAGATTTCTTCTTGACAACAAAAACAGGAGAATTCCACGGACTGGTTGATTCTTCAATATGCTGAGCCTGTAACTGCTCTTGTACCAACTGTTCTAAAGCCTGAAGTTTTTCTTTTGTCAAAGGCCATTGTGGAACCCAAATAGGCTTTTCTGTTAACCATTTCAAAGGCAGTGCTGTGAGTGTCTTAATAAGAGGGCAATTCTTTTGTGCAACTTGAATGGCTGGTGAAGTTTTTTCATTTTTGGAAACATAGTTGAGCCTCCGGCTGACATCATAACCAGGAGGGATTTTAATCTGGGTATTCCATTGCATTAGGAGGTCGCGACCCCACAGATTCACTGCTATATCAGCCATGTATGGCTTCAACCGTCCTTTCTGACCTTCTGGTCCTATGCATTCAAGCCACCTCACACTCTGTTTCACCTGAGATATTGTTCCAATACCCAGAAATTGGATGTCTACTGTCTGTAAAGGCCATCTCAGATGCCAGGACCGTGGGGTTATGATCGAAACATCAGCCCCCGTGTCTACTAAACCCTGGATATAAACATTGTCCATGCGTATCCCCAATTTTGGTCTTTGTTCATTTATCGAAGTCTGCCAAAATATTCGTTTCGTAATTTTCTTTGGAGTTTCTGAATCTTCTTTTGAATTTATGTTATCATCTGATACTGTATGTTTTTCAAGATCAGGTGTTGGGTGTTCTATTCGTCTTGAGAATGCTGGTCTTCTACTATGACCGGATATGATCTTGCCATCCTCGAATTTGGAGCCTGATTTTGGGGGGCTTCCCGGGGGAAGCCCCGAAAGGCGTTTCCCGATGGCAGAGGGTTGCCTTCTTTATCTCTGGTAGATCTACATTCATTGGTCCAATGCCGTCCCTTGCCACACCTTCTGCATAATCCAGAAGGCAATGGCCTTCTATTCGAATTAAACCTAGATCGGGCATCGTTTCCAAGAGTACTTTGTGTACAGTTTCGTCTTATATGGCCTTGTCTACCACAGTTGAAACAAGTGATTCCTTGGTTCCTCTTCCTTACTTTATCAATGGCTTGGTCTACCCAATTGTCTTCATCACTATGGAGAGGTTCAGCATTGATTGTATACTGAATCCATTCTTCTAGAGGTGCGGCTCTGAGTTTTAAAGGCAGAAGCAGTCTTCTACATTCTGGATTAGCATGATCAAAGGCCAGAGAAAGTATTATTTGCTTTCTAGCCTCTGGATCCGATATTGCTCTATTGACAGCCGTGTTAAGCCTGTGTAGAAAGTCAGTATAAGGCTCTTTCAAACCTTGTTTGACCGTAGCATAATGCTCAACTTTTTGACCTGGGTCTAAAATCTTTTCCCATGCATTAAGTGCGGCCGTACGGCACAGCAACAAAGTGTGTTCATCATATGTAGTTTGAGTCTTCACATCAGCAAACATTCCTTCACCAAGGATTTGGTCCTGAGAAGCAAGGAAACCCCTAATTTTTCCTTGGTGTTCTAAGGTCCTGGCTTCCTCTCTAAACCAGCTTCTCCATTGTAAATTTTGACTTTGGTCCAAGACAGCAGCCGTTAGTTGCATCCAGTCGAAGGGGATGATTCGGTTTTTTGCAGACCATGAATTCAGGAGCTGTTTAACATAAGTAGAGTGAATACCATACATGGATATTGCCTCTTTAAAATCTTTGATGTCTTTCATATGTAGTGGCTCATAACTATACTCTACATATTGTGAGGAACTCCCTGGTGCCATCTTTGTCTGAACAGTAGCCGGGAACAATAGTGGTGGTGAAGGGGGTATCCCCGTGATGTTTACAACTTTATGTAAAGTATTTTCAGTACCATAACACCCCATTGGGGGTTGACCTGAACTGTCCTGAGCATAAGATGTATCATTGCCCTTTTGTAGTGTTGCAATATGGTCTCCATTTTCTTTTATCTTGGATATAATGGGTTCCAATTCTTGGAGTTTGGATATTGCAGGTTGAAATTCTTGTATTTCGGATACCATCTGTCTCAAAGCCTGACTTTCTTGATGAAGTAATCCTTCTAAAGACCTCGCCGAGTTAGCAATTTTCAGATCTACATCATTAACATAATTAATGATTTTCTTGTCCAGTTTATATTGTTCTAGTTCTAAAGACCTCGCCGAGTTAGCAATTTTCAGATCTACATCATTAACATAATTAGTGATTTTCTCGTCTAGTTTAGTAATGTGGTCAACAAGTTTCCTGTTTTCATCAGTTACGCAGAGTTTATATTGTTCTAGTACAGTGTTATCATTATGTGAGAGCTTGTTGTAGCCAATTTGTAGCGTATCCATCGTTTTCGACATAGCAGAGTTTGAAAGCTGTAATTCATATATCTTGGACAACAGCTGCTGATTCAAGGCCTGCATCTGCTTAACCTCATCTGACACCATAGCGTTTGATAATTCTATAATACCAAGTTTGGATGGTAACTGAAGGTTCAAATTCGTGACCTCAGTCATCACCCTTCTATTGTGGAACACAACATACAGAAACAGACCGAGAAATAGTAAAACTGGGGTACTGAATACCTCAAGATACTCATTTAAAAACTTGTCAACCATCGTGGAAAAATATATACCGAATTCCTCAAAAGAATAGTTGTCAGCCATTACCTCAACCCAGGTGCAATGATGCTGTGTGGTCAGAAGATGTCACAATAACGTTCAGTGCCCTGCTGTATGGCCGATATAGAAGCACTCAGCACGTTATTCACAGATCCTAGGTGTTAAAGGGACTTAGCGGACAGGATAGAATCTCTGGAGAAAGAAAATTCTCACAAGTCAAGACAGGATGTTAATTACAAGATAGAATGGTTTTAGTTTTCTTTGTTCACCTACAGGAGTAATTTACAATTGTCCCAGGTCACAGGGGCTAGGGGCTGGGGGAGGGGCCTGGAGCCGCCGCTTGAATCTGCAGTTCCTGGGTCAAACCCAGCCAGCCAGGTTACCTCAGTTCAAACTCGGTTAAAATGAACTGAGCAGCGGTTAAAATGAACTGAGCAGCGGTACAGCAGTTCTTATAGCTAGGCAGCAGGGCCTAGCGGCTACGCTGCTGGTCGAGGGGCGGGGCTACCGACCGCGCGTGCAGCGGATAGCTAGGCAGCAGGGCCTAGCGGCTACGCCGCTGGTCGAGGGGCGGGGCTACAGACCGCGCGCGGCAGCTGCAACTGGCCCGGGTCTACCTTCAGCTAGGCAGCTAGCCGCGGGTCGTGTGCTGGGTGGGGGGGGGTCTACCGACCGCGCGTGCAGCGAATAGCTAGGCAGCAGGGCCTAGCGGCTACGCCGCTGGTCGAGGGGCGGGGCTACCGACCGCGCGCGTGCAGCGGATAGCTAGGCAGCAGGGCCTAGCGGCTACGCTGCTGGTCGAGGGGCGGGGCTACCGACCGCGCATGCAGCGGATAGCTAGGCAGCAGGGCCTAGCGGCTACGCCGCTGGTCGAGGGGCGGGGCTACAGACCGCGCGCGGCAGCTGGAAACGGCGCGGGTCTGCCTTTAGCTAGGCAGGTCGTGCGCTGGGGGAGGGTGGGGCTACCGACAGCGCGCGGCAGCGGGGCCGAGGCCGTGCGGCTGGTTGAGAGGCCTGGAGCCGCCGCTGGCGCCGGCTGAACCAGAGCGGGAGCCTCGGAAACTGATGGAGTAAGCCGTTTGGAGGTCACCGCTCAAAACCAAATCCGCACGGGGCTGGATAAGCCCTGCCCACACTCAAAACCTGACCTGAGTGTGATTTAAACCCGTCCCGTGGGCCCGCCCGTGGGTCCGGGACGTTGGGCGCCAGATGTAGGCGGAGTTTACCCACAAGAACACCAATACTAGAAAAATATTTATTAAAATATAATCCAGAACTCACGGTACCAGCAACAGATTACAATAGCACCTGAACAGGAACTGGAGTCTGCAGACGGACGGACGATGGAATCCCCTCTCGCAGCCCGGAACCAGGAAGAGAGCGTCTCGTATCTCGCAGACCCTTTTCAATGGGGATTTTCCCCCGCCCCTTTCAGGTCGGGGGACCCGGTGCTCTGTATAAATGTCCCTTGACCTTGTCAGCTGACACCTGAATCCCACAACAGCTTCCTGGTGGCAGGGAAATTAACGCAAACTAGAAAAGAACTGTGTCAAATACAGAGATTCCTAAGACTAGACTGAAGATCAGATGTGAAAATGTTTTCCTCTGACCCTGTCAGTGAAAGCCAAATGATTGTTCGGAATATTGAGGGAAATGGCCAGACCTAGGTATGGTGTTGGATTTGCTGCTGTTTCTGAGTGGTTTAAACAGCTCAAGACTTGTTATTTATGGCATAGTGTAGAAAGCATGTTGAGTCTCTGGCTGCTGATGTGAGTGAATACAACTGAGACATTTTTGGAAATTGTATGTAAGCTGACTGGGAGAAATTACTCACCAGAGCAAGCCTGGTAACACAGTTCTCAGAAGAGATGTCTTTAATGACTCAGTGTGTAAATACAAGTGGGGAAATGGTGTGAGGTTTAGAATTGTATTTCAGCTCTTGGGATGTGGTGTCTGTCTGAAAGGACACTTGGAAGGGTAGGTGAGTCTCAGATTACAGAATCCAGTTTACTGTTGACAAAGCAAAGCAAAAAAAAATACTCATACATCATTAAATATGATACAATTTATAATATATAAATATTATATGGTTTTAAAAAATATGAATGATGAGTACAATTGCAGGGATGGCAGCTTAGGAGACACTGCCCTCACTGCATCCCCATTAAAATTTATTCTTGTGTCTTACTGGCTGCTGCTTCTGTAGCTGAGTATTGTTTCAGGAACAATTATGAATAAGAGTGACTATAAATTGCTGTAAGTCTGGGTTAAGTAACTGAGGTTTGGGAAATAAATAATGAGACAGACATGCCACCACCTAGGAGGTTCTATCCTATGAAAGAAGATAGTAAGCTATAATTGGAAAATAAAGTATGAGGTATGGCAGTGAGAAGTACAAAGAGAATATAGGATAGTACCAAAGGCATGAGTGAGATAGAAGACATTACCATGCAATGGCGGTGCTCTCTGAATGTGGGGCACCTGTGGAGGCTCAAGTGATGGACAGGCTTTGGGGATGAGAAGGTCTTTATGGCTTGAAGAACAACAGACATACAATCTGAGGTAGTCATGAAATTGTTGTGTCTCAGGAACCAAATCCTGGAGTGAGGTGCGCTAGATTTTAGAGGCATGGGATGAAATCAGTGGTGATTTTGGAGATACAGGCTAAGCCAGACATGGTGGGCCTTTATGCTGTGATAAGAAGTCGGGCTTTTGTTCCAAGGGTAATTGCTTTTTCTTTTTGAAACAGCATTTTTTTTTTCTTATCTTATTTTTATCTTGAAATTATTTGTCTGGAGACATCTTTCAAAAAGTTTGAAAGAAAATGTTTGCTTTAGGGGAAAAAAATTAAACTTTTAAATGAGAAAAAAAATGTCTGTGTAGAAAGATTATGTGGCCAATGAAACCAAAGTTTCTTTTTTATTGTGGCTTTATTTTGCCCCTAGTCTCTCTTCCCCCTCTTCTTTCTTCCTCTCATGCAGGGGATAACTGCAATGCTGTCTCCTGAGTGTTTTACCTCAGGGACATAACCCATGTAGGACTGTAGAAGCTACTAACCCCAAATGCCAGTGGATAGGAATCTGTAAAAGCATAGGCCACAGACTGGCTCAGTAGACAGCAAGGCCTGTTTGTTACGACAAGGGCTGTCCCAGAAGATTTTAAGGACAAGGAGATGGGAGTTAAGGAATCTGGATAAGGACATTGAGAGTTATATAGACAACAGGGATCACAGGAGCTTTCAGGAGGCAGAGCTGACAGGGGACACGATCAGAGGCTAAGTAAGGAATGAGTCCAGCATGCACACAGAGTTCCTATGAGATACTCATCCTTGACCTAAGAATGTTCACATCATTCCACTTTTGAAATGGAAACTTGGGTAATTTGTACTTTCTGTCCCTTGGCCAACGTAGGTTCACTTAAAATAATTTCAAACTAGTAAGATTTAGTATACCTTAGTAAGATAAATAGCATATCAGTATCTAATCCGGTTAATAGGAGAAAGAACATGAACTTTCTTGGTTATTATTTCAAATAACAGAGCTTCTTGTTATAATTTATTTATACTCTCTTCTTGTATTGGTAAGATACTCAAGGTTTGTGTTTGGAAGTATTTTATAAGGCACTTATTTAATCTATGTAATTATAAAATTAAGAGGGAAAGGTAATGTATCTGTGGAGATGACTCAGTCAGAAAAATGTCTGCCGTGTATGTGAGAAATAAATATTATGTTTTATTTAAATGCAGGTGTATCCAAAGCGAATAATGTTACAAAAATGTTCAAGTGTATCAATATAAAAATAAAAACTTGTCTGAAAAATGCCTAAACAATTGAGAACACTGGCTGCTTCTCCAGAGGACCTGGGTTCATTTCTCATCATTTACCTAGCAGCTTAGAACTGTTTGTAACTTTAGTTCCAGGAGGTCTGACATGCTATTATGGCCTTGTTGGGTGCCAGACATGGATATGGCGTACAAACATACATGCAGGAAAAACACCCATACAAAATTAAATTAAATTAAAAATAAATGTAAAAGAAACGTAAAAAAAAATGCTCGGGAGTTAATTTTTTTTTCAGAGAAGCAAAATGTCAGTTTTAACATCAAAAGGAGGATGAAATACTGTGGGAAAGCATCCGTCTTTAATAGCTCTGAGGAATTGTCTTAATTACTCTGTCTGTACAAGATTAATAGTAAACACACCACAGAGTGAAGGGAGAGGAGGGAACTGCAGTCTGAGCTGTGGTCCAGAGAGAACCCTTTTCTGGGAGAAAGAAGAGTGTAGTTTTGAGGCAGAATGGAAATGCGGAAAATCAGAGAACTTGGAAGGGAAAGGAACTTCTAGCCTGGGATCCAGCCAAAGCCTTCTACTAGCCATGAGTCCAGAAACAAAACGCATATGAGAAGTTACAACTGCTTTGAGGGTGGCCTGCATAGAGAGCCTTTTCTCTGAAAGAGCCCTCCAACCAATGGGCCAAGTTTAAATTCAAAATGTGAAGTTCAACTTTTCTGCAAGTAAATATAAACAGTGTTCCTCACAAATCAACTTAGAGTTGCAAATAAAGAAAATTGCTTATTTTAAGCATAACAGCTTATTTTTATTTTACTTACTTTTTAAACTTAACTAAATATTTGCACCTGGTTATATTACATCCTTTGAGTAATGTGACTTCAAATGCCCCCTAAATCAATCAATCAATCAATCAATCAATCAATCAATCAATCTCTCTCGTGTGTAAACAAACACTCTCTCTCTCTTTCTCTCTCTCTCTCTCACACACACAAACACATCATGTAGAGGAGGGTAAAGGAAGAGAGGGGGATAAGATAGAAATGGGGGAATGATCTAGAGATCCTTTGAGGATTCTGAGAAAGCATCTCATTATACAGCCAAAGATTCCTTGGACTTGCTTACAGAGAGGATGGGATGGACTTGAAGTTGTCAGTGCAGAGTAAAAGGGATGAGTTCCATATATGCGGATGCTGTATACAGTAGTGAGCTGGAATTTGTTACTTCAGGATCCTTAGGACTTAGAGTTGGTTTGAGGTTTTTACAACAGCCAAATGAAAGCATGTGGGGGATAACTCTGCAGTGAACAGTTTGAAGGTCACATTAGCCACTCTGTGCTACCCAAGAGAAAAGTATTTGGTTGTATTTATCCTTGCAGATCTTGAGGAAGGTGGAGAATGCTTTCCTGTTCTACATCAGTTTACTCTCCTTCATCTCCAGTCTCTTCCTTTGCTCAGAATATATTTTATTTCATACATTTCCAGTGTTTTGTCTCCATCATTCAAACTGCTCCAGACTTCCTATGACCTACAGAAAATGACTGTGAAGTCATCAACTGGGCCTGCAGTGTGACAAGCTTGGCACTGAACTCCTTTGCAGTATACATATTTACCTTCTGTGTTCTCATTTCTAAGACCTATTCTTTTTTTGCACATCATTCTATACTGGCATCCTTTTTCTTTTCATGATGAAACTAGCTATTATCTTCGTTCAACTCCAGAGACTGTTTTATCACTGACCTGAGTCCCCAGAGATATCTCCATTGTTCTATTCATGCATTCAATTCAACCATTCCATTCGCATTTCCCAACTATTATATTATACAATGGCTGAGTCCTGGATATACAAAAATAATCCTTGGCTTGGTCTTTGGAAACTCAGAATGGTATTGTGCATGCAAATTTCTGGTAGCACATGATCCATTTTTATATGTTTATTTATTGAGAAGAAGCTAGAAAATGTATATGAATTATTTTTATTTTTCTGATGGGCTACTGTGCAGAAGAATTAAGTTTTATAGTAATTGTTACTGTTTGTTTAGCTTATAATTTACCAAGCATAGTTCTTAGTGAACCATCAGAATTAACTCAATCTTTACAACACTATTTTCTCTACTCCCCAGCATTTTCCAGATGAGGGAAGTAACACATGGAATTAAGTAACTAGTGAAGGGTCATATAAAGGCCAGTAAAAGTACTTGGATGCAAATTGAGATGAGATAGCTAATGAGCCATCCATGCCTTTATAGGAAAGCATACTGCCACTTACTGCATATAGTCATTCTCCATTTGCTTTTCTAGAGGAATGTAGCATCCTTTTCTACATTGTTGTAACTCTTAGAGATAACATGGGTCTAAGAACTCTATCACATGCCAGATTTATTTAGTAAACAAAACTGTATCGGAACATGGCTCTACCATTTGAACACATTCTTCCCATGACTACTTTGGTCTTCTAATGACAGGCTTGAGGTTTGGGAATGATATCCTTCTAACCTGCAGATCCTTTTAAGCCTTTCTTCCAGAAATAAAAATGTGCAAAGCAAACCTATAGCTTCTGTGGAGCATCAAGACATAGAGAACCACTATTTCACAGTGATGGTACTTTGTGATGGAAGTTACTGTGGCCACATTGTCATATAATAAAATTGGATGGGAAATAAACCTCTACTTCAGAAACTGGGGTGGTCAATGTGATTGCTGTGTGTCCTTATGATGACACTTGGGTAATCCTGGTGTTGGACATCTGGATCACCATCCACAGGTTGGTGTACTTTTTATCATTGGCTTAATATCAAAGATTAAAAGATTCATCATTGTTACTCTTTAGAATAACCTGAAAATTGTGCAGAAACTTGCAGAAGAATCCCTCTTAAAATGCATACTTACACCATAATTTGAAAATAAGTAACAGTATGTTGCTCAGTTATTACAAACCCATATTTTCAACTGAACTCAGAATAGTAATGAGTCATGATTTTAAACTTTAAATGGGAACAATTCAATATTTATTCTGTTCCATTAATGTTTTTTGTTTCCTTTAATTTTACATAAATATAAAAAGTATTCCCTGTATATATTTTACTGTTACTAAGAGATTGATTTATGTTCAATAATTTAATAGATGGAATGAAATCAAAATAAAGTCTTTGCTTACATAGGTATTATGCTAGCCTGGGAATGTGTTTTAAAAGTCAATTAATCATTTAAAACCATACTTTTTATGGACAAATAAGTTATTGGAAAATGCAATGAAAATTAAAATAATGGAGTTCTAATGAAGTTGAAGATAATGTTATTCTATTGTTATCTGGGATTGTAATGTTTTTTTTTCTTCCTGAGGAACATTGATTTGAAACCTCGATTATATTTTCACCAAAGCTATAGTTTATAGAAATGGGATGCTTAAACCTTTTCAAAATAAGAACAAAACATCACTTCAGTGACATATATGTTTATATTTACCTTCTGTTTCTTGAAAATAACCTGATATTCTAAATTAGAAGTTTTAGGCGGTAGGTTTTTGGTGAGTGCTATGGGAAACTAGACTGTGGCCAAAGAGCAGGAAGTACATATGATACTAGAAATTTGGAATTATGAGGTGAGAGAAAATTGATTTCAGCATGTTTACTTAGAGTCATGTGTATGTCGTTTCTATTTTTCTTTTGAAGCTTGGCTATTTAGTTTATCTGAATCCACAGTCAATATCTATCAAATATTTTCTTTATAGACTTGGATTCTAGTTTAGCTTTAGTTTCAGAACTTCACCTGTAGAAAGTCATTCTATAAATGTTCATTGTGAGAATGAGGACGTCAACTGATTTCTTTGTATTTTACAAAGTAAACTTTACAGAGGTTTTCTTCCTTCTTCTTCTTCATCATCATCTTCTCATTTTTTGCTTACGTAATGTATACATGACTCCAGATATACTGACAACATACAAAAGTACCAGGTCTTTTATTTATCATCATTACATATCTTGGAGAGATAAGTTCATTTGTTTTATACTGTTTTATTCTATAAGAAAAATAAGAATGATGGAAAAGCCTATCTTTTCCTGTGCAGAAAACATGACTCTGCCTGAGTGTCTTCAGGAAATTACCAGTATTTGAACAGACATATTAAATAATGATAAAGCTTATGCAGTGTCCAACAAGAGTGGCTTTGGGACATGAAGTATAGATAAATACACAGTGAACTGTAAATATAATAAGCATTCAGTTGGAGCATTGTCATTACACAGTCTACCTGTTGTCATTATTCAACTTAGTCCTTGAAGTACCAGCTTGCCCAAAATTGATATCCTTAAGTTGACCTATGTATCCTGTGATTGAGTTCTCTTATGTTTCTCAGTTATTTTACCAGGTACTCATATGATGAGTTAGGAAAATCCCAGTGATGCTTTTAAGTTAACGTAAGGCTGCAGTAAGAGGACAGTTATGGTATATGCCTCAGAAAAAAGCTTTGACCTCCCTCCATGTGTCTTCTACATGATGACTCAGTGGTAGGAAACTGCCCTTGTTTTCATAGTGATAAAGAACACTTACCTTGATAAGTGTTGTGAGTCTTGTAAGATGAGTCAAATTTTGTTATCATTTGCTGAAATGATTATTCTAGACAGAGTGATATTTCTGTTACAAAAGAGACATGACTTAACTGAACTTTTTTTAGTCAGTGTTATCAATATAAAATATGAGATGACAGACAATATGTATTGAAAAATTAATGTGTGAATATATATTAAAATTAGTATGTGATGTTGGGTTACATGATATGGTATGAGTAATCCAACAATGGTTTATTGTGTTGGAGAGCTTGAGAACCCAATCTTCTGCTGAAGGACTAGAGAATGTCTGAATAATCTGTGTAACAATGTCAGTGAAGAATTGTAGAAGGACAGAAGTGGCATAGGTGAACTTGCTAACTAGAGCCATGGCAAGCAGGCCAAAAGGATGCTTCCATCACATATCTAGTTTTATCTGAGCCAGCAAAAGTATTTCAGACATCTGAGATGAGTCTTTCTTAGTCATAAAAATCCCTCTGATGAGTGCTGAGTGGCTTTCCTCTTGGTTGATTGATTATAGATATTGATGACCAATGACCAAAGCATGTTTTTTTTTTTTTTTATGATGTGGAGCTAAAACAGCATGTAACAAACTGAGAGAGATCTAAGCAATTTCAGACCTTTAAGATATGTCCTATTTCCTGATGAAGAAATGAAGGTCAAAATAGTCTGTATTTAGCAGATTTTAAGACAAAGAGGAAACTATTGTATGATCCAAAGAAACATGTGGCAGTTACATAGAACTGGCTCAAATAATTTTTTAGTTATTGGTTATGTGTTATCAAATTAAGTGGTTTAATCTCCATATGGCTCTTTTTCCTCACCCACCTTTGAGAAATGTTCCCTGCTACACAGACTGAGGATATTGAGGGAAGATGCTAACATGAGTGGTGTGTTAAGGAGTAAGGGTTATATGAGTGATAAGGGCTTACAAATTAGTCCTTCCTTATAACTCTTATTTGTCTGTCTATAATTTGTGAGTTTGACTGTTGTAAAATATTTGTTTACACTGTACATATTTCTCTGCCTAAGGTGCATTCTGATTGGTTTATTAAAAAACTAAATGGCCAATAGTGAAATAAGAGAATATATAGGACTTCTGAGCAGAGAGGGAGAGGAAGAGGGGGAGAGGGATGGGAAGAGAGAGGGGAGAGGGATGGAGATAGAGAGGGAGAAGGAAACTGGGAGGGGGAAACTAGGTGCATAATTTTTCCAGCAGACACAGAACAAGTTGGATGAGCCACACTAAAAAGCTGTAACTGAGTCATGTGGCAGAACATAGGTTAATATAAATAAATTAATTGTTATTAAAAACTAGTTGGAAAGAAAAGCCTAAGCTAAGGTCAACCTTTTATATTTAATAAAATACCTCCCGGTCATTATTTGTGGGCTGGTAATCCAAAGATAGTTGGACAAGAGAGCTTGCTCCTGCCACTGACATTCAGAGGGCATAGTTCTTCACATGCAGTTTCCCCAGCTGTAAATTCAGTGTCAGTGAGCTCCCAGTAGCTCAGATCGGCTGCCTCTGCAGGTTTCCCCATCATGATCTTGACACACTTGTTTATATAATCCCCACTCCTTCTCTTCCACTGGGTAGGGAGCTCAGCCTAGTGCTTAGCTCTTGATCTCTGCATCTGCTTCCGTAGGTTGCTGGATGAAGGGTCTATGATAACAAGTGTGAGGGGTGTCATTAATTTGAATACAGGTGATGGCCAGTTCAGACACCCTCTCCACTACTACTTAGAATCTTAGCTGAGGTCATTCTTGTGGATTCTTGGGAGTTTTTCTAGCACCCAGTTTCTCCCTAGCTTCAAAATGCTTTTCTATGTCAAGATATCTATTTTTTTGTTCTACCTCTCTCTCTCTCTCCCCCAACTCTACCATTCTGTTTCCTCATGTTCTCTTCTTACCTTCCTCTACTGTCCACACCCATGCTCTCAAGTCGCTCAGGAGATCTTATCTATTTTCCTTCCATAGGGATCCATGGATATCTCTTTTAGGGTCCTCCTTATTACCTAGCTCATCTTGGGTTGTGGATTGTAGCTTGGTTATTCTTTGCTTTATGTCTAATATCCACTTATGAGTGAGTAGGTAGCATGTTTGTCTTTCTAAGTCTGGGTTACCTCACTCAGGATGAGTTTTTTGTTTTTTGTTTTTTTTTCCCATCCGCTTGCCTATAAATTACAAGATGTCATGTTTTTACTGCTGCACAATACTCAATTGTGTAAATGTACCTCTTTAAAAAAAAATCCAGTCTTCAGTTGAGGGGCATCTAGGATGTTTCCAGGTTCTGGTTATTACTAATAATGCTGCTATGACTAGTTGTGTGGCTTGAGTGGACCTTTGTCAATTGAACCAGGATTTATCCCTAGTTTGTGAACTGACTTTTTGAAATCCGTTTGCTATAGAGGGATACCTTGCTCAGCCTTTATATAGTGGGGTGGAGCTTGGTCCTCTTTCAGACTTTGTTGACTATCCATGGGAGGCCTTATCCTCTTTGCGGAGTGGATAAGAGTGGAGTTTGGAGAAGTTGGGGATGAGTGGAAAGAGGAACTGTGATTGGTATGTAAAAAATAGCTTTTAAATTTAAAAGAAAAGAAAATAGCTTGTTATATTTGGTGCCCAACATGTGGTGTATAACTCCACAAAGCTTAGCAACCTGTGGGAAAAACAAGTTCTGAGTGGGCTCAGTGCTTGAGTCTTACAGATGCATGGCTCTTTTTAAGAGACTCTGCTGTCATGCACATGAATGGGATTTATGAGTGGTAGACAGTGGATTCATTACTCAATGGCAGAAAATGAGGCAGAAATGTTTATGGCAGCATAGATCCAAAAACCTCCAGATCTGGAGTTAATAGATTGGATCCAGGCCTGGCAGCATGAAGTTCTACTTTCAATTACCTAAAGAGGACAGAGCCAGCCACCAGGACTTGCAATATGCAAAGCCACACAATGAAGGGCCTAGCTGCCTTGGCTCATACTGTCAGAAGATAATGCAAGTACATGGCTGTAGGCACTTAGTAAGTCAGGTTCTGGCTTGTGAGAGATTGTGTTGTTTCATTGTAAATAATTATCCCACCCACTGGTTTAATTAAAAGTGCTGATTGGCCAAAGGCAGGCAGGAAGTGTGGGTGGAGCTACCAGACAGAAAACTCTGAGAACAGGAAGCACAAAGCAGAATGTCAGAGAGAAGCTGGAAGAAGCAGAGGACAACTATGCTGCTCTAAGAAAAGGTACCCAGCCACATGGCTGAACAAGATAAGAGGCATGGGTTAGTTTCAGGGTAAAGAGCTAGCAAGTGATATGCTTGGGCCTGAGGCTGATCAGCTGAAAACTATTTTAAACATCTGTGTGACTGCGGGTCTGTGGGTCCTAAACCTTGAGGTTAGGCCTGAAAGTCAGGGCCAGAAACTTCATAATACACAGGCTGAAAAACCTCTGAACAAATGACAGCATGCTTTAACATGTACTTAAATACCAAATAAATAAATAAAAGCTTTAAAAGATAGAGTAAAGTAATATAAAAGGAAAAGGTAGCATAAAGATGGGAAATACACAGGGTGTTTGGATCATATACAATGCATTGTGGCCTTCCTAATTTAACTGCTGGCAGACATTTGATTATGGAAACTTCTAAATTAAACCAATCTATATATTTTTAATGGACTAAGTTTAAAATGGAAGTCAGAAAATATGGTGCGTGGGGAAGAAATTTTGCTTTTGTTTCCACAGAAAACAAAAGGCTATGCATTTCTTCAAAAATAATAAAGATCAGATTTGAGAAGGAAGAACTCTTAAGGATTTTGGTTACAGACATAAGGGGAAAAGCCAAGAAAGACTACAAGATAGGTTACGTATATGCTGAGACTTTAAATGGAAGCAACTCTGATACTAGAAGAGACATGATATATCTTGCTGGGTACAGAGTCTTCGTGGCTTATTATTATTATTGCATGCAATTCTTTTGTATAGCATGAATAGAGATTTATATTATAGCTTGTTTATGCAATTCAAATGGACTTATAAACTTAACAGTTGCCTTTTACCTACTCAAACATAGAATTCTGCATCAAGAACAATTTGAAGGCTGCCAGCTGAGATAATCCAGCCTCACAGACTGTTACAACCAGAACTTCAAATAAGCTCTTTACTTTCCCATCACACAGCGACCAAACAAAACTTGACCATTATCTCTATTTTCTCAAAATCCCCATACAAGAGGAAGTAATTTTATGAACATGAATCTCACATTTCTAAGAGGTGAGGTAGATGTTTTTAGGTCATTTGATAGGTTATGAATGCTTATCATTATCTAGGGGAATTGGTTGCAAGTTGATTTAGGTAAGGTCAGAGGGAAAAAAAACTAAACAAAGTTTAGATTTAAGGATCTCTTTCTAAAGAGAAAAGGGAGGAATAATAAAGAAATGATGGTATAAAAAGATTACACATCTATTTTAAATTAAAAAGAAATTATTCATCTCAAATATATTGCTAAGAAACTTTGTATACTGATACAAATTTGAGGTTGTTTTTCTTTCTACTTTTATTCTCGATATTTTTAATATTGATACAATTTAAGGTTATTTTCATTATAGTGCACATATGATTTTTATTCTTGTTTGAGGCATTGTACCTATGCATCTCATTTGAAAATATAATGAACAATTTATAAATACAGGTTAGTACTTAGGGATTTATACTAATCAAACTTTTAATCATGTTAGGTAAGTTTTCAAGATAAAACAAATATGTTTTTGATAAGCAAATGGTCGTCAAATGTTTCAGAGACCTACAGAATGTAGCATTTTAGGTGTTTTAGTAATATAAGGCTTTTCATGACAGTGAGACACATTTGCTCCTATTGCTTCAATTTACTTCAAAAAAAAAAAAAGAAAAAGAAAAAAAAAGAATGATGGGCATTGAAATACCTCCTAAAGCAGTTTGCTTTCCGTATGGCAAAGATAGCCATCTAGACAAGAAACTGTCCTTGCCTTGATTGATAACAATAGTCTATCCAAATTGAACAAGTAAGACATAAGAGATAGTAACTGCTGAATTTTTCCAAGACAAATTAGAACAGTCCTTTAAAATTCCTACCTCACAGCAAAGTGTGTCATATATTCTAGGCATGTAGTGCAAATATTGATATCTCAATGCTGCAGAGGAACCTTGAGTGACTGTCTTGGCAGCCAAAGGGGTTTTTTTTTTTGTCATTCCTATAGTTTAGAGGTTGCTTGATTTGCACTTCCTGTTTATTCAGATCATATTATATCTTTCTCAGGTCTTGGATGGAGTTGAAGACAAGGTAGTACTAGTTTTACAATTTTCCTTGTTACCAAATTCAGAAATGAAACTTAAATAAGAAAAGAAAAGCTTATAAGGATGAGAAACATAAAACCATACATTGTTTATTTAGGAAAGTGTTTTAATACATAAAAAGGTACTTTTAAGATGGTAATACAAGTTATTATAAAAAGTAGTTTAGGTATAAAACTTTAGATTTATCAAGATAGGATAGATCATAGAGTATTCTCTTCGAATATGGCAAATACAAATGGACTGGATGTTGTGAATGTATTTCTTACCTGATAGTTTTTCTTATTGGATTTAGTGTTTGTTAGGTTATAGTTAAAACCTTTTCTTTTTAATTAGACAAAAGGGGCGAACTATTTCAGAACTGTTGTACACACTATAACGATGTATCTTTGCCTAAGGTATCTTTTGATTGGTTTAATAAGGACCTAAGTGGCCAATATCTTGGCAAGAGAGAACAGGCAGAAATTCTGGGCAGAGAAAGAAAACCTAGGAGAAGGAATCTAGATGCATGATTTCACCAGCAGCCTCAGAGCAAGTTGGATGTGCCTTACTAAGAAGAAGTAACTGAGCCGTGTGTCAGAATGTAGACTAATAGAAACAGGTTAGTAAAGTGATAAGAGCCAGTTTGAAAAAAAAACCTAAGCTAAAACCAAACTTTCAAAATTAATAATAAGTCTCTGGGTCATTATTTGCAGGCTGGAAGCCCAAAGACAGTCAGAGAAGAAATTTTGTTATAGTGGGATTATATTGTTCCATTATAAATAATTGTCCCACCCACTGGTTTAATAAAAAAGCACTGATTGGCCAAAGGCAGACAGGAAGTGTGGGTGGGGATACCAGACTAAAAGAACAGAGCAGAGATACCAGAGTGAAGCCAGAAGAAGCAGAGGACAACTATGCTGCTCTGAGAAAAGGTACCGAGCCACATGGCTGAACAGGATAAGAGTCATGGGTTAGTTTAAGAGTAAGAGTTAGCAAGTTATATGCCTGGGCCTTATGCCGATCAGTCTAAAATTAATGTGTCTCTGTGGGTCTGTGAGTACAAACCTTGAGGCTAGGCCTGAAAGTCCAGGCCAGAAACCTCTTACTACAAATGGCAGCCCAACGTGGGTAAAATATACCCACATAAAGCCATAGAAAGCTTAAAAAATGGTCTAGAGCACAGAAAGGAAGCCCAAAGCAACTTCCGAGTTGTGTCTCCGAAGTGGCCCATGGTAAATCGACTCAGTAGTGTATGGGATTAAATTATAAAATGGTTTGTTTGCTACATGCAATTTAAAGTGAACAAGGCCAGTTCCTGAGCCTAGATGTAATCAAGGAACTCTATATGGTGGATTTAAGGTTTCTGTTAATAAGGACAAAAAGAGAATAGAGTCAAAGATGGCTTCCTAGTGGTGATGTTTTCTTGGATCAGGTCTTTTTGTTGTTTTTTTTTTTTGTTGTTGTTGTTTTTTTTTTTTTTTTTTTTAAGAGAAGCTTCCTGATTCAGCCTTAGAGGAAAACACTTGTGAGTCTTTTAAGAGGCCCTTCTGCCAAATAATTAAATAGAGTTAATGAGCAGCACATGACAAATCTTTACTTGGTGATTACATTGACCCTAAAATTCCCAGAGTACTTGGGCTAAAAATCTAAATTCTATGAACTTAGACTAGGGTGGAACCATCCATCCATCCTACCAACCTTTAAGCCTTAGCCAAGGACCTTGACAGATTAACAGTATAGTTAGAAACAGAAAGAAATAGAAGAGTCTGGGTGGAGTCAATCACCCTAGCCAAGCAAAGGTGTGATCAGAGACAGAAAAAGTTAAGAAATAAATATACAGTAAAGACAGTTTTTTTTATATATTATTAAATAAGTCTAAGTGGTTTAGAGTGTGTTGAAAAAATATATATGCATAGGCTTAGAGAAAGAAAAGATAAGGTAGAGAAAGCCCTTAAAAAAGAAATAGAGTAAAATAAATAAAATAAATAAATAAAAAATAAGCCACGTAAAGATGGAAAATACAAAGAATGTCTGGATACTATATGTTATTTTCTTATCTTTAGGCTTCTTGACTGAAAATAAAATAGTAAAATTTGCTAAAAGACAGTTGATTATAAATGCTGTTGGATTAATTCAACCTATATATTTTGTAAATGAGTTGACTTTAAAACTGAAATCCAAACATATGCTACTTTGGAGAAGAGGTTTTCTTTTTATTTCCACAGAAAATGAGAGGATGTGGATTTATTCCTGGATAAAGAACATAAAGTTTGATAGAGGAAGACCCCCTGAAAAATCTCCAATGAAAATGGATGGTCCAGATGATTCAGCATTTCAGAGCACCTCTGTTGAAGTTTCCAGATCTCTGTATCCAGAACAATTTCAAGGAGACTGGCTGAGAGGACCCAGCCTTACAGACTACTCCACTAAACTTGTACATAATCCTACGTTTTTCTTTGGATTTTCATAAGATTGCCAGCGCACCCATTTAGCAGGAAGTAGCCTAGGGATTGAAGCCCACATTCCCAAAGCATGGATTGTAGATGTTTGTGTTTGTTTACAGTGTTGGTTACAAATTGTTATAGTTAACAGTAAAAAAAAAAAATGTACAAAGGAAATTAGATTTGGGTTTCTTGTTTTAAAAAGAGAAAAGGGGATATGTAGTGGATTTATGATGTTACATTGTAAATGATTATCCTGCCTATGAGTTTAATAAAAAGCACTGATTGGTCAAAGGCAGACAGGAAGTGTGGGTGGGGCTACAAGGCTAAGAAAGCTCTGGGAACAGGGAGAACAGAGCAGAATGCCAGAGAGAAGCCATAAGAAACAGAGGACAACTATGCTGCTCTGAGAAAAGGTACCGAGCCACATGGCTGAACAGGATAAGTCATGGGTTAGTTTAAGGGTAAAGAGTTAGCAAGTTATATGACTGGACCTTAGGCCGATCAGCCTAAAATTAATGTAAGCATCTATGTGTCTCTGCAGGTCTGTGGGTCCAAATCTTGAGGTTAGGCCCGAGGAAAGTCTGGGCCAGAAACGTCTTATTATATTTTGTTACATAGAACTGCTGACTCACAAGCTGTGTTGTAATCCTTCAATGACAAAAATCATTTTGATAGCAAGTGCATGGTTGCTGGTAGCAAGGTCAATTGAGTTGGACTGACTTCCCTCTCTTGGTAATCAACTTTATTTTTCAGGTATGTCATGACCCTAAATGACTTAGAGAGTTTTAAGTGTTTATTTGTTTAAATAAGGAGTGCATTTCACCTCATTTGCCAAAAGTGTTTCAGGGAAAGACCGTAATGTGATGGTAATCACCTAAGTGATTTCATTGACTTTAAAATGCTTTAACATGATTATAGATTTTCTTTAAATCTAAATGTTCTTAGCTTCAACATTCTTGCCTCACTGCCTTTGAAAAATTGCACTACCTTTTCAGGTTGTTGTATGTACCCTGTGCATGGCTTCTCATTTTACCCTTCAGAGATTGCCACTGCAATTTCTTATGCTTTCTTCCTTCACTAATTTGTAAAAACTTTGCTTTTTAAGGCAATTTTTTTTCATTATATTACTCCAAAGAATGGGTTTAGGTCACAGGATACACAAAGTGTTTGAAGGTAATGATCCTTGCCAAGCTGGTAACGTGAACAATTGGGTAGGTAGGTGGACACATAGAAAATTCTGGTATTGATTTTACCAGCTTCTCACATATATTAGACAAATTACGATAATAGTGAAATGTCACTTTTGGTTTGTAAATTTCTAAAGAATTCTATAATAATCATATTTAATGTTATTATGAAATATTAGCATAGTTTCTTTTGTTAACTAAGCTTGTTGTCACATGAGAATTATTTTCTTATGACAACTATTCTAAGCCCACTTCTTTAGAATTAAAATCTGGCTATGACAAAGTTTGATTAATAGTTGAAGCAATGATTGTGGCAATACCACACTCAGTGTTTAATGATAAGATCATAACCAAGATTTCCAGTTTTTACTTGTGGTTAAATGTAAATGTATTTCTTACATGACTAAAAGGATTTCCTTTTGTGAGCAGATAGATTTCCCTTTATTGCACAATCTGCATCCATTTAGTATTAAAGTTTTTATTCAAATATCTAATTCAGAGTAATTTTACATAAGAAAACGAAAAGTTATTCATAACCCACTGAAGTCAGTTTTAGTCTAATTTTTATTTATTGGGTAAAATACCTCCCATTTTTAAATTAAGATATTGCATTTTTTTAAAGCTCTAAGTCAGGTTGACAGTAGTAGAGTATATTTGTGTTACTTGCTACATAGGATAGAGAACACTAAAAGCCTTAACAATGTCCAGAACAATCACCTGCATGTAAGACTTATTTCCTTCACACATTCATGATCTTCTCTATGACCATATATAGTCTTTCTGTCTCCTTCTGTGGACATTGGAATTCTGTATTAGATATGAATTAGGTTAATACTGCTTCTTCAGAGGTTGTAGGGAAGGAGATGAGGTTCCTAATTAAGACTGTTATTTTTCATCATGATCTTGCCCTCTTTTCTCATATACTTCCCCCTCCGTCTCTTCAGCTGGACTGGCAACTTGACCCAGTGCTTAGCTATGGATCTCTGCATCTACTTCTATCAGCTGCTGGATGAAGGTTTTATAATGACAATTAGGGTGGTCATCCATTTGATTATAAGGGAAGGGCAGTTCAGGCACTTGAGACAGCTGACCTGACTATTGGGAGCTCACTAACTCTGAAATGACAGCTGGGGATCCTACATAGAGAACTGAACTATGGCCTCCAAATGTGGATGACAGCTGAATGGCTTGCCAGTTTGTGGGACCTCTGGCAGGGCGACCATAATTTATTCCTGGTGCAAGAACTGGCTTCTTGCAGCCCATTCCCTACAGAGAAACACTTTGCTCGTCCTTAATACTAGGGTGAGGGGCTTGTTCCTACATCAACTGGATATGCTAGACAACATTGATTCATCCTGAGAGGACTTAACTTCTCTGATCAGTAGTTGGGGAAGATGGGGTGGGACAAAGAAGCTGTGGGAGGACTGGAAAGAGGGGAGGGAAAGGGAACAGGGGTGAGTATGTTAAAAAAAAATGGAAATAACAAAAAGCAAGCTAGCTGAGCAAGAGGGGGAAAGGATGATTTTTGCATTTTTCCTCCTCTACACTGAGAATCAGATAGAGCTACCGACTGAACTCTATAAATCTGTACTTTTTAGATTTGACTGATTAGTTTTATTTACAAATTTCATATGTGAAGAAAAAAAATATGTTTTTGCATTACAGAATCTAATATTCTGTATACAAAACAGGGATAATCCAGAGAGTCCTTCATACTGAAGCATTGCAGGGTTAATAAGGTATAACAGCTTCACTTAAGAACAACTCTAATGGGATTAAAAAAAAACAAAAACAAAAACTTGAACATTTTGTTGTAGAATGCCAATTATTCTTGTAGAAATACCTGACAAAGTACTTACTCATAGGTGAATATTTGACAGAATAAAGAAAATTAATTATTTTAAGAAAATTATTTAGCATTTGTTGCCAGTAGTATTGGTTTTGAGCTTCTGTGCAAGCATAGGGACCTGAGTTAAATCCACAGAATTCACACTGAAAGGCACATACAGTGACACATGTTTATAATCCAGCCTTGAGGTTACAAGCAGAGACTTGTGGACAGTGGGCCACCTGCTTGGCTAGCCTAGCCTAAAGGGTGGACCCATGTCTCAGAGACTTTAACCTTAAAACAAGGTAGATGCATGGGTACAGAGTGATTCTCAAGATTTACTTCTGCCTGAGTATATGTACATGTTCTCAGATACATGTCTACTCATAAACAAACACAGACACACACCACACACACACACATACACACACACACACACACACACACACACACACACACACAGTTCCAAGTGAAAGGTGGAACTTTTGAAATTTTGAATGTGCTATAATGAGTTCAACAGCTTAAGAGATTGATGGCACATAATGACTTTCTGATGAAATCAATATTGATATATTAAAGTATTTAAAACATATACATACCAATATACCAGTTTTAGAAAATTAGTATAACTCCTTGTATCATTTTTTAAATGAGAAATATATGATCTTAAAAAATTGTGCCTGAAAGAGCCAAGCAAAGTTAAAGATAGTCACTGTATGACAAGCAGTTTACATAATTTCATGATTTATAACAAAAACAATGTTGTACCAAACTGGTACAAGTTGAGCTCTGTGGGGGCTTCAAAGTATATCCACAATTAGGACTTCTAGCTTCTCAGTCACCTCCTGGAGAATCTTGACCTTCAGAGACTTCAAAGAAAATGATCTAGTATGCAGAGTTCAAAATTATTATTTAAAAATTAATGCTGAAGTACTTTCTTTGACTTTTCATTTCTAGCATGACTATAAATATAACTCACATAAATAATGTTTTCAACAATTTTTGAGTAAAAAAGGTCTTGAGACAAAAATATTTAAGGTTTTCTACAATGGTTCAAATTAATTTTTATATCATTTAGGACAATAGTAAACATTTTCTTTCTCTTTAAAACTTTTATTTCTTGTTCTTGAAATTTGATGAATTTTGTTATACAAGATATATAAGCACTATTTTGTGAGACTGTCTTTTGTCATTTGTCATGGTGACTGTGTTAATGTTTCTGTCTGTTGAGGTGATAAGACACTGTAACCAAAAACAACTTGGGGGAGAAAGGGTTTATTTCAGTGTACTTTCACATCAGAGCCTATCAGCCACAGAAATCAGGACAGACACTTGAGGCACCAGTAGATACTTTGCCACCACAAATCTCTCTGGCATCATGCCTTTCCCTCATGATGGGCTGTTTATCCTGAGATAGCAAGCTATCCTAGACATTCATGTTCAAGTTGTTTGTTCTGAGGGTAATCACAGCAAGTAGGAACATAGCTAATATGCAAACAAAAAGAAATATAGTTTTCCATTTTTTAATTTTTAGTCTCTGCCTGTCTATAAATTATATTTCCTGTAAGAAGCATGCAGCTTTATCTTTTGAATCTACTTTCTTTTGAATCTATTTTTTTAGCTGGAGAATTAAAACCCCTTACGTTTTTGGAGTTATATAAAAGCCTACACTACCCCAGTGATGCTGTTCCCTCTCATGTTTGGTTCTTTTTCTATGGCCCCTTCGCTCATCTCATACTCTGATGCTATTTCATGATCCCTGCATTTTCCCTCTTCCGTGGAGAGGATTCTCTGGAGTAATTTTGCAGTGCTGGGCTAGCTCTCATGTACTCCCTTACTTGATGCTCATCTAGAAAGTTCTGTTTCCTTTTCAGTACAGAAGGATAACTGCGCTGAATGTCACCATACACATTGGTATTTATTTTCATCTCAGTGCTGAAAGTTCACCATTCAGTGATCTCTGGACCTTCACAGTTTCTGCTTAGAAGTGTTATTCCGGCGAGTTATACATGACTTGGCACATTTTGTAGTTTCCAGTATTCTTCATTTTGTACTCTTAGCATCTTTAATATCTCTTGGGATGTCATTTTCTGATTTTTCTAAATACTTTCTTGCCAAGATGTTTATACCTTTCCCAGAATTAGGGTATTTTTCTGCTATTATTTTCTTGGCTGTGTCCTCTATCTCTACTTTTTAAGTTTTTTCCTGACCCCTTATTCTAGTTCAATGTTTACTCATTGTCTAGTTGATGGCTTGGGGTTTTATGCATTGTCTTCTTCATGTCAAGTATTGACTAAAATCTGAGTATGGCGCCATTGTGCACAGATGAAGGTAATTTCCATTAGCTCATCTTGTAGCATGTGTTGCTAGTGGAGCATCCACAAATGTGCTTTGAACACTATGCACATGGCAATGCAGAGAAAAGAGAAATTAAATGCCAGAAAAAGCAATGAACAATAATGATGCAGATGTGGAAAAAAAGAAAATGCTAAGCACCTACTAAGGCATTCACAACTATAACAGCAGAAATGGTGGATGCCATAGTTCAAGTTCAATCCTATGGACAAAGCAACACTTATAAAAGGCAGCATTTAATTGGGAGTCTGATTATGGTTTTAAAGTATTAGACCATGATCATTATGGCAAGAAGAATACAGGCATGGCATTCAAGCAGTGTCTGAGTTACATCATCATCTTCAGGGTTGGGTGGGGGGGGGAGAGAGAGAGAGAGAGAGAGAGAGAGAGAGAGAGAGAGAGAGAGAGAGAGAGAGAGAGAGAGAGAGAGAGAGAGAAAGAGAGAGAGAGAGAGACTGCATAGACATTGGCTTTTGAAACATTGAAGACCACCCCAAGAGAACATTTTTCCCAGCAAAGCCATACCTACTCCAAAAATGTCACATCTATCTTCTAACCATACCCAGACAGTTTGTCAACTAGTGAGTAAAAAATGAAAATAGATATGTCTATTAAAGCCATTCTCATTGAAACCCTTGGCCTCTATAGAATTGAAATCATATCTACTTCAAAATGCATTCAGTCTAACTCCAAAAGTTGACAGTCATTCAATCTTAAGACTGCTTAAAAGGACAAAGTCTCTTTTGAGTCTCAAAGCAATTTCTTAAATGTACCCCCTGAAAAATCAAAATGAAAAGCAGATGTGTGGTGATGTATCTTATATTTAGTAAAATCAGCCTGGAATATCACAGAACAGAATTACCCATAATCAGTCACAGGAATTGCTAACTCACACCTTTAATCCCAGCATGGGAAAGACCCAATGGTAACCTATACTTTTAATCCTGCAACTCCAGAGATAGAGATCTTTCTGTGCTTCTATGAATTCGAGGCCTAACAGACAAACAGTTGTTGTTCATACCTTTAATCCAAACTCTAGGGTTATGATGCAGACATAAAGTGAAACAGCTGGGTGAATAAGATATTTAAAGCAGGCATAGGCAGACATTGAGGTATTCTGTGGAAGGGACCAGACAGTCTGCGGAGTGTTGAAGAGAAGTTGGCTGGGTGTGAATAGACTGTGGTCTGTTTCCTCTCTCTGATATTCCAGTCTTTTTCCCAAGATCTGGCTCTGAGTTTTTATTAAATACCAACTAGAATTCATTTTTCACAGATCAAATAATTCCACCATTTATTGACACATAATATGCATTACTATTCCACATGAAAGAGAGAGGACATAGTGACATACTAGACCAAAGCATGACAAAAACCCAGGAGGAAAACTCCAAATCCTGTGTCTTTTTGTCTAATGGCAAAAAACTTAGGTGATTCTTTCTTCTAGTTCTTCTGACTGCAGCACACTTTTCACACTTTTATATCATCTCCAGCTCCCCTTAGTGGGTATTCCATGGCACTGACATCTCTATCATTATGGAGTCTTCAGAGCAATCCAGGTTCCACCTGCACATCTTCCCGCAGTGCTCTCTCCAGGTTTTCCTGAAGGAACTCCGCTGCCATACTTCTGGCTTCTTTGGCTTTCCTTAACTGTAAAGGAGTATTCAAGCCACCACAGTGGAAGAAGAAATAAAATTAAAGAGTTTTTAAAGCTAATATAAAGAAAGAAAATAAAGTTTGGAGAAATTAAATTGTGAGAAAGAAATCAAAAGGAAATTTAAAATATTTAAAAACTGTAAAGAGAAAAGGGAGATAGAAAGTAAAGTCTGTCTGTCTGTCTGTCTGTCTCTCTCTTTCTGTGTGTGTGTGTGTGTGTGTGTGTGTGTGTGTGTGTGTGTGTGTGTGTGTTGTGAGGTGTGTTTGAGGCCGGATTTCTTGATTTTCTTGATGGCCAGTAGAAAATGGCAAAGAACCAAATTATATTAGTTGGTATTTATGGAGATTGCATCAGTGTAAAACCAATGCATGGCACTAAGCTTTGCTGCCCTTTGAGATCTTAGCAGACATTCTATAAACTCTTCCTGTATAGGGGGAAGGGCACCCTACTGTTCATACGCACAGGTGCCTGATGAAGCTCACCACTCTCTTTTGCTGGCCACCTAAACTGAGAGTCTTAAAGAGAGAAGAGATGCCATTTTTCATGTATCTTCTGGGCTCATTGGACTGTAATTTTGGAGCTGACAGTATAACATGTGATAACTACCTAGTAGTTCCAAGGGAAAAGAAAAATGTAGGGAATGTTTACCAAAGCAGCAGGCTGTGTGCAAACCACTCACATTGGCTTCATATTCTATTGCAATCATTTGTGATAACTATTATGGAGGTTTTCTAAAGGTCCATGCAAGACTATGCAATTCTTTCATTGGCTTTTCTGTTCTACAATAAGAGTTTTTCACTGTGTTCCCCCTCCTTGCGTTACCATTTCTTCTGCTATATTTTAAGGCTATATGATGCTAGGCTCAGTACTCACATTTTGTTTCTTTTTTTTCTTTGTTAATAGCCAGAATCTAGGCATGTGATGCTTAAGTGTAAATTATCAAAATCACAAACATGTGTAACCCCTGTGAGGGAATATCTAGATTATATTTAGCCAGTCTGTCAAAGGCATATCCTCAATTGAGGTGTCCTTCTTCGATGTAACTCTAGTTGGTATCAGTGGATAAGAGCTATCCAATATGAATTTTAACTTTTTTGTGGTAGTTTGAATGTATCTGTCTCCTTTAAGCTCATAGAGTATGACACTATTAGGAAGTGTGGTCTTGTTGAAGTAGGCACAACATTTTTGGAGGAAGTATGTCACACGTGATGCATAAGTGTGAATTATCATACTTTCAAGCCCATGGAATGCTTGTGAGGAATTATCTAGACTACAGTGAGCCTCTGAGAATGTCTGTGGGAGATTATCTTGTTTGGGTCAAGTAATACAAGAAGACGCATCTTAACTGTTTGGGGATCAGTACTGAATGAGTTCCCTGAATGTATAAAGAGAAAGTGAACTGTTAACAAACATTCATTGCATTCTGTTTCCTGACTGTGAATGCAATGCAGCCAGTGGCCTCACACTGAAACATCCTTGCCAGGATGGACTGTAGCCAAATAAATTCATCCCTTTAAGTTGTGTTTGTCAGAAAATTCCATCATACTAGGGAAAGTTTCTATGTTGTTTCTTGCCAAATATCTGTTCAGTGTTCCGCTTCGTTCTGTGTATCTATGCATCTACCTTCTTGAGAAGGGAAGTACTTGCTGTTTCTCATCTGCTGTCTTGGTTCTGCTTTACCCTTCTCAGTGCAAGTGTTTCATTAAACATTCAATGCTGGTTCACACTAAAAGATTCCAACTTTTGCTAAATTATTCTAGTTAACTTGTTTGAAGAAAATTTCTTGTTGAAAGACTAAAAATACAATGTATTCTACTCATCAAGAGTCAACCTTTAATCTTTACTCCCCGGCTATAATTTATGCTGGCTCCCATACATCCTTCTGTAACATAGAAAGCAGGAGGCCCCCTGTAATACCTTTTTGCCTGCACATAGTGACTTTGCCACCAAACACAGTATCATGACCCCAACTACTCAATAATTGGTACTAACATGATTGGTGCCATTGATTTTTTATCCTTTTGTAAATATAACTGGAAAAATGATTTCCTACCAAAGTATATAATCTTTCTTTGACCCCCTAACCAGAACTATCTTGCTTATTCAGCATTTCAGTCATTGTACAGTGAAAGTCAGAGCTGAGATAATCACAGCTTTGTCCTCTGTGGATTTGCCTTTGACACTTAAGGTAATAATATGAGTTAATATTATTTTTAAAAAGTTTTAGAAGGAGGATTGTCAGAACACCATCACTCATCCTTGGCTCACATGTCAGAATGGATTCTTGGTATTTTCCTTCACCCCCCACTAGACATAAATTCTTAAAATTTACAGATCACAGCAGGCAAAGAAGCACAAATGCCATTCTAGAGAGAAACTGCTTTTAACTGTTGGCAGAAATGATTGATAAATGTATTGTGAAGAAGCAGGCAGAGAAAGAAGTAAGCTCCAGAAAGGAAATGGGGGAGCGAGTAGGATGAAATCTGCTTTCAGGAGTATGTATAGCTGAACACACAACACCCAAAAATCCTGGTGGCATTGGCACATGAACATGATAATTAGCATAAATCAGTGAAAATAATGAATATATAGCAAGTATAGCACTTTAAAGTTTGGTGTAGAAATGTAGCCTTAACAGGCAACAAATTAACTATGTGTCAAGACAACAGCAGCTACAATACAAAGACAGAAGCAAATGTTTTTGACAGACACTATGATTTATCTGTATACAGGAGGGAATTGCATTGCTGTCTCATGACTTATACCTACATAGGCTCCAAATCAAAGAAAATGCAATTTATTTTCAAATTGAGAAAGAAGTTTCTGAAATGTGACCTTGTAGGTAGGAACTCAGGTGAAAATTGATTCCGTTTGATAAGAAGTCTTCTGCATATA
Source organism: Phyllotis vaccarum (assembly GCA_033318265.1). Classification (NCBI taxonomy): domain Eukaryota; kingdom Metazoa; phylum Chordata; class Mammalia; order Rodentia; family Cricetidae; genus Phyllotis; species Phyllotis vaccarum. Next base: position 102,471,798 of record JARWLC010000009.1, on the reverse strand, counting down.
TGGTGATAATTATTGTGGCTCAGGTGTAAAATGTGCCTCATCGAGGACAAGTGAAGCCCTGAGCGAGTGTATATGCTTAGCATGGGTATGGCCATGACTACTGCTCTCTACAGAGACCATTCCTACTGAGACTGGCTAAACCTGCCTCCTAGTTGACTTGTGAACCAGAAACTCCCTCCCCTTGTTTAGCTGAATGTAAAATTCCATCTCCCTGTTCAACTGTAAATAAAAGGCACAAAGTATCTGAGGTGCTGATGATGTCTGTGTGCTCCTTCCTCATGCCCTTCCTGTCATAGTCAGGTCTAGAACCCAAACTGTGTAAGCGTGTGGCATTGTGCCAGAGGGCTTTATTAAACGCTTGATCTCTAGCTTGTGATTCTGGAAGACTGTGATTTTGTAAAGTTTTTAAACTTTGGGAAGTGGAGTATATTTGAGGGAGGTTGAGTCACATGTGTGCCTTTGAAGATTGCACATCTAGTCCCCAGTCCCTTACACTTGCTTTGTTCACCATGAGCCTAGCCATCCAAGCCACCACTCACTGATTATCTGAAAGCATGAGCTAAAATAAAGCCTCCCTCTTAAATGTGTGTACATTGGCTGCTTCATCACAGTGATGCAGAAGTAGCCATCAGAATATTTAAAAGGCTTCTTGTTTAGCAGCTTAACATCATCTTTGTGGAAATCCTTTTCAGTGGTATGAACAATCTTACAGATCCATGAGTAAAACTGGCATCCCATTCAGAATAATTTTTTTAAATCCTGTTATTAAATTTAAATTCAGAGAGTAGAAATATAAACTGTGATTAAGTGTGTGTGTAATTTCTCAAGAAAATGTATGTTTGTATTCCTATATAGAATATATGTTATAATTACATATAATAATATAGAATAATTATAAATATATAATAAAATAGAATATATTTCAATTACATATATTATATATAAATTCCTTTATAGAAACTTGTCTTTGTTCATATGTGTGTGTATGTCTGTTACATATGTGTTAGTGGTTACAAAGGCCAGTAGACAGCATTGGAGGCTTTGGAGCTGGAATCTATGTGGCTGCTGGCAACCTTACCATCTCTCCAGCCAAAGAATTATAAATCAGATACACAAAATTTTCTTTATTAATGTGATTATTTCAAAATATGTTGACATATTTTATATTTTCAATCACTTCAAAACAAGCATGCATGTAAGATTGTCAAAAGTTTCACCATTCTGACAAGTTTGAAAACAATGTAGGTCTTCATTAAAACTATTCTGTAAAGCAGTCAAATATAAAATAAATAGTTGGCAATTTGGAAAGAGATGCCTATCTAGTCTTGTTAAGAATAAAAACAGAAAAAAAGAAAGACCGAAATAATTATTTTTAAACAAGTTATTTAATATGTATAACATGTAATATATCCAGAATTAAAATTATATAAAAAAGTGTGTCCATTTGTGTATGTGAGGGAAATAGGGAGGGTTAATGGCAGTATTTTATGTTCTCTAATTTTGGTAACAGTCTGTCTAAACTTACTGTAAATTAATGCCAGCATTAATTTGCTGCATTACTGATGATTACAAAGTTTGTTTTTTTTTTCCAGCATCTTTAAAAATTCGCACAGTAAATGAAATCAACTATGTATTTAGGGAAAGTACATATATCATAATGAAATGCATAAAAAATTAGAAATAAATAACATTAGTATAAAAAATTCACAAGATACTTGCTGGGTTAAAAATGTGCAGATTAAATACCTCTGATAGTGAAAGCAGAATTATTCCACAGGAGGTATGTGTCATGGGAGGGGAAACCGATATGTGTATATTCTCTGTACCCTGAGAGTAGCACTAAATACATGCAGCTGTGTTCACCAGTTGAATAAACAAATGGCCCATTAGTGTTTTAATTTGCATAATGATGATTACTGGTAAGACTCCCAATGTTTGAAATATTTATTGCTCATCCTCCATTCTTCTTTCATGGATCATTTGTGTATATTTCTCATTCTGTTTCTACAAAAGTATTTATCTTTTTTGGTTTCTCTCTTTAGTTGATCATATGGGAATTGTCTGCAGTAGTATTAACAGGTACTTTAGCTTCACAAACCCTAAATATTTTCCTCTGTTATTATAGGCCTTTGAAATGTGTGTGTGCTGTTTTTATAACACACTAAAAACATGATTGTTTTCTGCAATCATAACTACTGGGTTTCCTTTTTTTTATTTTTTCCTAGGGCAGGGCTGTTCAATATGATATGTAGTGTTATTTTTCTGTAATGTTCCATTTCTGATTTCAGAATTCTTTCTTCTTCCAGCAGAGTTTGGTATGGTGGGATTCAGGCATTACTGAGAGAGACTCTCAGGACCTCGGATGGGGCACGGCCAGCCCCCACTGAGGATCTGGAGTATGCTGCCTTTTGGCAATTGTTTGATTATTCCTATGCCAATGCACGTCAGCTTCAGGAATTATGTATTCTCATGAACTTATCACTTCCCCTATGCTTTTCTGGCTATTGTCATACAGTTCTATTTAGGGTTCCAACTTTGGATCAATGACCAAAACAATAAAAATGTAAAAAACATCCAAAATAGACTCATTTGACATTTCAAGTTAAACTAAATCAAATCTCTAAAAATTAATATTAAAGAACTGGAATCTTGTTACTGATGACACTGCTTGTTTCATGGAGATGTTATGTGTCCCACCATAAGACAAATTCTCCTTTATCGCCCATAGAGAGAGTAAGAAGAAAACTATTAAAATTGAATTGGTGATAAACACCCAATGTTTCTGTCTGAAAATGGTAAACTACAAAGGGCTCTATTTATCTATTATTGGAATGCTGAAGTTGGAACTGTAATTCCTTTCAAGCTGACCCCTTCCCTTTCCACATCTTTTAACATCTATCTGTTTGTAAAATCTTCTTGTATTTTAGTTCAGACTGACATGTTGAAGTCACCTCCTTGAGAATAGTGCTTAATACATTACTCAACACAATCGTTGTTTTCTGATTCCAATAGGAAAAATAAATAAATAAATACACTCTAACCCAGCATAAGATGTCCTCTTTTTAAATAATCTTGACCTGTAATCTCGTGACTTTTAATTTTATAGGCATATACTTCAACCATACTGAAGCTGTTAAGCCAACTGCACGTGTCTCCAGGGCTGTAGCCTGTGTTCAAATGTTACCTGTTTGTTTTTTGTTTTGTTGTTGTTTTCTGAAGCATTTTTTTTTATTCAGCCTTTGGTTCTATGTGCCATTCTTTGAGGACAAGGCCAGCATCTGTGTCTTTACCTGAAAAGCCTTCCTAAGTGATGGGGACAATGTTACAGGACATAATGAATGTTAAAAACTTATGCAGCTACAGGAAAGTCTTAGTCATTACTATTTTTTGGCTATTCTGAATACTAACTTTCTGTATGATATCATGATGACTCATATTAAGTCTTTACTTAAAAACTACAATCACTTGGGAGACAAATCTAAGCATTAAATACCTGTTCTTTACCCATAGTGGCCCAGTGCTTCTTTCTGATTAAAATTATCAAATAAATACTATCTAACTAAGGCTCAGAATATTGTTAAAACGTGATGGAGTCAACCAAGGGTGTTGTGAGTTCTCAAATACATGTTTCTGTTATTTCCAGAAGACAGTATTTATCCTCTGACCTATGGTTTTTAAAACCCTTTTGCCCCCTTTTTGTGATGTTTCCTAAGTACTTGTGAGTTTGTATTAACTACCATCTGCTATGTGGAGAATCTTCTCTGGTAAAAGCTGAGAGTTTTACTAGTCTGTGGTACAAGGATTATTTAGAAGGAAGTGTGACAGAATGTGTCCTTTTGCAAAATAACAGTATTAGAGCCTTTTACTTCACTTGCTAGTATTCTTGATTAAGTTTACAGTACCAGCTGTGAGTTTTCTCTTTTGAAGGAGTTGGAGAAAGGGAATAAGAATGGCAGCTTGCAGAGGTAGGCATGATCTAAGTACATTTTATTCATATAGAAAATTACTGAGGAGTTAATAAAAATTAGAACAATGACAAGTATTCTAATGACCAGTGATTTTTTTCTCCAACTTTCTCTTAGAAAATAGACTAATATATCTGTTAAGAAACACGCAATCTAGGCCTGACACGACAAGTTTGAGCCTAGTGTGGATTATGTTAAGACCTGATCTCTAGAAAAATATTACAAAGAAAGAGTGGGGAGATGGGACAAGAGAATTTGGTGGCTTTGAAGAAAGAACAAGATGTTCTAGTTTAGCTTCAAAGTCAAATCTGAGTTGTAAAACAAATTATAACTGTCTACAGCACACATCAAATAGAGGAAAACAGCGACAAGGTGTAGAACTTTGTTGACTATTATTCCTCATTTGCTTCCCTGAGTCCTTGATTAACATCTTATTAATTTGGTTGTCTTTCAGTTGCAGCTTTTAAATTACATTTATTTAGAGCTTCACAGGTGGTAAGTACTAAGCCAAGCACTCAAGAAGTGACATAAAGCCAGCACAATGCATGCTCCTGTGAGATACATATCATGAACACTAATTCTGGCCTTATGACTGTCCTTTAATAGGGAGAAGGTGGTGGGAACTTTAATTTTGCCAAAATGTCTAGGACTTTTTAAGTATTTGCTAGTCATCTTCTTAAAATATATTGGATTGCCTGGGTTAGATTTTTTGGCAAGAAGGATTGATACTGTAAACCACAGAGGTACCCACAGACCTGTCTAACACTAGGACTTGTAGTACTGTTTTCCTTTCTGCTTCCTTGTTCAGCATGGATTTCTGTAGAATACTGGTTTGATGTGTATAAAACTGTAGAGCAGCTTGGCTCTTTGTGCTCAGTAGGGGCTATGCTTTGTCTAATGTCTTTCTACCATCCTTTCAAAATCTATAACTTCTGATCCACAGATCACATATTCCTTTTGGTCTGGGTCTCAGATTATTGCTGGTCCCTTTTAGCAAGTGAAGTTTGCTTACGTATTTTCAGACTGAAGACATAGAGTGCTGGGGGCAGTATTCCAATGTACTCCTAATGGATCTGTTAAGAGCAAAGCCATTTCAGCCTAAATAAAGACATTAATATTTTACCAGTGAAACAGGGCCAGCTTAGAGAAAGAATAATCAAAAATATACTTTCCTGAGATGGATCATCACAGCATGCAGTGTTTGTTAAAATCTAGATTGATAAATCTCTTTATCATGCCTTCCTATATTAGAATAAATAGAATCTTTCTTTGAAACTAAAGAATAAAGTACAACTCAATCAAAGAAGACTGAACATAAGGCTTTAATATACTCTCATTGTATTGTACATGATTGTATAGCATTATGTTTTGCTATTAATGAAATGAGGAGAAAATTTTCTAAATTTAACTTAGTTTTGTCTTGTTCTTTTTCCTAATTACTGGTTAGAAACAGAACAACAGTTAGCACAAAAGGCTAGTTGAAGATGCATTTTCTTGGAAAAAATATGAGATTTCATTTCACATACTTGCTTTGCATAATTTAACAATAACCCTCCTGTAAAAGTGTGTTTTCATATGGATGATATGTAACCTGCAGGATGCAGTAGGATTTTCAAAATTGAGGAATTGACAAGGTGTATACACCCATGCCCTGTTTATTCATGTAGACTCCTATGGATCATAGCATGAATAGAGGCAAGGCAATTTTAACCTCCAACAGTTAGAAGTTAAAATGCAGCATAATTTGTAACAGTGCAAGTTTGTACATTTCATGGGAGCTTTGAAAGAGTTTTCCATCAACAAATGCTATTCTGTATATTCATTACTCATAGATTTATCTACAGTGTGACAATTTTGCCTTTAGTACAAAGATTGTCTTTATGTATTTTCTAACATGTTTGCGTGCTTCATTTTTACTTACAGATTCATATACTTACAATATGCATTACTTTGCTCTACTTCTTTCTAAATTAAATTTTATGGCATCACATTTTTGTCGATTGGGATCAACAATTGGGATCAAGGGTAACACTACACTCAGAAGACTATAATGTTAGCAGAATACTTAGTGGTCTATTAAGTATGGCACCAAGTGTGTGGCCCCTCCTTAAAATTTCTGATAAACCATAAATGTAACTTCTCCCTTGATTTAAACTCCACTGCTTTCAAGATTCAGTGTGGTCTGGTTCACATTCATTGCAATGGTGGCTAAGATAGAGGGGATTCTAATGGTGTATTGAAGTGTACCAAGCTACTTGGAAAATGTAATTGCTACAAAATAGTGGGTATCACATTTATTTTGTAGATTTTAAAATGGCAGTACCTAACTCCCAAGAATGGACATAACTTGTTCTAAGACTCTAAAATCTCAGTTGGGGTATATGCTTAAAACTAACATCTTCACTCAGAGTTGGGGCTACCATCAAGAACCATCTGAGTTCTTACAAAGTTGCTCCCTGATTGGCCTTCTGTCTACAACATCTGTATGATGCCACCCAGGAGAACAAGTCCATAGTAAATGTGTCCTGGATGGGTAAATGGAAGTATGAGTTGCCTGACTGTGTCTGATCTAGCAGAAGTGGAGAATATAATGAATACTTGCTAAAGGAAGAAATGTGAGTGAAATGCCATTGTGCTTGACTAATGATGAGCCTTTCCTTACATAGGACTCATGCGGTCCTGTGAAGTGTGGTCCCACCTCCTCCACAGGTGACTGGGGATGAGTTCTCTCCCCTTCAGAGAATAAGTGATTACGTTGAATGTACTACCATTTTGTAGAGTGAAATGCTGGATGCCAAGTCAGAAATCAAGTGTTTGTAATGTCATATTGGCCATGGAGCTCCAAACAACACTGGTGTTGTCTGTGTTGACTTAAATCTTCACACTATGTTTTTTTGTGAAATTATTTATGTAGACTATACATAAATCCATGGGAAGAACTACTGTGTAAATTGTCATATTAGAATATTGTGGTATGCAAATAGAAATCTGCTAAATATTGAAAAATAAATCCAATTTCAGTTTGCATGAATGCAGGGAGCAATGGATAAAAGCCTCAGAAGATCTCTGAAATCTTCATTAGAACGCAATTTTCTAAGCTCTTAATTTTTACAGCATAATATTGATAAAGGTTGTCTTGAGTTTAACAACATTTCTTACAGTCAAAAACTCTGTTTTAAAGTTTGTTATAGTTAAATTAGTTAAATGCTAACTATGCATAGTTTCCCATTGCTAGCAGTTAGCTTTTGTGCTCAGTTTATTAAAAAAAAAAAAAAAAAAAAAAAAACTTTAAGTTGCTCAAAGATGTTTTTTAAAACTAATTTGTTGATTTCCTATACTAAATAACCAAGCCATCTGAAGGATATCACAGATGCCCTCCAATATGCAGTGGGTGAAACTAAGACCTATGGACATTATGATGGCTGGAAATAAAGCCATATACATTCTGTAGAAACCAGCTTAGAATTTCAATTTTTAGTCTTCTGTTTGTTAGTGAGTATGAAATATAGTGCTTTCTCAGTGCTGAGTACTGGAAGTTAGCTGTATTGGCATATTGATGCTGTGCTTGGATCTTTAGCAATATAGATTAGCTAAATACAGTAAGATTTTTTATGATAGGTTTAACCAGGATGCAATCATGTTACAAAGTCAGAAGCCTTCATATTAAAAAGAAAATATGAAATAAAAGTATATTTTTTGTGGCCCAACATTATTGATGTAAATAACTAGTTCATATTCTTTATGTCCAAGAATTTTACATCTAACAAAAATGGAAGAATAAATTATACTCACATGTGTATCTGTATGTGAGAGACAGACAGACATACACAAGAGAGAAAAGGAGAGATAGAGGGAGATTATAATATTGTACACATTAAATAAACATGTTTATGGGATAAATTTTACTCTGGATGTATATAATTAGAACTCCATTATATATGTGTGTGTGTGTGTTTGTGTGTGTGTTTGATTGACAGGAAATACAATGATTATTTACCAGAATGTCCAAATAAGAAACATTTGTTCTGAAAAAATAATCAATGAAAAGTTAAACCTGAAAATTAGTGACAAAACTTCTATAGGGAGATGGACATTTTAGAAACAGAAAATGAGGAGGCTAAGAGGTTCTGAGACCAGAAATTTGATTGGCCCATTATCTCTCAAAGCCATTTCTGAAAGATTCCCATTTTCTTTATCTCCATTGTAGGATAAAAATTGCAATAAACTTTCCCACTTTGATCATAAGGCAGAAAAATCAAAACTGTCAAAGCTTTCTCTCTGTTAGAATGACTTAGTATCTGTCTCAACTGGTAACAAGTCTGTATAATTTCATGATAAACATAGCTCTGGCATTTGAGAAGAGACTGAACACATCTTTGTAGTTTATGAGTGTAGATATAAAATTAGTCCTCACTTGTTCTTTGAATTTCATTAGGTAAAAGTTTAGATGTGATTTTTAATAGTTCTTTATGAACCATGACTAAATTTGTACTGTCTCTTGTTGAGAGGGGTTTATCACAAGTTGCCAAAGACAGAATGTTCTGGAATAGACAGGTCAATAACAATCATAGGTGGTCACTTGGTAGAAGTAAAAGAATAAAAAAATCATCTTGCTAATCATCAAAGAAATGCACAGATCTAGCCATAAGAAATTCTAAACACACAGAGACATTGAAAAACAAAAAACAACAACAAAAAAACCCTCTACTGGTATGAACTACTAAAATAGCTGTAGATGATTGTTTTAATTGAAGTTCACATATAAAACACTCCCTATTAGCTGTTATTTGGAGAACATTATCCAAGCTTCTATTACAATATTCCTACTTCTAGCCACTTCTATCTGCTCATGAATCTTGGTTCAGATTGGCTAGGGAGCTATGGCTGGATTCTGGTCTTTTGTGGATTGTTCCTGGAACAAAGTCAGAGGGATTAGTACTTGATTACAGTGCTTCATCATGTCAACTTTACTTAATGTTGCCCCTAAGCACTGGCGGAGTGGGGAAACTGATTCATCCTGCCTGGTGAGACCAATGGCAACTGAGAATCATCCATACACATTCACAAAAAGCAAAGGAAAGAGAGGTGTAACCACTTTCTTTGCTCTTTACTTCATCCTCTGTGGCAGTGCAGTGCATGCCAACCCATCACGGTGAGCTAGGAAACCTGAAGCCTACCTGTTCCTTTAAGTGCTAAATGTACTAGTCTGGTGATTTTGAAATTAGTAGGCTAAAGAGGAAAAATCTTCATATTAATTAATTTATTTATTACTTATTTGTCCTTGAAACAAATAGCTGAGTTTCACTGTACTAGCCCGTGCTTCCTCTGAATATGCATATACTTTATTTATATGAAGTCTTGGTGCTGTAAAACCAGTTACATGTCCTCCTTAGAATACAGGAGTCACAGGTGCCTCATTCTTAGAGTAGGGGTCAAAATGTTGGTAACACAATCAAAGTGTAGACCACCCCTCTTACTGGGATGCTTCTTAAGTAAAGGAGTTTATCGAGAGTTACCTAGAAACTGGTCCAGAGCTGGAAGTCAGTGGAGAAGTAGCTTGCCTCAAATACCCAAGATCCTAGATTCAGTACCTACTACTGGAAAAAATTTACCTAAAAGTAAACGCAATATTAATTCAATTGCTTAAATTTAACTGTTCATGATTTTCTGTTTGTTTATTTGTTTTTTACTGTATGATTTCTAGCACCTCACAGTTCCTTGGAAACAATATGCAATATTTAGACTTTCAGAGGAAACAGTCTATAGACTCTAGACCTCTTCTCCTTTAGAAGGTCTGTCTTCATTTCATTGGCAAGTCAATTACAAATGAAAAGGGACCTGAAGACTTAAACAGGCTATGTTGGAGTAGGAGTATGTCCTGACTACAGATCCATTCTATGATGCTAGAAATCACAGATAATGTCTGAAACAATGAGAGGCTAGGTAATCTTATAATTTTTTTTTTTAGGTTTTTTATGCTTTCCTGGGTTATAAGCAAATGAAACTGAAAGAAGTTTCCAAAACTATGTTTAAATTAAGAGCCGGGTGTTTGAAGTTTTTTTTTTTTTTTTCTTGGCTTTGACTAAAATATTTTTGAAAAGCAACATTCCTACTTGCTATTGTTCTCATGAGAAGTCCCTTGAAATTTAGAATAGTATCTTTATTCACCTCTGACTCTTGCCATTTTCCCAGTCCAGTTTTTTGGTCTCACTCTGCTCCAAAGCTAAGTAGGGTTCCTTCTATTCATACAAAGACTAGCATGAATGTGAGACCAATCATTTCACAAATCTACAGTTATCATTACAAAGCAGCACACCACAATGACCAGGTTTTATAAGCCCTGGCACCAAGTTTAAGGGCCAACTTGGGCGTTCTTTCCTCAGATCCCTGCATAGAATACTAGCACATGGAGAAATGTAAATTTTGTTAAGTCATTGGCTTCAGAGGAAATAAAGAAAAGATCTCCAGCGGTTTCTCAATGCTATTTATTTTTATTTTTTAGTTCTAGTCAGAAAGTGTGAAGATGATGAGGGATGTATTGAACTGAAATGCTGGCTGTTAGCATGGACACTAGGATCTAGTCATTACATCACAAGTGGATATATTTCAAAGATTATTTGCTCTTTGTTCCTTTTAGTTTTGAAACAGAATATATTCACGGCTCGGTGGGTCTCAAAATCCCTTTCGTCCCCTGAGTGCTGGGGTGAGGGACGTGTCACCTTGTCCAGCTTCTAAAGTCTTTTAATTTATCCCCTGATCATGTGTTGCCTTATGGGTACCCTATTGAAAGCCTTATTTGAAGGAGTGCTGAACTCAAAGATTGCCACCTCCAAAGTACTGCTAAACTGATTTTTCATCCAATTTGGTCATCTTTGTATACCTTCATTTCACATGTCCTTCCTCAGAACAATGTCATATTTTCCCAGTTAGTCCTCAACTGTTGTCTTTAAAGAGAGAGAGAGAGAGAGAGAGAGAGAGAGAGAGAGAGAGAGAGAGAGAGAGAGAGAATTTGAAAAACCTTAGTTAGCCATTGAGCTTAGCCATTCAAGTTCTGTGAATCTTTTTCAATATCTCTGCTATTCTTTCCAAGTTGCCTGGTCATTGTATTTCCATTGCAATAGCTTTAGTCTCTCCACATCTTTTATGTTCTTTTTTTCGTTCAAGGGCAGCATCCATCATCTCACTCCTCTTCTCAGAACACCTCAATAGCTGTCTTTTGCTATACAATATGTTTTGTCTTAATATCAAAATGTTCAAATCCAGTCCTTGCAAACACAGTTATTCCCTTTAATTATCCTGCCCTAGTTATCAATCTCTTGCCATTCAGATAACTATCGTTAAACCACAGGCATAGATTTCTAGGCGGTTTGCTATAGTCATTCATATTGAGCCGTTAATGCTTTTGATTGAAATTCTGGGCCAGGAAGATCACTGTGAGTGGCACAAAGATTGATACCACAAAAGATCTGCAGTAATGAGAGCTCTTTAACTGACAGTGTCCAAAGCTGTATTTGATGATGTTGCCATGTGGCCTGAACTGCTGGCTTTCCAGGTATAGATGAAACACCATGATGACCCAGTTATACCCTAGGCCAATATTTACTTAGTGATGAGATTGAAGATGTATACAGAGGTCTTTTGTAAATGTACTAAGGTACCTCACTATTTCATTACTTGTCTCTTTTAGTAAAATATCAGTAACACCATTCCCTAAGTCCTGAGCCCTGCCCAGTCATGTACCTTTAACCAACAACATAGTATTAAAATTGTATTTCCTCCTATGGATCAGAAAGGAATCCTGATTTAATTGTATTTGAAGGAATTGAAGGAATAGACTTCATGCAATGGATATCCCTCACTCTTGAAGCTATTATTGCATTAGTGAGTATGTCCTGGGTTACAGCTCAATATTGTGGCATATAAAGGTCGTAGTTTGTTAAGACAATTGATGGGAGCTCTTTTAGAAACATTCACTTTTTGTACTTATTTAATGCATTCGATTTTCAAGGTGGTATAGAAACTTAGATACTTTGTTCTAACATTATAAGCAGTACCATCACCATTTATTTATCATGTAAATTCTCCTAGCTTTGCCAGTTGTTGTCGCTATGTGGTCTTCACCCTTTTGGGGACCCACCACCCAGCCCCTAAATAAATCATACACGGGGGCATATTTTTACTTATAAATGCCCAGCCTTAGTTTGCCTTGTATTTTTTTTTTGTTTGTTTTTTGTTTTGTTTTTTTTGGGTTTTTTTTTGTTTGTTTTTTGTTTTTTTGTTTTTGTTTTTGTTTTTTTGCCTCCTTTTCTTGACTTTAAATTATCCTGTCTATCTCTGGGCTCTGGGATTTTCCCTTTCTATTCCTGTGTAGCTTTCTTTGTTTCTGACTCCATGACTTGCTCTGTAGCTGGGTGGCGGGCACCTGGAGTTCACCTCCTCTGGTACCAATCTCTTCTTTCCTCCCAGATTTCTCCATATATGTATTCTCGCTGCCTGCCAGACCTGCATATCCTTTCTCCTGCCTTGCTATTGGCTATTCAGCTCTTTATTAAACCATCAGGTGTTCTAGAGAGGCACAGCAACACAGCTTCACAGAGTTAAACAAATGCAACATAAACAAGAATCATACAGCTTAAATAATATTCTAAAACATTTGCCTATTTCAGGAGTTTTCATGTGGCCCTTGCACCCTATTGACCTCCTGTGCTGGTTTGTCCATGTAAAGTTGGCCACACTTTCTGGCACTTCCAGCTGCTCCATATTTCTGTGGTCTCTCTCTATTTATAGCCTTTCTCTAAAAAGACTTAGAGTCTTTCATTGCAGAAATGTATATATATACCAAGACTTGATGCTAGGTGTGCTTGTGACATCATTGCTTTCATCCACACAACGAACTGACCTCAATTTGCTCAAAAAATATGCTTCTAAAATATTTTTAAAAGTATTTTTTAAAAGATAAGAATAAAAGCACTGATATTTCATTATGAGTCAAGGAACCTCCAAAGATGTTAAGTTCATTTTCTGTTGGCATCTCCTGTTGTGTATGTGGCCAACCATGAAGAATCATTTGTTTCACCAGAGAGACTTATCTTGGAGGAATCTAAACTTTTATTTGAAAGTGTCTATCAATTGGAGAAAGCTTCTGGGTTAGGGATATGAGTGTGTTTGTTTTTCCTTTCGGCTCTAGGACCCCATCTGATGCAGATTTCCACAGGCCATGTACATACTGCCTCAGGCTCTGAGTTAATTTGTATGTTGAACCTGCTGATTTACAGGGCCTTGTTAGCTCCACATCCTTTGGTTCTTACACTTTTATTTTTATTTTTTATTTAGTTACGGATGTTTATATATTATCACTTTTTACTCCACAGGTCCTTTGCATATATACTATGGCATCTGATTTTGTGATTTTTTTTTTTTTTTGGCTTCCTGAGTGTGTGAGTGAGTTGGTCTCTGTATCGACATCTATTTCTTCTACCTTTTCTTGGGCTCTTTTCTTACTGTTTGTTTTTCCCTAGGCTAATATGACAGCTTTTATTTCAACATATTACATTTTGCTTTGTTATTATCCATTAGAAGCCTATTTGTTTTCTAATGAGACACAGAAAGAGCATTGAAATAGATGGGATAGGAGGTGGAAAGAGTCTTGGAGGAAAAAGATAGGGAAAACCATAATCAGATATAGTATATCAGAAAAAACTATTTTCAATAAGAAATATGCTTCTACACATCAACTCAAAACCTGCCAAGATAAAAAAATGAAGGCATCCCATTTAGAATTAAGTGCTCTGAGGTCTCTCACTCTCTGCATAATTATTACCTGAGGGTCTCTGCATTTGTTCCCATCTGCTGCAGGATGGAGCTTTTCTGATGATGGCTGAACAGGACACTATCTGTGAGTGGAACAGAATGTCATTAGGAATCATTTTATTGCTACTTTTATTTAGAGCAGTACTATTTGATTTTATCCTAGGTCCCTGAGTTACCAAGCCTCAGGTTCTTGCTAGTGTCTGGTATAGGTTCCATAGTATGGAGTGGACTATAAGTCAAATTAGATATTAGTTGGCTATTGCCACAGATTTTATGCCGCTATCACACCAAAATATCTTGGGGGAAGGATACCATTATAGACCAAAGGATTTGTGGCTAAGTTACTGTTTATATTTCTTTTTTGGTAGTATGTAGAGTATCCTTCCTATACCAAAAACTATAGAATGTTAGGGTGAAGGCTCTGTGTAGGACCCATCTTTCCATGTACAGTGAGTTTGTAGGTGTTGACTTCAGCAAAGGGGCTTTGAAATCAGTTTTTGGAGAGTGGTCTATAGTCCAGGCAGCAGACTGGGTTACTTGGGATTCCAATAGGATCCCTTTGTATAACGACTAAATCAGGTGTAACTCAATCTTGGTAGTAAAGGTGTCGTTTGGTGACAAGGGATGACAAGTTGGATTCTGTCTGTCTCTACCCATTATTTGCAGATTTCATGAGATAACCATCATATATGTATATATTTTAAGAAGCTGGTACTGAATTAAGTTTTCATATTACCCCTCAAATGGCCCTAAATTTTAGCTTTTCCCCTGTATTTGGTTGTGTGTTCCCCTCTTCCCTACACACTTAGATAAACAGAAGTTATGTGCAGAGTAAGGGACTGAGGGTGGGGTGAGGTAGACAGATGGGTCTCTTTAGGAAAGGGAAATAGAATGGCTGTGAATGGATAAGGGGACTGGAATGAGTGTTTTAGTTTTTATAAAATTAATGTATCATGGTTTTTTCTTTTTCCATATTCCTTGATGTCTTATCTGGAGTCCTAAGGTCACAGTGATGTGTCCTCCCAACCTAACAGCTACATATTTCTACATTTTTACAATTGGGTCTTAATTTAATTGATGTTTTTGTAGTAAATTTGAATATGTAAGGTTTATTTTCATGCCTGTGGATGTCCAATTATCAGGAGGCATTTGTCAAAATGAGATTCCGCATTGAATTCTTTATTGTTTTAAAATTTTAAAAGCAATTTACTTAGTGATAAATAAGTACTTATAATTTCTATTCTAAATTTAAATTTCCTCTTGTAACTCATAATAACCTACTTTGGGGGTAAAAGTGTGAAGATTCTTGGCACGTAGCAGCTACATGGTAGACATGCTAGTCCGATAACCCAATATGGCACTGGAGATAAGAATTACTTGCATGTAGTGGCCATGTGGTAAACCCAAGCACTGCTGGTAGAACATACAGAGGGCACACCCCTAGGCATGGCTACATAATTCTTTGCCCATCCATTCTCTTAAAAGGAGCCACCACATGAAAGACAGCCTTTTTTCTCTTCTGCTTCTCTGCCCTTGTACTCCCCTGGCAACTCTACTTAACAAACTCTAGTGTGGCTCTGGTAGCGTGTGTCTGATCTCATGTGTGAAACCAACAATATTTAGAGCTGTCACTAAATTAAAGAAGCTCCTTCACAATAACTATTACTAGGGAAATTTTTAGTGTGTGTTCTATGCTCAGAACTTCTAAACTTAGTTGTCTGCACATTCCCGCTATCATAATCAAGTAAGTGTAGCATGAATATGTTTCTGTTTGAAAACTTATTTCTTTATTGCCCATCACATCAGCCTCCATGGAGACATATGACCTAGGAGTTGTTTGTCTCCACTTCAAACGAAAAATTAAAAAATAGAGTAGATAATTCCTGTCCAGAGCCGCATAGCTGTATTCATTTATTAAGAACCAGGGTGTCTCGAATAATAAATATAAACCTGAAACAGTCAAGATTTAAATGTCCACAAGTATCCGAGCAAAATACACAAGTCGGTCATTGGTATAATTCAGCAGCTGCCAGAGTTTAAAGTAGTGTCAGTCCCTCATTACCCAGGAAGGAGACAAAGACAAGTGAAAAGAATCCAGAGATGCACTAGGCTGAGGGCAAAACTGAGAGGAAACCTATAAGGAGATAGACAGGAGAAATTAATCAGGAAGAACTTTGGAGACACAATGCTTCGTACAAATGACCTCTGCAGACCCACCAGCAGAGGCAATATATTGAGCTTTTCTTTCTGATGTGTGTGCTGTGTGTGATTGCCTGAGAAAATTATTTGATGAATGGAGAGTCATAACCATAAATCACTGCTGATTCGACTTCAAAAACACTCAGAAAAAATATGCATCAACAAACATGAATATTTGCTACTTAAGAGTTCTTAACCAAGTGTTGAAAGCGCATCACTCTGTTCAACTGAACTTTCACATGTTGCCTAAAGGCTAAGTGGGGGTAGGTGAAGGCAGTTTCGATGTGACAGAGATAGTAGAGGTTGAAGCAAACCAATTTCAATACACTTTGACAGGGAGCCATGGAAGCAAATGCTTATGAAGGTAGTAAAGGCAAGGAAGAGATGAGACATAATAAGGCAATTGGCATGGGCAAGAAGAAACTCCAGGGACAACATGTCAAATGCTGGTGATTGAGTCTTGGAAGATTTAATGGATTTTTCACTGCTGAAGCATGATGTAATAGAGATCATTGGACTAAGCAGAAGCTTAGAAGGGTGCACAGGCAAGCCTGACTTGATGGTGAAAGGACCGGAAGAAGACTGGGAATGGGAAAGAAAGAAAAGGAAATGATGGAGTGGAACAATGTGCACCGCAATTCATAATTGTTAGCTCGGGGCTCCTGAGTTCGAGAAGATTTTCAGTTTTCTTTTATACTTTTCTACAATATGTTCAAACATTACTTTTGAATTAAGAGATTTCTAAAAAGTTTCCTTAAACTTTGTAGAAATTGAGAAAGAGAAAAACAATAAAAAAAATACTGTTAGAGATGGCGGAGGAGAAAAGGGAGCTAAATGCCCGGAGGCTGTTGGTAAGGCCATTGTTGTTGTAACATTTCCTTACAGAAGTCACACCCATACTCATGGCTCTTTTTGCTTCCTGTATGTGCAGGGTATGCAGGAAAGCCACTGCAGTGCCCTCTTGCGGGTTCTCTAGTGCTGCTCGTACATATGGAATGACTGCTGCATCTAGCACAAGGACAGAACTATGGCTCAGAGATGTGGAGGTGGTACCACGCTGGATTTATGCAAGAACTTTCTTGCTGCGCATACATGGGAGGGAGATTTTGATGCATGCACATAGAGCAAAGTTACTGATGTGCATACATGGAGGCGGGGCTACTGTAGTACACACTAGCAGGAAGGCTACTGATTGATATGCATACATTTTTGAATGCTACTGCTATGCATATTATGCAAGAGCTCAAATATTTCACATCCATGAAAAAATACGACTGATATATTCACATGTAAGGACTTGACTGCTGTGAATGTAGGCAGAGATGCTATTGCTTTGCAGTCATGCATGACTTTTACTGTATGTACATGTAGGGGCACTATTGTTGTGAGCAGGTACAGAAAAATTATACTTAAGCATAAACACCACTATATACGTTCATAATCGCACTCTGTGTCTGTGCAATCGTGGGAACTAGACTGCTGTGCAAGTATGCAGGGACTCAGCTGCTTGACATACATGCAGAAACTCAACAGCTGTGCCAAACTTAAGGATTTCTCTCATGATGTGGCATATTATAGGATACTGTTTTAATATGTTAAAATGATTATAAGCCATTGAGGATAATTTTAGAGACTGAAGGAAACAGTGCTGGTATAATCTGAAGTAAGTGGTGATAGACATTCCTCCTTAAAGACTAGAGTCAAGTGAGAAAATTAAAAGGCAATATACTTTTCTGTCCTCTCATTTAGAGAGCATGCTTCTGGACTATTTATGTGATGCTCTGAAGGCTCTCAGAGTACTTAGGAAATCATGACACAGGCCAAAGAACCAGTACTCCATAACTGTTTCATTATTTATGCTGTTTTTTCTTAGGTCAATTTCTGGTGTGTGTGTGTGTGTGTGTGTGTGTTTAATACATTGTATACATTTTGTAGGGACTATTGTCTGACAGATAAAACTTTATACTTAAAACAATCATTTATGAATCTAGAAAGAACTAGGGACTGGGATTTAGTCTTTTGACTCTTCTGATTTCCTTCATTCTCTTGGTGTATTTTCTAGTATAAATTAATGATTTGAGGTTTGGACTGTATTTCATCTCTCAGCAAGAGAACAGCAAGCCAGTATCCTTTTAAATTCAGATAAAAGCAATACACACACACACAGACACACACACATTGATAAAGACATTATAAAGTCCTTTTCCATATATCAGGTTGCTTGTAAATATTTACTTTACTCTAACTAAGCTCATGATCCTGAAATAACCAACAGTTGTGTGGCAACAAGAACTGTAACAATCATTTATATAGTGTCTATAAAGTTATGTTTGAAAAAGGTTTATCATAAGGTATTTTAGGACATCTCAACAGAGATAACCATGTGTGTGTATGTATATGCTTGTATGTGTGCTGGTGGTATGTATATATGTGTTCCTGTGAGTTTGTGTACATGGGCATGTGGGTGCACACTCACGTGTAGGGTATTTTCTCCCATCACCCTCTGCCTTACGTGTTGAAATTCTGGTTCTCACTGTACCTCCAGCTGTATCCATCCAGCTCGGGACATCTGCCTGTTTCCATCCAGCTGAGCCCTGCTATGATTGATATGCTTTACACTGTGGCTTTTCCATTCATGCTGGGAACCAACTCAGGCCCTCAAGCTTCAGCAGCAGCCACATTATTCACTGGGACATATCACCAGCCTTGTGATACCCTTTGAAATTAAACTTTCACAATTTAAGACTTTTGTCCGGTTTTGCTTCTCATGCTGATACTTAGTGAATTCTTGGAGTATGTCTTCCTGTATAATTTTTTTCTTGACATTTCCTCTCCTTATATACTATTCATAATTTTTCTTAATGTCAGTCTCACATTTAGTGACAAATTCCCTTCTCAAAAAGGGATTATTCTCTTCTGTATTGACTGCATTGCTGAAATAAAAGATAATAGGGGAGGCTACTAAAATTGTGGATTTTAATCAAGCCAGGACTCCAAAAATTAAATGGTAATGACTTTCTCTCTTTTCTAAAGTTATAACTTTTATCTTTAGTCATCCAACTCAATAGCTAAATATTTTAGATAGAAAATGAGAAGAAAGAACCCTCACAGTTAGTGATAGGACTTGTGGTGGTTATTCTTGGTTGTCAATCTGATTCCATCTGGAATATTAACTAAAATTCAAAAATGGAGGGCATATCATGACGAGTTTTGCTTAATCTTAAGTATGTTGATCCGCTTCTAATCCAGGTTTGAGGTATGAAGATACATGTCTTTAATCTGAATTTTGAGGTCTGAAGACACAAGTCTTTTATCTGATTCTTGAGGAGGGATGACACACTTTAATCTGGATCATGCCTTCTTCTGAAAATCTATATAAAGACATGAGAAGCTTTTGTTCCTTGTCTGCTTGCCCTTGTCTTGCTAACAAGTCCATTCCTTCACTAGCATTCGCGCCTACTTCTTAAGGATTTCAGTATCTGCTGAAGACCAGTTGAGACATCCAGCCTTGTAGGCTAAACAACTACTGAGTTTTTCGACTTTTTGTTCACAGTGAGCCTTTCTTGGATTAAACCACAGTCTTTAAGTCATTTTAGTAAAGCCCCTTTCTATATATAGAGAGATTCAGTCTATAAGGTGTGTAGTCTAAGAACCTCTTCTCTAGAACTGTGGATTAAATGTTTCACAGTGAAACACTGGTCTGTCTGGGAAGCAGGGATGCAGATGGGTGATCTTGCATAAGTTATGTCAGACCTTAGTTGACGATTTCAATGATCTTTTCAATGATCCATTTTTTTCCTCACAGTTTTATGGACTGGGAATTAGGTGGTGGTCAGTTTTGTCATGTCTCATGAAGTTATATATAAGGTTCTACAGAAGATATAGATATCCAGAGCAGCTTCAAATACATGGTTTTCAGAGTCCATCTCAAAATATAAAGATAGAGGTTTTATTTGGAAATCAGAAATAAACTTTTTTTTTAATGGTAATAAAACTTAAATTTTCTTTGTTTTGTAATTCCTCTCAATTTATGATATATCATTTATTTGCTAATTATTAATACTTTTCTAGTTAGTGAAAAATAACATTTATAATTCTTAGCATTAACTTTGGCTTTTATCTTCATGATATTCAATATCAGTTTCAACGGTAGAGGCCTGGAAACTCACACTGTACATCATGAAAATACACCATGCACACATAATCTTCAGTTTCCCTGGCACAATGGATAACATACAAACAGCTAATTTGTTAGGATTTTCACTTTTGCTTTTTAAAATTTTTATCTTAAACACACAGAGACATATATACATTCACACAGAATGAGAAAAGGTTTTCATCAACCCCATATCTGTCAAAGGGCTATTTTCCAAAATATATAAAGAAATCAAGAAAGTAAGAATCAACAAACCAAATAATCTAATTAAAAAATAAGGTACAGACCTACATAGAGAATTCCCATCAGAGGAACCTCAAATGGCGGAGAAGCACTTACAGTAATATTCAACATCATTAACCGTTGGGAAATACAAATCAAAACAACTCTGAGATTGCATCTTACTCGTGTCAGAATGGCAAAGATCCAAAACACAAGTAACTGTTCAAGCTGAAGAAGATATGGAGCAAGGGGAACACTCCTCCATTGTGAGTGGGAGTTCAAAGTTTTACAGCCACTTTTGAAATCAGTATTACAGGTTCTCAGAATATTAGAATTCCATCTACCTCAAGACACAGCCATACCACTCTTGGGCATATATTCATTGGATATTTTTTAAGGACGAAATTTCTTTAAATTCTGGAGCCCTGAGGTCTTGATACCCTTTGCAGCTTATAGGTCCAGTGCCTGATATTGGATCCTGGTCTTAACATTGGGTCTAAAGATACCTCTTTCAATAATGAGCCATTAAGACAGTTGACAATTGTCTTATGGCTAACTTCTCATGAAGAAATGTAAAGCAGAGTACTAATAAATGTTCCTTTAAAAATATGATGCTTGAGGTAGCTATAGATATTAAGTCAACACATCCCAGAGTTATCTTAGGGAGTTTCACCTGAGGAAATAGCCTCCATCAGATTTGCATTTAGGTCACTCTTTTGATTGCTAATTGACATAGGAGGGCTTGGCTTACTGTTGGCAGTTCCATCCCTAGGCAGGTGTGCCTAGAATGTATAAGATAACTAACTGATTAAGTCGGAGCAGGCAAGCCAGTAAGTAGCATTTTTTTGATTATTTCTCTCCCAAATTTCTGTCTCGAGTGTCTGCTATTAATTCTCTCAGTGATGCAATGCAATGTATGATCTGAAATAAACCCTGCCTTCTCCCACCTCACAATTGCCTTTGGGTATTGACCTTTTATCAAAGAAACAAAAGCAAACTAAAACAATCTTCTTAGGACAGCTAAGATTCCTACGTGATTTCCCTCAGAGAAGCATCTGAAGTGAAGCAAGCTGAGTTTTACAATCGTCTTTCACACTCTCAAGAATTATGTGGTGCAGTTCCTATTATAGGTGATTTCTCAAAGCTGCGAACAGCACAGTTCAGAATAAGTTGAAGAAATAAAAACCCTGCTTCTTAATAAGAAAGGAAATGTCATCGAAAGTGCAAGTTACACCACCACAGCTGGGAACCTGGTAAACTGAGTGTAACAGCTGTGATGTCACTAGGAATTGATCTGTGTGCTTATCACTATGTGTTTATTGCTGCCTAACACCGTTGGCCTAGGACATAAGGAGACAGGAGGATCAGAAAGGATGTAATTACAGGTCTTTGGATAACCTACATGTCTGGAGTTGGTTTTCATGCCACATGCCTCTTATCCCTCCCTATCCCTATCATAATAGAAAGAGGTTAAGCAAAGTAGGCAGCTGATCCGAGAGTGGTTATAACATTTTGTAAGACAGGTTGGGCCTGAGTGTTGACGAAAGGGCCAGAGGATGGGGGGTGGGGGCCAACTATTGTCATAAAATGTAAAAAGGGGCAAGCTGAGCAAATGATTCAACTAGTAAAGCATGTGCCCCACCTGCATGAATTACTGACTTCGATTCCCAGAACACACATGAAGAGTCAGGCATGATAGCCCATACTTCTAATCTCAGTGCTGGGAGCTTGAAATAGGCAAATCCACGGGGAACTCTGGCCGTTCCAATGAAACTCCTTGTCTCAGAAAATGAGGGAGAGAGAGCATAGAGAAACAGGGATATCTGAGGCTGTCCACTGGCTTATACACATGCACACAGAAATGAACACTCACATATATACACAAACACTCACGCAGCGCTGTGTGCATACAAACTCACATACATACACCCAGGCAGTAAGATGTGACCTGAGTTGAAAGGGTGTTTGGTGTTAAGCTGTGGTTTGTAAAGTGGAAGTTCTGGCCTCTCCTGTGGGACAGCTCTAGGGCAGGGGCAAAAGAGAAATATGCCTGCAGTTAACAAATGTTCAAACCACAAAACATCTGTCAGTAACGGCTCTTGGGAGGACAAAAATAGACTCTAAAATAAAAATGTAAATATCCTGAGATTCTTTCCGTGTCTGTATCCAAAGGAAGACGGATAATTTATTCTGCCTTATATGAAAATTTGTTATTTCTTTTTCTATATCTCATTTTGAAATCTCAGGGAGACATTTCTTTAAATAAATCATCTAATTTCACATGATCCAAATATAGGTTGATACAGTTTAAAATAGTTATTTAGGTAATAGTTTAAATGTAAGATCAGATATTTCACTAAGAAGAAATAAAATAGAGAACCTAAAATACAGTAATTTTTCTTAATAATTGGTTCAATCTATTAAATTATTTAAAGACAAAATATGACACAGTGCTTGTGTATTGTAATGATATGTGTCATTAGGAATGGAGAAATTGAGAGGTAGAGATGACTTGGCAATTATGAGTAGATACTGCTCTTTCAAAGGATCTGGTTCTGGTTCCCAAGCACCCATTTTGGGTAGTTTACACTGCCAGTAACTCCAATCTAGGGGGAATCTACTGCCATCTTCTGGCACCTGTAAGCAAATCTTGCACACACACATAGAATAAATAAATCTTTAAAAGTGACAGAGAGAAGTGCATGTTATTTTTTATTTTTATTTACTATTTTTTTCAATTTCGTAGGTGAACACTGTATTTATATCATTTTAAAATCCACTTTTTTCCATGTTAGCTCCTTCCATGCCTACCTATTTCCTCCCATATTATTGACTCCTTCTTTAATAATTTGTTTCACACATATACTTCTTTTTTTTTTTTTTTTTTTTTTGGAGAAATGCTGTATGATTGGATACCTCAACTTGCTTTCTTATACAATGCCCCCAAAGTGGCACTGCTACATCCATTATTAATCAAGAAAAAACACCCCACAGACTTGCCTACAAGCTAATCTGATAGAGACATTTCTCAGTTCCCTCTTCTTAGATGACTCACTCTGGCTTGTATCTTGTAAACAAAAACAACAAAAATAACAAACAAAAAGAATAGAACACACACATATACACACAGACACACACCCATGTACACACACAAACACACATACACATGTGCACATACACACACATACACATGCACACACACACACACGCGCACACACACACACACACACACACACACACACACACACACACACACACACACACACAACACACACACACCAACCAGCACATCATCCTAGCTCCAGGTTCAGACTATCTATGTCTCAAGGAAATAGAGAAGAGTGATAGGACAAAATATTCAACGTCCTCTGGCTTCTGCCCAACAAACACACAGAGTTTAATGTTAGTAGCAGAAAGTAGTCACTCTATTAGCTGCAGGTGAGGGCTCCCTGAAATGCTGTAGTGGGGAAGAGGCCAAGGTGAAAATGGTTGTTACAAGGAAGCTCTTAACAGCAAGAGAAAAGTCCAGCAAAAGGTAGGCAAGTTGTGGCAGTCAGAATAAAAGGAACCATAGTCTTCATATGCACGGTTTTCTTTTTTAAAATAGTATTTTAATTACTAATGCAATTCCATTTACAAACTCTTCACTGTTCCCCCTCCCTCTCCTTCTTCAACTCCACCTTCTCACCTTCCTCCTCCTCCCCCTCCATTCACTTCTCAAACGGGATAGCTAACATATCAAGTTGAGGCAGGGCCTATCATCTCTCTCCTACATCAAGGCTGAGCAAGGCTTCACACCATAGGGAGTAGGCTCCAGAAAGCCAGTTTACACCCCCCCACACACACACACAAACTGCTCTAAATGGATACAGCAGTCTCTCTCTCTCTCCCTCTCTCTCTCCTTTTTTCTCTCTCTCTGTGTATATGTGTGTGTGTGTGTGTGTGTGTGTGTGTATTTATTTAGAATTAATTATTTGAGATTACATAGTCTGTTGAAAGCTTCTTTCTGGAAAATACTATTCTTCTCTCAATAGTCTTTAATTGCATTTAACTCTTTACCTAGGGTTTGGGCTTGTGAGGCTTCCCTGATCAATTTTTCCATATCAGCTGTTACTGTCATTATGTAAGTCTTGTTTAAGTGAACATAGTATTGAAGTTTCATGAGTACAACTTCCTTATCATACATGGAAGACACTATCTTATCCCTGGCATCCTCATCACAAGCTCCGTTTCAGTGGACGTTCAGAGGAGTCCAAGATACTCTCCAGACAATCAAGATTATTTCTGTTGCTTTAATTTGGTTCCTAAAATCTGAAGGTCAGATGGGAGACCCTGTGGCTGAAGACAACACACTTTGAACACACGACTTGAAGAAATCAAGCTGAAATTGATATGGAAGCTTCTTCCATGAAAACTAACTCTTAATAATATTAAAGGTGCTATGCAAGCTGCCAATGGAGAAAAGAAATCAGTAGTCTCACTCCATTGCGAAAACCATGAGCCACACCAATGGCCATCTTGGAACAATACACTCAATGGTACAATAGAGACACTTTCATCGGGGGGATGGGGGGAGAACAGCCTCAGGTATAAGATTTGCACTGTAGATGTACCTATAAGGTTGGATATCCTGTTGTCTGTAGATTTTGACCAGATGCAGATTTCTATAATAGTCTTTATCTGTTACAAAAAGAATATTCTTTGATGAGGGTTAAGGGATATATTCATCTGTGAGCATAAGGATAATTCTTTATGGTTCAATTAGAATGTTTTTAGGGCAGTGACAGTAATATGAACTACTACAGAGTCCATGACCTCACAGCCATGAATAGTTGGCTAGGTTTATATTACTAGGAGAATATTACCTTCTATTGAGTGTTAAGTCCAAGTAGATATTGTTGCCCCCAACCCCAGGACATCGTGCCACTATTGTACCAAAATACTTGGAAGCGATATATATAGTAGGGTTCTAGAATCCAAAAGTAAAACAAAGCCTTGCATCTCAACAGTGGAAAGATAGCACAATTTTTCTAATGTATGAACACTTTGCAAAACTACTTCTCCATAGATGATGAGCATATGAAAGAATGGTTAGCAGTCATTAGGTAAACGTAATTTAAAATGTATACAACAACACGCCACATAGAGATTGGTTACAGTAGAACCAGAAGATATTTGTTGGGTGCTAGCAGGGTACTTTATTGATTTCAGAGTCAGTCCTCAGGGAAGAGGCTTCCAAGTCCATTTCAGTTCAGTTTCTCCAGATCGTACATCCAAAGTGTGTGGTATCTTCTGCAATATGGTTTTACCTTCAAGTTCTATGGAAAACCCTAGAACAATCCAGTTGCCAATTCTAATAGAGTCAAAATTTGATTGCCCTTGTATGCCATGCCTTTGTTTTATTTTGGTTTTAGATATTCTAGAGCTCCCTGAAGGGGAAGCATTGTCATGCCAGGGGCACAAAGTCGTTTAGACAATGTGTAGTTGTAAAAAGTAATACACATGTATATAAAATAGGTATTCTTATGTGATATACCATAATATTCTAGGGCTTTTTCCAAACCTTCTTAGTGTTGTTTATTTCTCCTTTTTCCTTCTCCCTCTGTATTTCCCTATGTTCTCACTTCTCCCTGCAAGCCATGATCCATCTTCCCATTATTGCCTAATCTACAGTGACTGCTGATACAGGAAAATTAAAAAGGGACCATGGTGGGACAAGTGGCACTCCAGAGAGAGGAATCACAAAATGCAAGCTCTGTAAAGGTGCAAACGAGATTTAAAGATTTTAACTTTGGTTTAATGGATTTTTCGTGTCTTTCCCTGGTAGCATATATAATGTCATCTCTTTGTCACCCCAACCATGATCTCTTCTGTATCTTGCTTCAGGATTGCAAACAAATTCACAAGTTACACTTAGTTTTTCCAAATTTATTGTTGACATTTACATCTTTACTATGACACCTGAGTCACCTGAGCAAGCTTCATCAAGCAAAGGCCTACAGATTGAAAAATAGACACACACTGGTCACTCTTGAAAGAATACCATTTATACTGGGGGTTGCCTTTTGACCTTGACTAACTTCTGCAGCTCACAAGCAACACCTGACCTTAGCCAGCTTCTTTGTCCTCTGCTAACTTCCTGATTCCTAAATCACAGCACCTGCTTGGGCATTGTTTTAATAATGGAAATAGATCAATTGGTTGCAGTAAACACTGGAGACCAGTAAACAGTGCTATGCTCTGGGGGCTGCAGGCCGACCTCCACATATCCCCATTCCTTTTATACAAAAAGGACATCCAGACTAGGCCTGTGTTAGGTTGTTCAGGAAGTTAGATTGCACCTTTACCTGTCATTAGAGTATTCTGTAGCATAGGACAGAATCTCCTGTCTTAGGTTGATACAATCTCCCCATATCTTACCCCTCTTTGGTTCACTAGCCCATTAGCATGTTAATCTACAGCTCACTAGTTGCTGGACCATGGACAACAGTACAAAGCACATCTTTTTAACTTGGGTTTGTAGCTGGCTTTGTCTTAGGAGCATGATGAGAAGCAATGTTCCTCCCAGCATTGATCCTGCCCACTTCCTAATCATCTCCTATGCCTGTAACTAATTGATTGGCTCTCTGGTCTCAATTACTGCAATGATCTCTCTAGACAGGTGCTACATATAATTCCCAAAACAAATTTATCTGCTCTTGCAACAAGAAAATCTGCAAGTCAAGCTGTAAGATACCTTATCTCATACTGTACTGTGTCTCTAAATGATTGGCTACTCTTCCTAATAATAAATGTAATGTGGCTGCATTGGCCACAGAATGACCAAAGGCAATCCCTGTTGATGCCATCTCCCCTCCCCAGAGGCAGCTACAATGGCAGGAACAGCAGCTACAGTGACCATAGGACAAGCCAAGATGAGCTGATCAAACCACCAATGCAAGTGACTCATTTTTGCAGCAGCCAGTCAGAAGACAGGATTCTCTAGAACAACTCAAACTGCTAGACATGAGAAGCATTTGTCACCATCAAGAACAAAAAGGTAAAGGATTGAGTTTTCAGACTCAGTACTTGAATTCCAAGAAGTCCCATTAAAATAGGTTGCCTGCATAATGTCCTTGGCAGGGACTGTGACACCCATCACCATAGAGGGTTTAGCTGATACGGAATATTTGTAATACATTCAGCCTATAATGGTGGACTGTCCAGGTGGTAGTCGGGGTGCCAAGGCCAGCAACAATTAGCTGGAGGGGTGTGGCTGGTGTGATTCTAAGACTTTTTATTTATTGGCACAAATACAATTTTTAAGCCTACAACAGAAGCACTGGAGTTCTGCCCAAAGTCGTTGATTGAAGCATTGCTTATTGTGATACACCCACTATGAGCAAGGGAATTTTTTGGGGAACTGGTTCTCATCCAGCACCTTCTCAAAGCAGAGCCTCTCAGTAAGGTTCCAAGTGTCAATGATAAGCTTTATCCTGATTAAAGGGCGTCAATGGAGTGCCCATCTTTCAGTTAGTAGTTATAAAGTAGGGCCATACTGGACTATCGAGACCCACCAACATTGACATTTGGGAATTCCTTTCCTGTCCAATGGACTTATTGCACTAGGCTTGCTTCCAACAAGGTCATTCACAGCATGAACCTGCCGTTCTAGAACCCAGACTGGAGATTCAGCTTACTGGGGGAAAACATAAACACTAACCAGCCTCCACATCTGCACTGGATCTGGTCCACACCATTGTCTGGATATCACCTCTCTGCATTTTACTTGAGGGTATGTGAAAAAATTTGGTTGCCATTGGTGCTTAGCAGCCGATCTTCCCTGATTATGCACAATTAAAAACAATTAAAATGTAGATAATAAATGATAACTGATCCTTGGGAGTATTGTACTCCCCCGCTTTTATTTTGTGGAGGCATGCCTTTCAATAATAGCTTGACCTTGAGGATTATAGATTATCAACAGTAACATGAACAAATTGTAATTTCCCAAAAGAGGCAACATGAGTAACATGATTCCTTGATAAACCCTTGGGATCAACTCCATAGTGGGGTACAGGAAGAAATTCCACACAATATGGGAAACTCTTGACAATGGCAACAGCTTGATCTTTAGAAAGTTTGTCTCTAAATTTTAAAGTTCCAGCATTGAGATGAAATTTTTGATTTAAGAGGAACATCTAAAAAATACCATAAGGACAAATACTGCAGCCAATTCCGCAACTTGTGCAGGCTGGGTATTAATCTTTCTCTTAAAATAATACCATTAGCAAAGACTGCAGCCAGCCATTAGATGACCCATCTGTAAGCAAACTCAGTGCCCCAGCTATAGGATGCTGGGAAATAACTTTAGGAAAACACACAAGGTGATTAAAAAATAATTGTAACAATTTACAACTTGGAAAATGGTTGTCTATTAGCTTGTTCAAAAAAGTATCAGGAGTTGTCAAGGCAGAGAAGAGAGTGTCTGCAAAAAGGGAAAAGTACTTTACTGCCTCTTTAAGACTAGGGCTGTGGGAAAAAAGAAGAGAGAGAAAGAGAGAAGTTTGGAGCTTAAACCTTTCGAAAAACTAATTACAACAATTACGGTGGTAAGAGGAGAGCCCCAGTTTCTACATCCCAATTGCACTTCTCTCCACTTTCCCCCAACTATTCTCTGCCCAAGCTGATCTCTGCGCATGGCCAGAGATACCCAGCACAGGGTCCCTGCTGCCCAGACCTTGCACAAAGCCATTGGGCCCAGGCCTTTACCACAGCAGCCCCTCCGCCCCATTGGCTCCCTGCAAAGCAGAGCCTGGGAAACCCGGGTGGGACACCTCCTGCCACTGCAGCTATGGAAACCTCACCTTACCCAGGGCGGCTTACCTTAGACCATATCTCCACACTGCCCACTTCACTGACTGCCAACAGTCACAGCTGAGGCCCCAGCAGCTGCTGCCATCCTGGCACAGGCAAGTAGCCCCTCAAGACAAGAGTGCCTCAAACAAATCCCAACACTGCAAAAGGGCACAATTGAACTGCTTTAGCTGGAGAGGCAAGATCATGGGCCAAAGAATCGGTCAAGTCTGCCAGAAGACTCCTTTTCCTGAATGCTGTCAAAACTTTCCCAGCCCAGCCAACTGACCAAGCAGAAGGAAGTTTCTTAGATGATGGCTAGAGCAAGGCATTAGCAAGTGCTAATATTAAAGTTATGTGCCAAACTGCTTTTGTGTCATGTGACAAGCAATAGAAACCGTGGTTGGAAATAATTTCCCTTCTATGTGCGTTCAAGAGCACAGTGTTATTAGTACCTTTGCGTACTGTTTTTCCTTTTCCCAGGTCCAGCCTGACTCAGGACAGGAAATGGTAAAGATATGACATAAACACTTTGGCTCTAAAGTGGGGGCAACTACACTTTCAGGACAGTCTTCGTGGTGAGCTCACGAAGCACACAGAAATTTACAAATATAATGTCCATTACAGAAATTCAAGTATTTTTCCACCCGTAGATAGAATAGAGGGGCGGAGCTTTGGAAAGTAACTTTGGAAGGCTGTGTAAAACAAGCTTTCAGGGCTCGGAAAGTCCTTGTCGTTTTCTGCCTGGCACCCTGGCTGTTCTCTATAGCTCTCACTGGCAATGTTCCCCATCACTTGTATATGATTCTAGGAGCTCGCCTGCCGCATGGAGGCATGCTTTCAGGTGAATTTACCACTGCAGAGAACTGGCTTATAAATTTTGTATCCTGCTGTGGCTAAAGTGAATACCCTTCAAAAAGAAATTGAATGTTCTTTTCTTCTATAGGATCCAACTAGGGGAAGGGAGCATCAATATAAAATAAGTAGCACTTACTCTTCACCTCTTAATCTTCTCACTTCGGGGAGGTAAGTTTCTTTTCATGTGGGGTCTTGAAGTGAAAGTACAATATTGTGCATCTAAGAATGGTCTGAAGGGTTTTAATCTCACTGGAAATCAAAAGTGGTAAAGGTCAAAGAAGAAAGAAAAGGCTTGGGAAATTCTTCCTATATTTTCTGCAACGGGATAGTAACTACTGAAAAGAGAATCAAGTCTACAAGTCATGTTGGGTGAACGAGCAGTGAGCTTGATGGCAGTTCTCCGCACTAAGTTAATTCGCTATTACAAAGAATGATTTCTGAAGGTCTGAGTTGTCATGATTGAATAATTTTTGCTTTGTTAATGGTCAATAATCCTGCCACATGTTTAAAAGCCCTCTTATTTAAATATGATCCTATGATATAAGCAATATTATTTTTCTAGCTTACACACAAAATAATGTGGGGTCCAAGGAAATCAAGTAGTCTACTGAAGCCATGTCACCCAGAATTCAGTGGCAGAAGGAAAAGAAATGTTTGCCTTGTTGTGTTTGGAACCTGGGTTCTTAAATTCATATAATCATTCATTGTACCTTTTTGTACTGTATTGAATGTAACTGTGAAAATTTCCAATAGTTTATAGAAAACTCAGTGATGTCAATTATAAAGGAAAAGGAGCAAGCACTAAATATGAAAATTCTCATTATTCATGTCTCTTTTTCCTTGGCATGCGTTGATTGAAGGTGGAATGAACACCTGGTAATAAAGCCTAAGTGTATTTGCTTCTGAAATTTAGAGGAGGTCTCATGAGAAACAGGAAACCGGAGATATAATTACCATCATTCTTTTTTATTTTTAATTTTTTTAATTAAAAAATGTCATCTTCATAAATGTATCCCCGTGCTCCTTATCCCTTTCCCCCTCCCAACCCTCCCAGATAGGCTTCAACCTGCTCCTCTCCATCTACCCTTCTCCTCCCCACAAATGACAAGAAGTCCCAAGGTGGGCCAGGCCAGTGTGGCACATCCACTCCAGGCACATCCAATTCGCCCATCCCAAAGTCAATGCTGGGCTGGGTGTTCCTCCATAGGAAATGGGCTCCAAGAATAAAACTGTAAATGATATGTCAAAATTTACAGACCTGCGATTGGAAACATTCACCCCGTTAACTTGTCACCATTCTCACATTCTTCTCCGTTAAGTAAACTTATGAAGAGCAAAAGTTTATTTGGCTCATAGTTTTGGAGGTTACAGACTGTCTGCAGTTTCCTTTACTTTGGGCCAGTGATGAAGTATCTAATTATGGCAGACATATGCAATGGGCCTTGTGTCCATAAAGAAAAATAGGAAGGAGAAGGGGCCAGAGCACCCCATTGTTTCCTTGATGTGATATGTGCGGTGACCTAAAGTCCATACCATTGGGCTGCATATGTCTTGCTTTCTAGTAATGTGTCTCAAGTCCAGAATTTCAGGAATACTAGGCCAGCACTCTACCACTGAGTTACAGCCCAGCATTCAGCTCCATGTCTTGAAGGTTCCTGCAGCATCTGTTGATACTGTACTAGGAATTCAATATAGTGCATAGATCCTTGAAGAACATTTAAGTTCCATACTAAAGCAGTTACTTTTTAAGGGTTGGAAACAAAACATAACTATGGAAAACTAAGTTTGGGGAAATGATGGTTACGTATGTGATAACTCCAGAAGGAATTGTCAGTGATTAAAGAAAACCATCTCAAAAAGATAGAGCTGTTTGGTGAAGTTAGGGATATAATATCAATACAATATCCAGGGTGTAGAGGAGTGGAGTCTGCAGAAAGTTTTTAGAATCTTGACATTTTTATTAAGCTTTAATAAAATTTTTCTGTCCTGAGGTAGCTCATCAGTTAAGAGCACTTGCAAAGTGTATTCAGTTCCTAATACACAGGGCATCTCAAAACCTTTGTAACTCTAATTGCAGCAGATCCAAGGAACACATGTGTGGTGCACATATGTACATGTAGACAAATACTCATACACATAAAGTAAAAAGAATTAGAATAATTTGTAAATATCTTCTGTGGTCCTTATTTTAATAGAAATATAGATGAACTACTATATCCTCTAGTTTCTAAGTTCTTGCACTTAAAATCACCAATTTATATAAAAGCTCTAGGTTTTACTTAGAGTTTTATTATTTTTGTGCCTATTTTTTACAGCATGACTACTTTGTTTTTGTTTTTCGTGTTTTGTGGACAATGGTACTAAGGTTCACAACAGTGAGTAGCTGTTAACCTCTTTGGATTATAATTTTTCTTCTAATGCCTTCTGTTTTGTGGATAGATGCTTAAATTTGACTTTGTCATGAAACATCTTGTTTTCTCTATGTATGATGATTGAAAGTTTTGTTGGGTATAGTAGTCTGGACCAGCATCTGTGGTCTCTTAGAGTCTGCAAGGCATCTATACAGGACCTTCAGGCTTTAAGAGTCTTCACTGGAAGTTAAATTTAATTCTAATAGGTCTACCTCTATACTTGGCCTTTTTCCTTTTCAGCATTTAATATTCTTTTTATGCCCTGTATATCTAGTGTTTTGTTTACAATGTGAGATGGAGACATTTTTCTGGTGCAATTTATTTGATGTTCTGTAACCTTCTTGTGTCTTTATAGGCATGTCCTTCTTTAGGTTAGAAAAGTTTTCTTCTATGAATTTGTTGACTATATTTCCTGGGCCTTTGTACTTGGAAATCTTCTTCTTCTTCTATTCTTATTATTCTTAGGTTTGTTCTTTTCATAGTGTCCTAGATTTCCCAAATGTTTTGTGTCAGGTATGTTTTAGATTTAACATATTTTTTGATGGATGAATCTATTTATTCTATCATATTTCTAAAGTTTGAGATTCTCTCTTCCATCTCTTGTATTCTATTGGTGATGCTTGCTTTCATGTCTACTTCCCATTTGTTTACCTAGATTTTCTATTTCCAGAATTTCTTCCATTTTGTTGTTTTGATTCCTTCTATTTTCATTATCAGGTCTTGGTTACTTTCCTTCATTTATTAGTTTTTTTTGGCTTTCTTAGCATTTTTTAAGCAAATAATTAATTTCTTACATATTTTTGTTTGTCATTTCCTTAATTTTTTTAAGGGATTTTTTAATTTCATCTATAAGGACCTTTTTCACCTTCACAACGTTGGTTTAAATGTCATTTACTTCTGCTTCAGCTGCGTTGGCTCGTTTGAGTCTTGCTGTCACAGGATAGCTGGACTCAGGTGTTGCCATACTGCCCTCTTTGTTTTTGATGGGGTTCTCACACCCATATTTAAGCATCTGGTTTGAGGGTGATTATAGGTCTATTATATTATAGGTAAGTTCCTGAGTTTATCTTTGTTGGATGGCTGTCGTGTTATGTTACTTGGTTTCTGTTTCTTCTCTGGTCTTCTGACCTAAGGGTCCAGGGTTTCTGATGACTACCAAGTATTCATGTCAAGTAGGGTATCTTCACAGTTTTTTGTGGTCTGTAAGATCTCTGAGGTTTTTGGGTGCCCATGTAGCTTCTGTTATTCTAAGTTTCCATATGGCCTCTGAGATTCTAGGTAGCTATTTGATCTCTGAGATTCCTAATAAGCTATAGCTTTCATTACAGCAGAAGTTTTCTGGCAAGTTGGTGAATTGGGATATGAACCTCAGGGAAGGGGAAGCAGCTGAAGTCTGTTTGCCAGATCTAAGGAATGTTGGCTGTTTGGGGGAGGGGGAATGTCCCTGTTCCTTGGTTCCATAGTTCCAACCTTGTCTACAGTAAAGCAGAAATCTTCTAACTAAGTTGTTTTCCAGAATATGGAACCCAGTGGTAAGAGGTGCATTCCTGGGTTGTTGGGGGGTGGGGGGAGTAGAGGTGTTCTTACCTGGAGTCCCTAGGACCAGCCTGGACTTCAGTAAAGCTGTTTGAGGTTTCAGCCAGGATATACAGCCAGAGGTTGGGCAAAGAAGAGAAAAATATTGTTAAAAGAATTCCTCGGGTTATTTTTTCTTATGAAATTATATTTCAGGTCTACTGAAATTCCTCAGTAAATTATATTTCGGTTGTGCCTCCCTGTCATAAAAAGAATCATGTATTTGATTCATTTAGTCAAACAGATAATGTTCTTGGAGCAGCTGTTTATGACCTAGGTTATAGATTTTGTCCCTGTCCATGCTCTTAGTTCTAGACTATAAAGTATAATAGGGTAAGAACTCTGTGGCCAATTTCTTCTCTTCTACTTACACAGTGCCTCTCTAGTAGTCTAGCCTGGTAAGTTAGAAACTCAGAACCTTAGCATAAGAGAGCTAGATGTTAGCAACAATGTCTAAACACCTGTTCTGAGCTTCCTTACTCTGGTGGCTTATCAACATGAGTATCTGCCTACACCTTCACATTTTGCTTTTCCCTATGTACGTCTGTGTCCTAACTCTTCTTTTATAAGAATACAGTCATAATGATGACAGACACTGTGATTTTTTTCTTTATATCATTTTTTGACATCTATGGTGTTACTACTGGCCCTGAAATATCTACCTCTGCAAACTAGCTTTATTCAAGAGTTTGGAAAAATCCTTGCCTACAGCTTGGCTTTTCACTGCAAACCAAACCATCAGAAGTGTTCCTGGGAAAGACCTCTGTCTGGGTTTGAATATTAAGATTTGTGCCTCTATTTCTATACCCATGTGTCCAGTGATTAGACACTAGTATTCTTGGACCCACCCAAATCATTACAGTTAGTCATTCCTGACTCTACTCATTCTACACCAAACTCTCTTCCCATACACATCACAGTGGACAATGGCACACAAGCTTTCCCTAGACACTTCTGCACCTTACTGACCTATATAGCAATGTACCTCCTACTTCTAGAGCACCCTGAACAGAGATTATAAATTTCTTCCTTACAACCAGATCTTGAGCTGTTGATCTCAAAATTTTCAATAAGAACAAAATCTCAGGTACACTCTAATTCTGAAATCTATTTGTTCTTTGTTCTAGTCTACCTCAACTTACATACTTAACTCTGCAGTAGCCCTTTTCTAGGATTGAAGTCTAAAGTGTTTAGATTGAGACTTTAGCAGGAACTTTGGGGAGATAGCCTGTGACATTTAACCAAAATCAGTTATACTTATGGAGACATGGTTACCAGAAAATGACATAAAGTTTAGAGAGGGTAGTATTGTGTGGATATGCTAAGATCTAGAAGGGGATATACTGATGCATATATATTATTTTTTAGGCCTAAAACATTTGTTACAACATTATAGACTATAGCATGTTCCACTGTGGTTGAATACGAAATGTCCCCATGGGCTGATGTGTTAAAGCTTGGTTAACAGAGTAGAGCAGGGATTTATAAAGTAGTGAAACTTTTAGACAGTAGCAAATCCCAAGAGGTCATGAGAGGTGTTAGATAACCAGTTGGTAAGTTCTTTTCTAGCAGAGAAATGGCACTCATGATGTTTTATCAAATTGGCTGCCTAAGCAAAGTTTGAACAAGGGGACTATCAACAGACATGCTATAGAAGAAAGAAATCCATATGAAATATGTAGCTTCTACCCTGTATAAAGAGCTGCATGCAACTAAGATACTGATAATGAATAAAGTGCCCTTCACTAAGTGATACCCTGTTTTCCTGTGGCACATCCCAGTCATCTTGCTCAAACTGCATATCACATTCATTCCTTTTAGAAGATTTGCTTGCCTACAACAAAGTACAGGTGTTTCTTCACAGATTCCAGCTTATGTTCACACATCTGGGTTAAGGCTGAAAATTTCCTTCTATGTGAAGATCCACAGCCTCAAGCCTATCTCTTGAAGAAAAATGCTGCTGATCTTAAAGATCAAGGTACAGTTTGACTGCCCAAGTATTCCCTATCCTTTTGCAGAGTGTAGAATGGAGAACTCTTTCTATTGTCTGGTATTGCAGGACTATTTATCTACTGAGGCTGCATTGTTGACAGAACCTCACATAGAAATCAGAGCCAATGTATTATTATTTTGATGAAATCATTGTCCTATTATAATAATTATCGGTGATATAAAATTTTCTAGTGCTATAGCATGAATTCTGCTTGGTGTTAATAATAAAAACCCAGAATCATATATTAATTGAAATTGAGAAGCAGGCTCCATGACTGCTATAACTAAATCTCTCCAGTCTTGAAGGATAATTCAATTTCAAGTTGACCATTAAGTTTAACATCTGCTCCACAAATGTGAATGCATGCCACATGAGACTATCACTTCCTTGAATCTCAAATGTAACATTTGCACAGGAATTCATTCAGCTGTAATATAACCTTTGGGATATCTATCATCTGGAAGTTCCTCTAAGGTTACTGGATAAATGAAGGTTGGCTGTTTTAAAACATTAGGCTGTTTCTCTCTAAACTTATAATACAATGCTGAGATTCTTCATAGGAGGGAGTCCCACATCCCACTACTGGTAGAGAAAAAAAAAAAAACAAAAAGGAAAGCATTTTCATTGGAAATGTGTGAAAGAAGCTAACTCTTGCCATTTTGGAGCCCCAAAGCATATGGAGTCTGTTGCAGGACCTTTCACTAACCAGCACTGGGTATCATGACCAGTATCTAGACCAATGGTCCATGATACCTAGGGCTTGTTAGTTGCTCTTTTGGGATTCATCGGGAAAGAGGATCTGCCACAAACTTATGTCCTCAAGGAAAATCCTATCCTTTTAATCTATACCCCATCATTGTTTGTCATATAATCAATCAACAAATTATAACCCCTTGAGGAAATATGTTCCTTGGCTTGTTTTTTCTTTTCTTTCTGTAAACTGGGAATTGCTGTCAGCATTTGTAAAGAATTGTAAATACTGCTATGTACAGAGGAAAAATGAATGACTTTGTAACAAGGACTATGTGTGGCTTAAGAACACTTCTTGGTCTTTTATAGAAAACATTTATCTACCTGCCTTAGATTTCCAAGCCAATCTAAGATACAAATATAATTTTCAAACTAAATTATCATGTGATTTTTTCCAGTTAAATCTGTCCCTCAAACAATATTTTTTCTATAGAAAATAAATACTGAGAAAGAAATGTGTCCTGGAACCTTCCATCCCTCTGTCATGGACCTACAAAATGGTACTTTTTTCATTTCTAGCTGATGGCACTCTATCTTTCATTGTGTTTAAACAGTTCATTATTGGTTTCAATAAATACTGGTAATTCTTTTTTTCACCCTAGTTGATGAAATTAATTTGGGTTTAAATCTTAACCCACTATTTAATAATATTTAACATATAAATATTAGTTATTTTGTCTCAGAAAAGCTGTGAAGAAGAGAAGTAAATTCTAGTTTCTGTACTAATTGCGGCCTGAGTAAGCTTTGCTCTGTTGTTACTGTTTCCAGTTTAGGAGCAGGCTCTTCATAACCCCGAGAATATTTTGAGTTATCTTTGTACCTTTACATTTTCTCATCTAAATAATTTTTATACTGACATTAAGAATGGCCTTTTGACTCATTTAAAATAGTCACTTGAAAGAAGAAACATATTAAACCTGATTTCTTTAATGATGAGGGAATAAAGCCTGACATTTTAGAGACATATTTGCTGTGAAAAAAAGAAGCTCTTTTAAGTGAAACATCACTAATGTGCTTTTAAAAGGTCAACAATTTATCACCTTGTAGCAGGTGGATCAGAGCCACTTGATTTGTGCTAATCAATTTATTTTTTTCCAATTTCCTAGTTAAAAGGACTGCATAGAGCCTTGTGCATAGAGAAATACAGGGAGGTGGTATGTGGAAATGTAAGCATGGAAGATTACTGTTTTATCCTTCTGTGGAGAAAGGATTAATATGTGGGCCAAGAAGAGTTTGAGCTGAGTTCTTAGAAAGGGGTAGTATTTGATTATCAGTGTATAGTGCGCTTTTGTTTGTCTTTTTCTATTGAACTATGTTGCTTTCTTTGGGATTAACTGAGAAACTTCTTTGCATATGCACAAAAGGTCAGAATTTTGGCAAGAAAGAAGTTAGATATAGTTAGCCTAGAAAAGCTTTACCATTTACTGTAATACAACCTGGGAAATTGCTATGTGTGCATTTGGAATTACTTATACCCAAGGAGTGTTTGAGGGATGGGATAACAGTTGAAGAATTTAAAAAGAACAGTTTTTTTTTTGTTTTGTTTTTGTTTTTGTTTTTGTTTTTTTTTTTTTTTTTTTTTTTTTTTTTTTTTTTTTTTTTTTTTTTTTTTTTTTTTTTTTTTTTTTTTTTTTTTTTTTTTTTTTTTTTTTTTTTTTTTTTTTTAGCCATCTGCTGCTAAAGCCAATGACTTTCTGCATGAGTTAAAAATATGGCAAAAGCCTAGGGTTAGCTATAAACCATGTATATTGCCACATCAACCTTCAAAGCAACTCACTGGTGGTTATAGAGCTGTTATAACTCTCTTGAAGTTTATAATCACTTTCTGATTGGATTTGAGGACTTTCAACACAGAACTAATCTACATTTGGCACTATATAATTTCTCATAAAAACCTATAGCTAGCAAGTTTATGATCCTAAATGGGGACAGTGCTACTATAGCTTTCCTAAATGAACAAACTACCTTCCAAATATTATGTTTATACTTACAGATTAGTGAAATTATCAGCCTGAGGCAGAGGAGCACTTTTTCAGAAGGTGTCAGTTAATGCAGACTCATATGTTATCAAAATGATGAGAATACATGTCTGAGGATGTTGCAGCACTAAATGAGGCATCTATTTCATACATGCATACACAGTTACACACACACACATACAGACACACACACACACACACACACACACACACACACACAGCACACCACACAACAGCACACCACACCACACCACACCAAGATCTAGCAAATAATGCAATAGAAAGTGGAAACAATTTGAGAGCTCGAACATGGGATGATTATGATGTAATTTTGACATCCAGGTATGGCACAGCCATTTTAACAATGAACATAGCGCAGTTATAGATGCCTGCACAACACTGAATCTGTCATAATTCCATCTGGTATAGAGGAGCTATCCACCCCTTCCTGAAGAGTTATTGACTGTTAATAGTTTCTGAAAAGGTGTCATTTTTTTTTTTTTGGTATGATCATGAGGGGACCAGGAAGAATGAGGAAGTACTTCAGAGGGAAAGAAGGCAACACAGGTTAATGGGGATGAATGTCATCACAATAGTTGTGTATACATATGTTGGGCACTGTTAAAGACATTGGAGGGACAAGTCAGCAGCAGAGCAGTTGACCAGCTTATCAAATGTCCTGAGATCAAGAACACTCAGCAAAGCAAATGGGGAGAGACAGCATTACACAGTAAAACTTGATTTAGAAAGAAAATAAGAGGCTAGATAATTTACCAGTAGTATTTAGGATTCTCTAAAGATTCTAATATGATGATTTATTGGTATCTCTGTCAGGGTACCATTCAGACTCTCTATACCCCTTGTCTGCCTTCTCACTCTCTATGAGTTCCCATAATTCTCCTGATTTTGTATCATATTCGAAGTCAGTTCTTTTATTTTTTCTGCCTCAGGACACTTCTATCTTGTTTCTACATTGACCTGATTACCACTGGCTTGCACTCCTGCTCAAATGAAACTGAATCTGTCCTCTCTGAATCTGAGTTCAAATTGTGTATAAACAAATTCAAATATCTGGCTGGACTATCTGTTCACTCACTTACCGTTTAAATGGATTGCAGTCTTAAAGGGAAGTGTGTGATCCATCAACAATCTGATAGGTCTTAATAAATCCAATTTATAAAAGATGGAACAGTTGGGTATGCAAAGTGGCCAGTGGTACTCAGATGCTGTCCTCAAGGAGTTTCCAAAACTGATTTTACACCTTAACACAAAGAGTTACTTGGGAAAGGGGGACTCAGTTGAATAATTGCCTCTATCAAATTGGCCTGGGAGCATGTCTATTTCTTGATTAATGATTTATGTGTGAGAGC
Source organism: Phyllotis vaccarum (assembly GCA_033318265.1). Classification (NCBI taxonomy): domain Eukaryota; kingdom Metazoa; phylum Chordata; class Mammalia; order Rodentia; family Cricetidae; genus Phyllotis; species Phyllotis vaccarum. Next base: position 102,431,675 of record JARWLC010000009.1, on the reverse strand, counting down.
CTAATCTATAGTGAGTAATGTGACTCTATGAAGGGGTGGTCTTGAGCTGTATAGCAACTGACTGTAATGCAGCCTCAAGGATTTCAACACAGGCATTTGCACACATGTGCGTATAACATAAACACACCACACACACACACACACACACACACACACTCACTCACACACACACACACACACACACACACACACACACACACACACACACACACACACACACACACACACACACACCCCACAAGCGCAAAACATAAATAAGAATGATGTCCGAAACAAACTAAAGCCAAGTAGCTGAGTGTGCCTCTGAGGGTGGAAATAGTGTATGCAACTACTTGTTTCTGTGAGTTCTCAGGCATAAATGCAAACTAATAAAGTTTTATGAACATCATCCTGGACGTTATAAGCAGAACTATATACTGGCAGTATACATTTAAAGCTAGCCTCCAGCAGTCTTCAACACCTTGTTACAAGGTTGTGAGCTAGTTCTTAGGAAGCATTGCATCAGTGAGGGTCGTAATTCAGCTATTTTTTTCAGTTTTGTCAGATTGTAATTTTAAATTTTATTGGTCAGTCCCTGTCCAGCCATTGAAAAGCTCTTCTGGGTTGTTTGTATGTTAAGCCCTGGTCCTCTTCTTGCTCTCCCTATATACATGTTTTCTTACATGACAGCAGGATGTTTGGCTGTTATACTTGTAAAGTGGTTTCTGAGGTAAAATAGAGAAGACTGAATTAGGTTTCTCCACTGGCCATTCCACCATGCTCATACAGCACCAGCATCAGAATGCAGCTTCAGAGAAACACATTTATGAGCCCTGAGTAGAGGAAGTTTGGAGAAGACATTTTATTTAGGATGGGATTTTCCAAAATCTCTCACTGTCTGCACAGAAACACACAAGGAACCAAATTTGAATGGGGAAAATAATGTGTAAATGGCATTATTATTAAGCTGAGTCTCTCCTCTCTCTCTCTCTCATTGTGTGATTGTGTATGTGTATGAATATTTAAAAATAAGCAAAGAAGCTCCAGCATTTTCAGAAACAACGGAATAAAATTAAGCTGTATGAGATGTATTCACTGGGGAATGGTTCTGTAAAAATCGGTATCTGTATGATCTGTGAAAGCACAATAGATAGATGGTACTGGATATATATTTGTTAAAATGTTAAAGAGGACAGTTTGTAAATGAAGCAGAGCTTCAGTGTAGATAAGGAGTTGTCTCTGCCCCATATGTTACCTTCAGTTAATATGTAACAGAAACATTGGGAATCAACAACAAGCATTCTCACCAACAAGGTGCCAGTGTTCGTTCTTTCCTACATATTCACTAATAGCTGTTCTCTTTGGTTTTCTTAGTAATGGCTAGTCTCGTGGGAATGAATTCCTTTCGGGCTTAACTTGGATTTACCTGATAGTCCCTGATACTTTGATGTTTTGCTTCATGTAACTACTATATATTTACAAGTTTTTGTTTGGAAACAGAAGCCTATGCCTGCTTGTTTTAAAATGTGATTATTTGGCACTTTTACTGTTGAGTTCTCTGGTTATGTAATCTTTGCAAATTTGTCTCCTAGCTCATAGTTTCTGGTTTTATTTGGTGTCTGTTTCCTTTTATGTGAATTAAGTTGAGCATAATCCAGTTTGTCTTTGTACACTCTTTATTCCATGCCTTTATGATATTATCTAAAACATCTTTCCTATTTCCCTGTCCTTATACAATCATTGTTTAAAGTCTTACATTCAAGTCTTTCATCCACTTTGCATTGATTTTTATAGATGGTGAGAGATAGAAGCTTTAGCATAAGTAAAATAAAATAGGCACAGACAGGCATGTCCTGCATTACCTCATTCCCACTTAAAACACTCAACTTAGAAATTGAAAGTATGGTGACCAGAAGCACAGAAAGTAGAGGGAAGAGGGGTGCTGATTACAAGGAGATAGGTGCAATAATTTCTCGTAAAATTTTGAACACTGGCATGACTGTAGATAATCAATCATAGCATACTATGAATTTCAAAGAAGTACAAGATGAGAGTTTGAATTAAAACAATATTAAATATTGGAGGGATGCATTAGTTAATTTTCTTCCTGCTTTGACCAATATAAGAAACAGCTTAAGGATATGAATTCAGATTACCAACTGTAAAATGTCTCTCTGTACACTGTGAATAACCATTGAATAACAAAGGTACTGTTTTGGCCTGTGGCAAAGCAGCTTAGAAGCAGGTGGGAATTCCAAGCACAGATAAAGAAGGAGGGCAGAGTCAGGAGATGCTACCAGATGCTGACAAGAAAACCAGATGTAAAAGTACAGGTAAGCCACAAACAAAGTGGCAATACACAGATTAATGAAAATGGGTTAAATTGAAAGAGCTAGCAAGTAATTCGTCTGAGCCATAAGCCAAAGAGCTTGTAACTAATATAAGCCTGTGTGTGATTATTTGGGGCTAAGAGGCGGTGGAACTGCAGGTCTGGACCTAGGTCTGGATAGGTCAGAAACTTTATACTACAAATGGCATTCCAACATGGGGCATATACACCCATATAAAGCCTGAGGAAGCTTTAAAAGGGTTCTATGGCACAGAAACTGAGCCAAAAACAGATTTCTCGTTGTGTCTCTCAAGTGGGCCATAATACAGAGTGGTGGGTTTGTTGCATGCTGCCTGAGTTGCAAGAAGACCAGTTCCTGAAGCCTCACAAAAGCCTAGGTACAAGCACAAGCCCATTCCCTTTAAGAGAGACTTCCTGACTCAGCATAAGTGACAACCAAAAACAAAACGAAAACAAAACAAACCACCACCAAACAACAAAATGTGTGGGTCTTTTAAGAGACCCTATTGTGAATCTTAAAATTCCTCAGAATTGGGGTGGTAAATGTGGCTCCTGTCTGTACCTCTTCTATGAAGCTAGGGTAAGGAGCTAGATGGAGCCAGTGAGCCATCCTAGCCAAGCCTTTAATTCTGGCCACATAGATTTAAAATATGTTTAAAGATACACAATGAAGAAGATTTAGATGAAGAAAAACCTCTGAAAAGGTTGCAATGTATGTAATAAAAAATACTTAGGTGTGCGAGAGAAAAGAAAAATGGTAGAGAATGGCTTTTAAAAAGAGAGAGTAATAATAATATGCCACATAAAGATGAAAATTACATAGTCTAGACTATATGTATTTTTTTAGTTTTTTAACTATTAATGAGAAGAAAGACATTTGCTTGTAAAGGCTGATGAGTTAAACCAACATTTATATTTTAAACATATCTTGACTTTGAAGTTTTGCTCTAAGAATATGTTGCTTTGGAAAAGAGGTTCTGCTTTTGTTTCCACAGAAGATGAGAACCTGTGGATTGCTTCCAGTCTAATATGGTTTGACCAAGAAAGATCCCTAAAAAAATCTATGATGGGAAATATGGCCCAGTTGATCCAACATCTACCACAGCTTTAATGTTGCTTACTAAAATGATGCAGCCTCGGGGTCCCTTATAAGATTGCCAGCACCCCCAGTTAGCAGGAAGTAGCCTAGAAAACAATACCCATATTCCCCCAAATAGATTATTGATACTTATCTTTGTTTAGATGGTTCTATTTTTGATCATAGTCAATCACTTTCTAAAATAGAAAAAGGTATATTGATATCATAGGCTTAAAATGTAGATTATTGAATTCACTTTCAAAAAGCAACTACTTGTTTTAAATAATTTGCATTTATATTGATATGGATCTTAGATTATTGATACAAGTTTAAGATTAATTTTGTTACACTGTATTTGTATTTATATTCTGTTTGTGGAATTATGTTTATGCAATTCCTTTAAAATAAGAATGTTTAATGAAGAAATACAGATTAATAATCATCTACGATAATCAAACTTGTAGTCATGCTAGTTAAGTTTTTTAGATTTACAAAAATATATTTCAGCTAGATAGGTAATTTTCAAGCACTTCAAAGACTTACAGAACATCGTATTTAAAACATTTTGAGAACTTAGACTTTTTTGGTGAGTGAGACATGTCTGATCCTGACAGCACCAATATACTTCAAGAAGATGCTGGGCATCAAAAAAACTACATGTGCAATTTACCTTCTTGGTGGCAAAAGTTAAGCCCTGGGCAAGAGAGTGCTCTTACCTCGACTGTGTTCTTACCTCGACTGATTGACAGTGTGATGTATAAACTGGACGTGCAGGACCCATAGGAAAGTGACCTCTGAACTTTGCCAGAATAAGATGAAATGGTCCTTTAGGTTTCTGCTTTACAAAGACTGCCAGACATTCTGCAGGACACGGAGAGAAGCAGTTGAGGAACTTTGCCAAAATCAGTGGAATAGTCCATCAAATTTCCTGCTTCACTGAAAGATATTCTAGAGATTCTAGGCCTGTAGGCCGAAAATCAACACCCCAACATTACAAAGGAACTTTGGGTGACTGTCCAAGCACATAGGAGTCATTTCTGTCATTTCTAGAATTTGGAAGTTGCTTGCACTTCCTGTTTACTCAGTTAATATTTTATCTTTCTGTGGTCTTTGAAGTTAAAAATTAGTTATAGGTATAGTTTTTCTTAGTTATAATAAAAGGTAAATTAGATATGAAACTTTGGACTTATAAGGATGTTAGATGATAGAATATTTTCTTTAATTTTTCTAAGTACAAATAGACTAGCTATAATAATTGTAATTTTGCCTGATAGATGTTTTGTTATATGTAATTTTGCTGTTAAAATTAAAACCTTCCTTTTTGATTAGATATAAAAAGGGAAATGACATGGTATGTCTTTCCATACACTGTGAATTATGACTGGAAAATAAAGAAACTTCTTTAGACCATGGCAAAGCAACTTAGAAGCAAGTGGTAATCCCAAGCATAAATAAAGAAGGAGGTGGAGTCAGGAGAATATGCCAGCTGCCACTGAGAATACAAGATTAAAAATACAAGTGAGAGACAAGCCCTGTGGCAATACACAGATTAATGAAAATGAGCTAAGTTGAAAGAGCTACCAAGTAATGAGCCTGAGCCATAGCCAAAAATCTAATAATTAATATTAGCATTTTTGTGATTATTTGGGGCTAAGAAGCTGTGGGACTGCAGGTCTGGACCTTGGGTCAGATGGATCAGAACCTTCTGACTATACCCAACAACCACAAAATTGTGAAACATGGCCTTACATGCCTGTTGCTCTTGCTCTGGGTTGTGGAGAAATGAGAATCATCTGTGGATCAGACATATTAGCTGTAAAAACTGGACAACTCTAGAATCAGTATCAACATAGATACTTATGAAGATTCGATGTTTTCTATGGCTATGCATCCCATCCCCGCGAACAAACATATATCAAACATATAATTCACATGCATGGAAGAGAAGCAAAGAAAGAGAAAGGCACAAAGAAGGAAAAAGAAACAAAAGAATGGAAGTGAGCTGACAGTAAAAGAGCTCGTTTTGGATCATGTCATGAAGGATTCAGGCAGCACAATGGGCAAGACCTGGCAACAAGGAGTGGCCTGTCATTGTGACAACATGAACTGGAATGGGTCTTCCTGGTCGCATCAGTCAGTTCATGAAGAAAATAAGGAAGAAGAAACAGGGATGGCTTAAAATGCCTCAAACCCATCCCCAGTGATCCCTTTCTCCCTGTGAGAAACTGCCTTTTAAGGTTTTTAAACCTCCCAAGCAGACAAAGTATTAAAACATATGACCCAGTGGGGACGTTTCTCAAGCCATAGCAAGGAGCTAGATTTAGTAAACTTAAACATTTCACACTCTATGGATTATTAAAACAGCATATCACCTCAAGTTATTTATGTATAATTTTTCAATGTTATTAATCAAAACAACCTGTGCTTTGATTTAAAACCAGTAGAAAATGTAACACAAGACAAAGGGGCTTAGGGAGATGTAAAACAAAAGGGAGATGCTATCTGCCCATTTGCCCACTCTCACCTGGCATGTTCATCCTGTTGCCACTGAACTTATACAGCTTAATCATAGTATTTCTGGTATGTGGCCCCTTGTTTATATTCTGTGTTACAATAAAATGTGATATAAGGTAAAATAAGATTTCTACAAAGAGATTCTTCCAAACATGCAAAAGCTCTGCTTTTGTTAAGAAAAAAAGAATGTATATCCTTGCTTTTACAGACACTGCAGCATAACAAGATAAGAAAATATAACTAATCTCTTTCCTGTTTCCTGAAAGTTTATTTCCATCAACAAGCACTCATCAATTCTTTCCTATGTATAAATGACTTAGCATTCTCTCTGAAAATATGGTGGGTACCAATTCATTAATTATCCTGAAGCTCCTTGAATATCCTTTCACAAATCAAGCTTAATAGCTGTGATGAAAATTCCAGTGGTTATTTCTATTTAGGGTATTATTATTTTTTCCTTTTTGAAAAACCTTTATTGATTCTCTATGGATTTTAAATCATGCATCCTGGTCCCATGCATTCCACCGTCCCTTCATATTTACCCTCTGCCCTTGCAACTTCCCCCCAAAATAAAAGAAATTTTAAAAGACAAACAAACACAAATAAAGGTTCAGTAAGAAGCTGTAGTGTGGTGCAATGAGTTACACAATGTAATTTTAGTCTGCACATCCTTACTTGTAAGTGTTCATTTCCATGAGTCATTCTGGTTTGAGGCCTCTGGCTTTGGCTACACCCTCGGTACTGGGCCCTCACTAGGACTCTTATTGGGTGGCCTCTTCTCTTGGTTCCTGGAGATCCTACAGCTTTGGATCTACCTGTCTGGCCCCTTCAAATGCTCCAGCAGGTCAAGATGAAGTGTCCTCATGCCCTCTCATGTCCTCAGGATTGGCTCACCCACACCCACACCACCTGGGCTATTTCCACTGTTTTGTCCAGGCAAGGTATAGGTCCTACTCTCCATAGAGCTGCAGTTGGTGAGGTGAGGATCTGCTCACCTGCTCTCATGACTCCAGGATCCTCTTTTCTGCCTTCTGTTGGTGGCAAAGGGTGAGGGGGCATCTCTTTCTTGGCCACACAACTGTGTGACAGACAGATTGTGAGGCTAGCACCAACACCTCCACCTTGGAGTGGCAGAGCCCCCAGACACAAGCCTGGTCACAAGAGGCTGGCCCAGGAGAGGAGTAGGGCCTGATCTCCCAAGTGCTGTAGTTGGTGACAGTAGGACTGGTTCTTCCTCGTGCTGCAACCTGTAAGGGGCAGGGCCATCTCTGTAGCCCTATCTTCATTGGATGGTAACAGGAGTCATGGACATCAACATACTGAGTCTATGGCAGGGCCTTTGAAAGCAGCCCAGACAACATCATGGCCTTTGCTAGAAGCACAGGTCACTCAGATCTGTATGATCCCAGCAGCAGTACATCCCTCAGACACTAACTTGGCTATAGATAGCATGCCAGTCCTCAAATGTCTATGTAGCCCTTGGTAGCAATATGAGCCATGGAGATCAACCCAGACCCTGACTGTGGTTGGACCACAGACCCAGATGCAGTCACTATCAACAGCCTGGGCAAGTATATCACGATGGCCCCAGTTAGCAGTGCAAGTCACCTAGATAGACACATACCTAGAGGCTGCCTGGCCCTTGAGCATCAACATGGCTCCAGGTGGTGATTCAGATCCCTTTCATCCACACAGTCCTTGATGTCAAGAGGAATCTTGAATGTCAACACAGACCCTGGCTTTAGGGTGAATATGGACCCCGACATGGCCCCAGCAGCAGCTTGGCCCATATGACACCATAGTCCTGGTTGGCACTTAATGTCATTCAGGTCTATATGGACTTTGCAGTGGCACACCCTCAGACATAAACTTGGTCCCAAATGGGCAGCCCATATCCTCAGCATCTGTGTGGCCTTTGGTGCCAATAAGAGTCATGGACATCAACACCAACCCAGGCTGCAATAGAATCATGCATGAGCCTAGATATGACCCTCAACCACAGTTCAGGTCTTGACAGCACCAAGGCCCTGAGTGGCAGCATAGGCCACCTAGATATGTATGGCCTCAGCAACAATATGACCTTCAAGCACCAACATAACCTCAGGTGTCAGCCCACAATACAGACATCTGTACTGCCTTCAGTGGCAAAGGGAGCCATGGATATCACCACAGCACTGCTATGACAGGATCATGAACCCAGACATCCCCCTTAGCAGCAGTCCAAGCCCAGGTGTTACCATGGACCCAGGTGGCAACACAGGCACAGGCATATTAGAGTGGCATGGCTCCTATGGGGGGACATCACTTGGACACTGGCATGGTCACAGATGTTAGCCCATCCTCTAGATATCCACAGGGCAGTCAATAAACAGGAGTCACAGACATCAACACAGACCATCATGGCCGCATCAATGCCACAGACCCAGACATGGTCTTTGGCAGCAGCCCAGACCCAAACATCCTTATGGCCCTGGGTGTCAGGCAGGCCACCCATGTCAGCCAGTTGCTCACTGCCCTCCCTCAACTCTTCAGAACTGCCTCTCTTTCTCTAGCACATGAAACTTTCTCTCCTCTCTCTCTTCCCCATTTTTTCTATCATATACTCACACACCCTAATGGTGCCCAGTCTTCTGATAGCACTGGGAGCTTGTGGTTGATGTCTTCCCACCCAATGCAAGTGTCCTGGGTACAGCCATACAGTCTACCTGATGCCCAGGCCTCATAGTGATGGGTGAAGTATTATTGTGCTCTTAAATTGAAAATGCTCTTTTTTTAAACTTTATCTTACTATTACTTTATTTTCCTTTCTATTCTTTTTTGTTTTGTTTTGTTTTCCTTGAGACAGGGTATTTGTATTTAGCCTCAGCTTAGAACTCCATTCTTCTTTCTCAGTTTTCCAAATGCTGGGATTATAGACATGTACCCATTGCTCCAGCTTTAAGTCTACATTTTAAATTTACTAGATGAACCTGGAAAATGTTAGTGTTAGAACTTCTTTGTTTCTGTTTTTATCCACTTTGCTGTTTTTAAACATTCTTATGTCTTTATGATTCCTTGTAGCATTTATCCTTACTTCCAACCTTCTAACTTGGACTGTTGAACTTCTTGACTTTGCTTTTATAAAGGTACCTATTTATTAATTATCTAATAGTACAAAAGATTGAACATAAGATCTTGCATATGTTAGGTGGGCTTTCTACCACTGAATGTATCCTTAGCTCCTTTTACAAAACCTTTTTTTATTTTAAGATAGTGTCTCACTGTGTTACTAAGATTCTCACTGATCTCGTTTTATAGTCAATGAAGACCTTGAACTTGAGATTTTTCTGCTCCAGCCTCAAAATTGTTGTGACTAGAGAATGGTATCACCAGGGAGCTCTCCCCATGAGTTTTAAAGAAATCATGAGTGTGTGTTTGGGGAAAAACAATATATACAATTATATATATATGTATATATTCATATACAAATGTATATGCATTATACACTCTTATGTATAAAAAGTAGGGATAGAACAATAAGAGGTCTATTCTGTTTGTAACAAAATGGTGTGTCTAACCCTCCTTCCAGATATAGGAAGTAGATAGAATAGCACAGCAGGGTGTGAAGTTAAACAACTGTTAAGGAAGGGAGGATTTGGGTGGCAAGGTGTCAGAAAAAGAAAATCGGGTGGATAATTTGACTCCATCTTGTTTGTCTGGCCACTTTTCCAATCCTAAATAATACAGGGTCATAAGTCTCAGAGACAGAACAAATATAAGGCACACAGAGGCTAAGATTCTGTAAGAGCATGTGAGAGAGACATGGTGCTGAAGAAGTAAAGAAAGATTTTCCCATTCTGGTTGAAGCCCAGAAAAAAGAGTGATACATTTAAAGTAGAAAAACAGAAAGAAAAACCCTTCATCTTTAGTACACCCTCAGCAATTTTTGTTTAATTTTCAAAATTTAATAAAAAAATCAAATATATTTTTAAAAAGTAAGAGAAAAATACCATAATGTGCAAGTTTGTGCTCAGACAGTAGAGATATTGAATAATAATATGTTGAAAATTAAATAATATGGAATGGCATTTCAGAAAAAAATCACTAGGACACAAAAACAGGTCAAAATCATTTTGTAGCACTAAATGCGTATTCACAGAGATGGCTGAAGCAAAGCGGGGAAGATAGTGTCCTACAGTAAAATTTAAAATATCCAAAAATCACTGTCCATTGTTTATCTGCTACTGATAAAGAATTTCAACTCAAATGAAAAAGATTGAGTGGAAATCATCCCCTACACCTTTAAAAAATTATAAACAAATGATAAATCTTTAAAACCAAAAGTAATGATTATGTGAAAATAAACTATGAACATCATAGTTGTTTTGTTTTTAACATAGGACAATGGAGATAGATTAACATTAATAAGGTGCACAATAAAAAAATATATGGCCAACTAGGTTTTTGTAATTTTTTATTTAATGTTTTTTTTTCATTTTAAATACAACCACAGTTCTCCCTCTCTCCTTCTCCTACCCCTCCATCCACTCCTCAGAGAGGGGAAGGAAGTTAACTAAGTCTGGTACATCAAGTTGAGGCTGCACCAAGCCCCTCCCTTCTTTGTCATGGCTGAGTAAGGTATCCCACCATAGGAAGTGTCTTCATAGAGCCTTCATCCAATGACTGATGGTCAAGTAGATTTTATTTACAACTTTTGAAAAAGAAGACAAAGTACAATAAAATTATTTCTGAAAAAAAGGAAATATGGGAATTGTTCTCCCAATAGACCCAGGTCACATGAAATACTAAAGCAGAGGTTAACATGAGGTATATTCTTCTTGGAGAAGATGTATCATTGGAGGTGTACTTTAAAGTTTCAAAAGCTCATGAAAGGCCCAGTGTGTGTTTCTCTCAGTTAGTAAATCAGAGTATAGATCTCAGCTCCTCCCTGGCATCATCATTCCTGCCTGCTGCCACCTTCCCAGCCATAAAGATGTAAACAAGCCTCCAGATAAGTGTTTTTTATAAGAGTTGCCTTTGTCTTCAAGAACAATAGAACAATGACTAAGACAGAAGTTGGTACCAGGGACAGAGAGGTGTTGTGACATGCCTGACAATTCTTTTATTTGAAAGAATCTGTAAGACTTTGAAACTTTAGACTAGAAAAGTGATTGAATGGTTTAAGTGGGGCTTATTGACCATCCTAGTAGGAACACAGAAGACAATAGTGCTCAGAGGGATTTGAATTCTAGAAGTTTGGCTCAAGAGGCTTCAGAGAGGAATGTATTAGTACCTGGGCAACAGACGTTCTTGTGGTATTTTAGGGAAGAAGCTAGCTGCATTCTGCCCTCATCTGAAGAATTGACTAAAAGCTAAACTGAGTGCTTAAGAAAATAAAAAATTAAAAGAAAAGCCTGAATAAAGGGAGTAGTAACCTTGGGTCAAAACCACACCCAGATAATGCTGTAATGTGAGGGATTTTCTAGACCTAAACAACAACAGAAAGAACAAAAAGCTTGTGCAAATGTAATAAGAGGAAGGGGCCAGGTTCCAGCTCCAGCAAGTAGAACTTGGCAGCTTCTGCCATATTTTTCTGTTTCAGGATTGACTGTCACAAGCTATTGAGGGCCATGATACAGTTACAGCTTAAAGCAATTGACAGTTAAGATGTCAACCCACCAGAGGAGGGGTTCTCTGATTGAGGAACTTGCAGGGCTATAGACTCTAAAAATACAGATGCTCCTGTCTGTAACTTCCCTTGTGCAATAACAGCCATATTTCTCCATTCTTATGCGTTTTCATGAAATGTATACATGTAATCTCAAGATTATATCTCAATCTTATGGGAGCATATAGTTGTAGATGGTCAGAAAGATAACATCTGACTTTGCTGTATTATATTGATGAATAGAAACTTAATAGAATATGATTCATAACTAGATCTATTTTTCCATGTGGACTGTAGACACCTAGAGGTTTGTTGTTCATCTTTGGTTTACTAACAGGGCAATTTGACCAGATAAAGTGTTCTTGAGAATAGATTATAGGCTGAACTTTTACAGATATTATTCATAAGTGGAATTGGAGGTATCTGGCCTTGTTATATCATAATTCTTGAAGAGATCAATAGTGACTTATCTTGCCCTAAGCTTTCTCCTCCAGCCTTGTCTTTATCCAGACTAAAATACTTCTCCTACTCTGACTCAAAAAACAATCAATTTTTTTACATCTTGCATACCAGCTTTTGAAGCAAAAAATCCCAGCTCAGTTTACGCTTTACCTTCAGTCTGTAATGGGCGGGTGCCCCTAACTTTAGCGCTCCTAGACACCCCAAGACCACTGCTAATGACCACTATTAACTTTAAAGAAAAAGAGAGTTTAATGAATGATATACTGGTACACACATGTGTGGGCTTGAGGCACTGTGGAAGCCAAGAGCCCCGAATATTTTTAGGGCAGAAGCTTTATACAGCACTCTGGGTAGGGGAGGGGTACATCCGGCTTGTGAGATAGAGAAGTTGTAACAGTTCTCATGGTAGGGCTTTCCTGGGTGGTCCCACCCAGGTTTCTACATCAGGAATGCAGTCCCACCCAGGTTTCTACATCAGGAATGCAGTCCCACCCAGGTTTCTACATCAGGAATGCAGTCCCACCCAGGTTACTACATCAGGAATGCAGTCCCAGGGATTCAGCCAGCCAAGCAATGGAGGAAGCACATCCTATGTTGCTCAGGAGGGGGTTAGTGAACAAGTACCTTCTTAGAAAACAGAAAGTTAGCATGACAGCACAAGAGGTCAAATCTTAGGTAAGGATAATTTCATCTTTACAAGTCCTTGATTTTATGTGAAGAACATATAGTTAACCAGCTGATTATCTAAACCAGTCTTGAAAAGATTTATCATTATCCTCAGCTCTACCATGTAAAGATGTTCCATAGTCAGCCAGAGTTAGGAGATCATTGCCTGGTTTCTCAGCCTTGAACAGAAAGTTACTAGATCCCCTCCCTAGATTCTGAGACTACTGTAGGTCAGAAAATGTATTCTTAGATCTGAAATGTTTCCTTTGAAACTGCTGATATGGATTATTTCTGTTTGCTTCCTCTTTGTTTACTCAGGTTGCAATGGTTACTTACTCTGTTTTCACAGGGAACTAACTGCCTTTCTTCCTGCAGAGCTCCCTGCCTTTTTTTCTCCCTTTTTGTATTTTTATTGACCACAGAGTATTAGCCTACACTATTACTTATACTTAAGAGATATAACATAACGCCTGTATTCTTTACCTTTTTTCTTGATCTCCCAATGGTTTAGCTTCCTCCCTTCTGTAATCCATGTGGCAGCTCCTTTAAAAGACAGACAGAATTTTTACAACTGCAGCTTTGATGATTTAAGTTTTGCTACATGTGACCTTTATTGCATCTTCAAAGAACGCCTATATTCCTGAATTATGGCCTTGTAACCTATTTTTATTACTAACAACTTGTTAATGAATACATATAATATGCTTGGAAGTTTGTAACTGGTGGAACAATAAAAAAATACATAGAATAAAAGGCATTGCTCCATGTGTGGAGTTACTATAGAAATCTTTTACTTCCCTTGCTCAGAGGGAAAATCTTCTCTGAGGAACACTGGGTAGGAGCTGAGAGCTGGACTCTCAGCCTCTACAGTTTTGAATTTAGAACCATGGGAAGTACAGAAAAGGGGTTGTAGAGTCTTTCTATGTAGTTAAGGATAGCTGCTAACAAGGCCTTACAGTCAGGCAGGGCAGTATCTAATGAAGGCTCAGAGTGTTTGTTGCATGAAACTATGAAGGTGAACCCCAGATTGTATTGAGTATCCCAAGATACCAGAGCCCTAGAGTGCCTGGCAAGAAGAGCTGCCAATACGGTGTAGAACTAGCCCAAGAGAGAGAAGTATGTTACAGTCAGCAAAGCTGAAATGATTTAGAGATCTGAGGTGCATTTTAACATTAGACATGGAGCTGCAGAGCTGCAAGTGTGCTCAGCTTGTTTACAGTACTACCTTGGCCCAATATTTCCTCTTTTTTACCATTTGGAATGGTAATATATATTCTATATGCTGGAATATATAATCTGTATTTTCATTTTGATTTCACAAGGGGTTACGATTATATTGTTCTAAGTCTATGGGAGCCAGTGGTGATTTGAATAAAAGTGTTCCCCCATAGGCTCATGTATTTGCATCTTTATTCCCAGTTAGATAAACTCTCTGGGAAGGATTAGAGGGTATGATTTTGTTGGAAGACATATGTCCTTGGGCTGAGTTTATAGGTTTCAATAACCTTTGTAAAGCTTGGTTTCTCTTGCCTGTTCCACCTTCTCTCCCCTCTCTGTCTTTCTTGATGCCTGTGGATCAGGACATAGCTCTCAGATACTTCTCTGGCACCATGGCTGCCTACCTGCTACCAAACTATCTGTTGCAATGATGATGGTGAGCTAACCCTCTAAGTGCTCAACCAGTTCTCCTATTAAATGCCTTCTTTTATTGAATTGCCTTGGTCGTGGTGTCTTTTTATAGTTACTAGTAACTAAGACAGATGACAAATAACATGCATGAAATCTAAACTATTTATTAGAAAATAGAGAAACAAAAGCTCTTGTATGAACTGAAGTTAGAAAAGGTAACTTCCTGCCATCAGAAGCATAATCCTTTTAGGCAGAAAATTACTGTGGTAATATATATTTTATATTCTTAAAAAATAGTCTGGAATATCAGAGGAGAAGTCATCTACAGAGCCAAGCCATGGAGGTCAGGGAGTAGTGAGCCATGACTTTAATTCCATCAATTGTGAGACAGAGATCCATCTGGATCTCAATGAGTTCAGGGCCTTACCGTCAGGGAGTCGTAAGACACACCTTTAATCAAAGCTCTATGAAAGCTGAACTTGGAAGCAAAATAGTTGGGAGGGAAAAGAAATATAAGGCAGGATAAGAAAAAATTAAGCCGCCTATCAGAATAACCAGTCAGTTTGAGGACTATGAAGGTAGGACTTACCCTCAGCCTGAGGGGTTCACTGGATGAGAATTGGCTGTGATTTGCTCCCTATCTCTCTGATATTCCAGGTTTTCCCCCAGTATCTGGCTCTGGGTTTTCATTATCATAGTAAATCACATTTGTGCAATAAATTATAAATGGGCTTCTTCAGAATCTGAAATCTTTACTCTCTCTCTCTCTCTCTCTCTCTCTCTCTCTCTCTCTATATATATATATATATATATATATATATATATATATATATATATATATCCATCCCTGTTAGATAATGAAAAGGAATAGCTAGAATCAGAGAACATCTTTGGAGCATATATCTAACCAATCAGTTGAGAATGCATGAGTTATGAGGTTCCATGGGCAGTGAAGTCCCATCACAAGATTCATCCCAATACTTAGCAGCATCTCTGTCTCCCACGGTGTTTCTACTTTCAAAAACTGAATGACTGAAGCTTTGCAATGCAGATGAAGATACAGAGGGCAGTATCCTTCCTTCATAAACCAAATTTGGTTCATGGCAAATATGCTATTACCCAACATACTGCAACCTCAGCCTGTTGCCTGGACCAGAGTTAAAGAGTCAGCCCTGAACAACATTGCCAAGTGCTCTGTGCCAGAGATGGGACAGATGAGATGAAGTTCTCTCCTTTTAATCCAGCCCAGATGCTGCCCTTGGTACAGCTGTCACTTACAGTCAGAGAAGATGAAGTGACTAGTTTTGTGACACTTGTAGATCATAACATAAACAGAACCAAACAGAGGGGTGAACCCTTTAGCAGTAGCTTAAACTCAGGAAATGTTCTTGGTACCCTTCCAACTTGCTGAGCCTAAGTTGATTTCTTATTTTATAAGATTGTTAATATATTCACATATCTGTTTGCCTGTTGAGGTATACTTAAAATTTTCTCGATTTTGGCTGATTATAAATACAGGCTGCAAAAACCACTCAGGAACAGGTTTTTGCATGAATATAGGCTTTTATTCATCTGAAATAAGTACCTAGGACCTGTGTGATTGTAAGGCAATGCTTGATTTTATAAGAACCTGAAAACTGTTTCCAAATATAGTGCATAGATTTATATTCCTATCAGCAATAGATAGACCTCCAGTTGCTGCACATCATCCTGAGTACTTAACATTGCTGGTGTTTTATTTGAAATTCCAGCCATTCTCACTGAATTTAAACAAATTATGATTTGTTTCACTTCTCTAATGTCTCATGATAGCAGATACTTTCTACACATTTGCTTTTTATATACACATCGTCCTGTGTGGGGGGGGTCCTTGTTTGAATCAAATATTTCTATTTGTATAAAATAGGATCTGCATTTTATATTCTTTACTTTGGAGTCACAATTAAAACCTATGTGTTAAATATTTTAGGATTCTCAACAGTAAATAGTTCTGTCTGACATTGTTTCATTCAGATTTTTCCAAACTAATTTGGCCTTATACATTTTAGGTTTCTCAAGTAGTAACTCTTATTACTTTCTATAATAATTTTAGGAAATGCAGTACAATGTAATTGGGTTAACTAAAATTTTAATGATTTTCTTTATGACAAAATTGATATATTGTCTTACCCTGTGATATATATATATATATATATATATATATATATATATATATATATATATGGACTAATCTTGAACGACTGCTAATCAAAATTTTATGATCAATTGGGAAAAAGAATAAATTTTAAATTCATAAAGAATTAATCATGAAAGGTTTAAATTAGGCTTTGATTGAAATTTTAAACAAGCAAAGTGACAGAATATTTAATGTTGCCTTGATGGAAATGTAGAGGACAGGCATAACATGATGTAAGGAGCTTATTGAATGTGGGTGAGATAGAAAGTATATATAATTAACTATTATAAATATCTTAAAATTCAGAATTAAATTTGTGATAACAGGTTTGTGATCCCTTTGAATGGGTAGTAATAAAAATAGTTACTCTTTCCCTATCTGAGCCTATCCTGTCCAAAGTGTGTAGAAATGGATTGTAGTGTCACAGTGGAAAGAATTCGGACAATGATGTTATTATATACAATGCTGTGTAAAACACAGTTTTATGAGTGGCCAATGCACTTGAACATTTAGTGTGGTTTAGTGGTAAAATTGTGAACATACCTGGAAAAAATAGGTGAAAAGAATAGAAAATAGATATTCAGCCATGACCACAGGGCTGGTACATTAGGATGTCTCTAAATGGCAATTACTTTCATTTCAGAGAAGCAATAGTCCACCTGCATCTTCTTATAGTCCTGGAAGCACAGGTGAAGTAATGAAATGACTGAAATAGAAAGATCCACAGGCAAAGTGGTTTCCATATCTAGGCTTACTCAAGTGCCTCAAACCCTAGTATGGCAGCTGGTTTGCCTCAAAATTGACCTACCCTCAGAAGTCACAGCATCATTTTCAGCACTATGCGTCAGATGGTCGTCTAATCATAGTTTGCAAATGCCACACAGCAGCATGCACAGCAAGATGAAGATACAAGTTGAGAAATGCTGGAACACTATTAGAGATACCTTCTTACTACATTAGAGTTTCTTCTCAGTGTGGGAAGTGGTGGCCCACTGGAATACAACCTACCATTGCCTTACAGCTTGCAATCTAGGGAATGGAAAAAAACTCAAAGCATACAAGCTTTAGTCATAACATTGTATACTGACCCTTTAGTACTATCTTGGAGTCATGTCCCTAGCCTAGGGTCCAGGTCAGGGACAGAGCTCTGTGACAGACAGAGTCAGTTGACTCATTACACTGTGATGGGGAATCCAGTGGGGTAAAGGTATTTTGTGGTAGCTTAGCAAAGGCACATACTTTCTTGTATATTATCCTCACATTATGTCATTCATGTGTGTGTGTGTGTGTGTGTGTGTGTGTGTGTGTGTGTGTGTGTGTGTGTGTGTGTGTAATGAACTGGGGAAGTTTCTTGTTTAGCATATTGAGCTAGAAATCCATTCTGATTTTTTTCAGACTTATACACTTTGGGGTTATTCTATAAAATATCTGTAATAAAAAAATCAGTGCTTTCTTTTGTGTTTCTCAGCACATGCAATATTTTATATTCCTGAATCTAAAGTGTTTACAAAATGTTAGGAATTCACCAAAATATTTATAATGCTATCTTTTTATCTTAATATTTTCAAAATACTTATGAGTTTTTCTTAATTATTTGAAAACGACTGTAGGCTTACAGGCTATACAGAGTAGAGCTGAATTAAAAGAAAATACTTATGCGGTCTATGTTCTTTGGCTTGAATAAATTCTATAAGATAATAAACTCAAGGAACACTTCTGAGTGTTTATTGCACAAAATGTTCTTAACATGTCAGTAAGAACCCATCATACATGTATTTAACTAGGCCAATAATAATTAACTTAAAAAGTGATATCTCAAGCAACTCATTGTGTAAAGAATGTTGAAGTACTACATTAAACATAATTCACTGTTAAATGAACAAGTAAAATAATTACTACCAATTTCATTAAGGTCGGACATAACTGTCTTAGTCAGCACTCTATTGCTTTGAGGAGACAACCCTAACACAGCAACTCTTATAAAGAAAAGTACTTACGTGGGGCTGGCTTACACATTAAGATGTTTAGTCTATTATTGTCATTGTTGTTGGAAGCATGGTGGCATGAAAAGAAACATGATGCTAGAGAAGTAGATGAGAGTTCTACATCTGGATTGGCAGGCATCAGGAAGAGAGAGTAATACTGGGCCTGGTTTAAGCTTCTAAAACATCGAAGGTCACCCCGGTGACACACTTTCTCCATCAAGGCTATACCTACTCCATAAAGGCCATACCTCCAATGATGCCACTCCATATTATTCTATGGGGATATTTTCTAACCACACTGATAGACAACTACTGTGGAAGATTAAATCCAAGGAAGAAAATTATATTTTGAGAAGATTTTAAAATTTTAAAAAGTCACAAAGCATCCTTTATGAATTGTTGTGATAGTTTTTTTTTTTTTAATTGCCTGTGTGCACATACAAGTCCATGCATGTGCTTCCATAGGTCTGTGTTGTATAAGATGTCAGTTGCTACAGAAGCCAGGAAAGGGCATCTGATCCTTGACTCAAAGTTATAAAAACAGTTAAGTCCTGCCCAGCACTGGTGTCCAGAAATAAGCTTGAGTCTTCTGCAAGAATATCAAAGCCCTCTTTCCAGCCACTGAATACTTTTAAAACACCTTAATTTATAAATTAACTAACAAGATTTTTAAATCTAAGACAAGGGGGAAATGTTTATGTGGAAGACTATGTTTAAAGGCTTGTTATCATTATGAAGAAATACTGGAGTAGTACAAGATGATCCACAAAGGTTAATTTTATACTTCAGCACTAAATTATTTCAGAAGGTTCTAGGGAGTTTGTTGTATATTACTTAACATATCCTTTTTGTAATAAGTCTGCCTATTAGGGCTCATGATCTTATCAATTGTTTTATATACTTGTGGCTGCTAACCATATGGTGAGTGCCCTCATCAAATTCTTTCATACAATATATTTCCAAAAACTGCTTCTAGGTAGTTTATAAAGAATTTCTGGCTTCTCTAAAATCAAATTAAGTTTTCTAACATGAATTTAAAAGAAATGAAGAAAATAATTATTCAGAAAACATCTGTTTACCATAGCTTTTAAATGCACCTATCCTCAGGAGTTTAAAGTCTTAAGTAATTAAAATATACTGGCACACACAAACCTAGGTCTTATACCTGTGCATTGACAGAATGTCAGTTTTAAATTTAGACTTCCATTCTTATAGGTTTGGTTTTCAACTTTGACTGCCTTTGAATATTATTAATATATTTGTCCGTAAGTAATTGTTTTAGAAATTGCTTCTCAGCAGCAATTTAGAATCTCAAACTGTGATGGTGACACTTAGCAAGAATATTGCTTTTATTGCTTCATTACACCCACTGGGCCATTTTTATTGTTGAATTTAATTGGTAAGTGTTCATTTTCCAAATAACACAAACACATCAGGGCAAATATGTGTTAGTATTAGCGAAAACTAGCAGATGGCAGATGAGGGTGAGCATGGAGATGTCTGTGTGCAGGGTTGAGATTCTAAATATAGTTTGGAAGGCAGTTCCTGTGCCTGGTGAACAAATAAGAGGACTTGACACAGGATCTAAGGTAACCTAGCATCATCTCTTTGTCCCCTTATCTGTGTTTGATAACTGCAACTGTTCACTGCCAAGCAAATGACACTGCGCTATTTAAATGTGTCTAATTAAAGTGACCTGAAGAGACCTATATAAAACAAGTTTCCAGATATAAGACTTTTGATGATAAGCAGGTACATAAAGACTTGTATTCTTATATTATACTCCCCTAAATAAGAATTCACTCCCTGAACTCTTCAGCATGTCATCCTTATAGACTGCTTGAAGCTCTACAAATCTGAAAACAATCTAACTTTACCCAATATATTGCGATACTCTCCTTTCTTCCCTCTTACTATTTTTAATTCTGATATTTTTAGTTAAAAGGGTACATTCATTCTCACTTTGCCATCGAAATGAAATTCTAATGCAGTGTTGTGAATTATCTTAGATCTTGAAATAAGTGTTTCCAAAGGATTTCAGATATTGATTGGGTATAAGCTAACCTGAGGTCTTTCCAGTTAGTCTTGAGTATGAGTTGATCTTGCCTTAGATAATATTTCTAAACATTTGCCTCTGAAGCACAAATGGGATAGTTTTTGTAGCTGGTGCTTCAGGAACTATATATATACATATATATGAATGAAAATGAATATATATAGACATTTATATATTTCAGTATATTTATTTATATTCATATATATTTCATACTCAGATGTAGGTTGATTTAGTATATATAGTTCATGCCAACAGGATATTAAAAGTCTGACCGATTCTCTCTCTAAATATTGCATGACTAAAAATTCAGGATGAAAAGGCTGTATTTTTGCTTATAACTCTCTGGTTATATCTTTGATGGAAGTCAAGACAAGAACTCCAGCAGGGCAGGAAACTGGGTAGGAGCTAAGGCAGAGGTCATTAAGGAACGCTACTTATTGGCTTGCTCCCTGTGGCTTTCTCATTCTGCTTTCTTATACATCCCAGGACCACCTACATGTGGGTGATAACACCTACAATGCATCTTTTACATTCATCATTAATAAGAAAGTACTTCATAGACATGCCTACAGGCCAGTTTTAGGGAGGTATTTTATCAATAACTCTAGCTTGTGTAAGGTTGACAAAAAAGAAATTGACTCTTTTTCAATATGATAAACAAAGATATCACTTTTCAGCTATAATATAGCCTTGTTCATTTCCCAGATTTCATATTAATGTCAATAACACAACATGAAACATTTTAGTATTTAAAATGTTCACAGTCTTTAAAAAATTCAAAGATGTTAATAATAGCTCATTCTTACTAAAACTTCCAAAATATTTAGGAAAGTTCAAAGCCTCTCTAAAATATAAAGAGCCTCTCTTAAATTTCTAATCCTTTAATTGTAGGCTTCTGTAAAATAAAAGTAAGTCATGTACTTCTTATTTCAAAACAGGAGAGCCAGGGCACAGTACAATCAGATCAAAATAAAAACAAAATTGAATAGTGTAAAAAACTCAACATTGGAAATCTAGTTTATACATGATCCTTCAAAGGGCTTGGTTTTCCTACCAGCACACCCAGAGTGTCTCCTAGGCTCATGCCTTCTCCACTCCACACCTGGTGCTATGTGACAACCTATGGTAGGAGGTACTGGCATTTCCAAAATATTAGTGTCTTTGCTACAGCTGGATGCACCTTCACCAGTAGTGTCTCCTGGGCTCTTTTTTGATCCCCTAATCCTGCTACATAGTGATCTCCATGACTCTGATGGTTTTAAAACCAGCACCACCTGGTTTAAAATATTCTCAAATTTGACTGTGAGCCTGATATAAAACCTTAGGTGCCTCTGGACCACAGATTTTTGTGTGTTGACTATAAGAAAACAATTTCCAGAAGATTTGCCTCAATGATACGAGTTTCTTAATCACAGATGATTTTCAGCCCTAGCTGACCAGAAACACAGAATTTTAATTACAGAAAGCAGATAGTACCATAGAATCTTTAAGGGACACTGAAATAGAAACTTAAAAAATTCAACTATAATAAACAACAACAAAACCAGTCAGGACACATATAAATACAACTGAAGGCAAAAACAGATCAATAGTAATAATGGATTCAGTGTGCAAAATGGAATCTTACAGGATACAAATTCCAATTGTTAATGAAAGTGTATATATTCTTTAACCACTAAATTACAGTTTCATGCCTGCTAGGGAAGGGTTTATATTGTTCTTGCAGGGTGGTTGTAGTTTGTGAGTTTGTTGCTAAGCCTAAAAGCTTCTTTGACTTCATGGGAAGACATTCGCTACATCTATGTTTCATTTACCAAAAGCTCAGCTAGAGTATTTATAATGTCTTTTTTTGTTATATGTTTTCTTTTTACTTTTTGAAAGCAATGCTCCACAGTTATAAACTACAACGCCTCTACAAGTGGAAAAAATAAAACAATACCTATGAGCCAAAGAATTTATCATTCAATGAAAATATATTTCCCAAGACATTTGAACATATTAAAATATATGTGAATACATTTGTATATGCACACATCTATGCACATAATAACTCCACTCAAAACATACAACAGACTCTGTACTCTCCTCTAAATGCAGAAACGTAGGCATCATATACAGGAACTAGAGAGAAACTGTTTTTCATTTCCCATGGGTCTTCTGTCTCTTCTTCAAGCTTCCCTTCATGGATGTACTAACATTGTCTTGGGAAACAACACATGTCTTGGAAAGAAAAAATAAAGATTATTTTCACTCTTCTAATGTTGATGGGAATGTATACTTATACAGCCATTCTAGAAATCAATTTGGTGGTTTCTCAGAAAATTGGAAATCATCCTTTCTCAGTACTCAGCAATGCCACTCATGGATATATAACCAAAAGATGTTCAACCACAACACATGGACACTTGATCAACTATGTTCATATCAGCATTATTGTGTAATAGCCAGAACCTGGAAACAACCTATAAGTCTTTCAACCAAAGAATGAATAAAGAAATTGTGATACATTTACACAATGGAGTACTATTCAATGGTAAAAGCAAAACAAAAACAAGCAAACAATGACATCTTAAAGCTTACAGTCAAATATAAGGAACTAGTAAAAAGTTATCCTGAGTGAGGGAACCCAGATCCCAAAAGATGAACACAGTATGGACTCAGTCATAAATGGAGAGTTAACACATAGCAAAGGATTAACAGGCTAGATTCCACAACCCCAGAGAAGATAGGTAGAGAAGAGGACCTTAAGAGCAATACACATAGATTGCCCTAGGAAGGGGAAATGGTTAAGACCTCCTGAGTAAACTGGGAAAAGGGTAGGGACGGGAGAGGCGAAAGGTTGGGAAATGAGGATTCCATTTGAGAAGGCAGGGTTGGGGGAGGGACAGGGAGGTTAGCAATGAGGAAGATATCCTGACAGAATGAGCCATCACGGGCTTGAGGAGAAACCCAGGGCTAGGGAAGTCCACAGGAATCCACAAAAAGTTCCCAGCTAAGTCTTCTGGCAGTACTGGAGAGGGTTCCCTGTAATCAGATTCATGACTAACTCTAATTGTCATCATGGAACCTACATCAGTGCCTGGTGGAAGCAGATACAGACACCCACAACACAACACTTGACCTAATGTCTGGAGTTCAGTTGAAGAGAAGGAGGGAACAACTAGAGAAACAAGAGGAGAGTGAAGAGCATAATGGGGATATCACAGGGGCAGCTGACCCGAGCTAATGGAGCTCACTGACATCACAGGGACAGCTGACCCGAGCTAATGGAGCTCACTGACATCACAGGGACAGCTGACCCGAGCTAATGGAGCTCACTGACTCTGGACTGGCAGCTAGAGAGCCTGCATGGGCCCAAACTAAGCCCTCAGAATGAAGGTTACAGTTCCCCTAATCAAGATGTTGGTGTGCTTCCACGCTATGGGACCAGGAAATATCTCATTACATTAACTGGCTTTTCATCTCCCTATAGGGGATGCCTTTCTGAGCCTTGCTATAAGCCCGAGAGAAGGGTCCTTCCTCAGCTTTGTATGTTAACCTGTGCTGTCTACTCAAGGGAAGCCTTACTCCCTCTGAGGAGAGGATAGAGGGAGCAATGGGGGAAGGGGGAGGTGAGGAAGTTGGAGGGAGGGGGAGTAGGTGTCTACATCTGAGGGCTCTTCTGCTTCTATGTTCCTCTGTGGTCCTTATTGTACTCTTATCTGATACTGAAAGGCTCTATTTGGAATTTGAGTTGCTACTTTAAAGCATTGTTATAATTAATAAAACCAGGAGTTTAATAGATTGCCCTAATAAATCTGAATTAATATAATAATGGCAAACAATGTAACAAGTCTAAATGTTCAGGAAAGGATACAATAGAAATTATTGCTCCTCAAAAGAGAGTTAAATGGATAACTTTCTTCTGTATGGATTTTGGGTTTAAGGCTGGTTCACTTATGAGTCTTCCTTGTGCCATGAAGTTTTTTTGTAACCTGACAGAAGAATAAGAGGAATTACTGGGGAGAGTCGAGATAGAGGGAGAGAAAAAATTAGTCACTTCATGAGTTTTTCTATTTTGTATGCTAATTTTCATAAATTATAATCTTAAATAGTTTAGTTCATTCGAAATGATCAATTAATTAGCACAAACTTGAGAAATAGATATGGATTACCAGTTAATTAAAAAACACATGGAGTTGATTAGCACTTAGCACTTTTATTTTAATAGACTTCAATTAAATAAATGACTGTGGTATATTTCCAGGCTACATGATGACAGTTAAAAATAGTAGCTAGGAAAATCATACTAAACCATGAAACGAAGAAATTTCTGTTAAGAATGGCTGCATGATTCTTGCAGAGTTTTTTCTCTTGCTACGATTTTAGATGTTAGGTTATAGTTGGTTCTTATCACTTGTTACACTGTGAATTCTGACTCAAGACCCAGAGCTGAGTTCAAGGTCAAGTTACATATCTGTGTTAACCTCATTGGCATTACTATGTGGGTTAGATTTATAGTGCTTATAGTGTGTTTCAATGGTATATGGCACATAACAAATATCATTTAAGGAATTGATTATGAATTAGATGTGCTTTCAACACATATTTTTGTTGTGTCTCAGAAAATCAGAATTCCCTTTTTGGAATGGAAAGTTTTAATTATGTTTATGTACATAAAAGTTAGCAGAGTAACATTTAATTTGGTTTATTAGTGAGTTATATGGCCATCACATTTGTCAGTTTGATAATATGAGATGTAGATTTTGGACTAAGGACATAGCATCTCCAATGACATCAGATCTTATCATCTCTATCATTACTACTGGTCCTATTAGCTTCCACCAAATTAGTCAGAACACCTTTACTTTCTGTGTTAATATGTGGGAAGGCAATAAGTGATGCCTATCTTTCTGTAGATCAGTAACCCCAGCTTGATCTCCCCTATGATAATGCAGTATGGAACACTTTTCTGTGACACAGAGCAAGCTTTTATGAATTTTTTGAGATTCCAGAAGAAAAGCATGAAGCAAAGACAGAAAACTTGTGAAAGAAAGAGTTTTTAAGATATTTAGAAACCTTTCTCATTTTGATTCCTGGTGAAGCCACACTTTCTAATTCCAACATACATTAAGTCAACATTCTTAATTAAGCCAGTAGAATGAGGACCCAAGTTGAATTTTGAGACTGTATTTTAGAGAGCAAATTTGCTGAAAAGAGTCCTAATTATCCTCCTGCCAATTTGAGCACTTGATAATAAAATATTAATAGCTACATTAAAATCACCCATCATGATTTTTTTCTACAAATATGTTATTTCATAGTAATGTGTAATTTTGTTTTTTTATATGTATAAAGAAGTGAATTCTCAGGTAAACATGTAATTAAATTGAGAAAAGAATGTTTTCTCAAAGTAGACATAGGAAACAATATAAATAGTACTTCCCTTCAAGAATGATTCCTTCACATGGGACAGTAATGCTTACTTAAGAAAACAAATGTGTTATTATGATTGGGCTATTGCTTATGTGAACTCAAGCTCTGTGTCTGCATTCATAATATCTGGACTAAACCAAATCAGTCAATTCCAGCATTCATAGAGGAGAGGCCAAGGAAGCCCTATCTCTAACTGAGGAGCTATTGGCTGCTGATGGTTGCTTCCAGAGAATAGTCAATTTTTTCTTGGGATGTGATTTCTGGTAGGTTACCCATGGCTCATTCGGTGGACCTATATGTATGCACATAGAGTCAACACTGACTTAGAGCATTAAACATCAAGTTTCTGAATTTGGAAGGGAGACATAGTGCCATGCTTCTGGTGAGGATTAGAGGTTAGGGAGTTGGGAGTTGATTTGATCAAAACCCATTGTATACATATATGAAATGCTCAAAGATTGAATAGAAATATATTTAAAATAACAAATATTACAGAACTTATGTGCATATAACTATGTTTTATTTTTAAAAGTCATTGAAGCGATCATGTTTTCTGCTCATGGAACTGGATTTGGCTTGAACTCTGGACTCTAGTCAATCTCATTTCCACAAATATGAGCTGGGCATTAAATATGATATCTGAACCTTTTTCTTCTCTGCTGTCTCACTTAGCTAAGATGTTCTCTTTTTGCCATTTCTGTCCCTGATGACTGTTGAACTATAAATTGCTTCCTGAATATTCCATAGCTTTCCCGTGTTCAACAGCGGCATTAAGAAACAGATAGAGCACAGATATGTTCAGTTAATGACAGATGATATGAACTGAGGTCCATAATATATATCCAGTATTATCAGATTCTCTGATGATTCCAACATTTCTGGTCATATTTACTTGAAATGCCTTTTAATTTAAATTCAATTTAAGGCTTACACTAAAGCAGAATGAACAAAAAGATATGCTGAACAACAAATTGTAAAACTTTGTAATGAAATAATTCTGTGGCTACCCAATCCACTTGCTCCCAGTCAGTCCTATTCCATAAAAACATTGATTAATTAATCTTATCCTATGGTGTCAATTATATGCAACATATTCTGAAATCACCTGCCACATTGCCAAAGTCTGGACATCCACTGTGATTGAGAGAAATCTAAATGAGAAAGGTATATATAATATAATATATATTATGTATAATATATACCTAAAATTTTTTTAAAAAGCTTTTTTAAAAATTAGTGAAGTTGATAGCACCTGGAGGAACACATCTGTAGCCCTTCCTGGTTTTAAGCATGTAGGAGTAGGCAGAGAAAGTGGAGACCTCACAGATAGAAATGTTAAGTCAACACTTTGAAGGGACTTGCACCTATAAAGCACAACCAGGGGGGAATTCATGATCAGAACCTCTTAAACTGAACTACAAATTTAGCAGGGCATCAGAGCTCATAAAAGCCCTCATGCGGACTGGAAGACATTTTGGTGCTGAACCTCAAATTTCTAAATGTGTTCACAAAATGAAGCTTAAAAATAAAATAGAACTTGATTTTTTTTCAGGAATTTAAAGAGAAATTTTTAAAAGACACATGAAAATATATGGTGTTGAAAATCAAATTAAATAACCAAGTTGAAAAAATTACTAATCTTGCTAAGATTTACTATTTGCTAAATTCATTTCAATTAACATGCAAAATTCAAAGAGAATTATACAGCTATACTTATTTATGGGGATATATTTCAAATATAATAAAAACAGTCAGAGATATCAGAGGGATCTAACCACAGTCAGTCTAGGAGAATCAGATGGTGGTAACTCACACCTTTAAGTCCAGCACAGGGAATATCCAGGAGTGGTGACCTACGCCCTTAATCCAATTGAATCTGAGTTTGAGGTCATCTTAGTTTATAGAAGGAGTTCCAGGCTCCCTGGCAGGCAGTGGTGGTGCCACGCCTTAACTGAGAGAAGAAAGTATTTAAGGCAGGCATAGAAAGACAGAGGAGGCAGAAGAAGCCAGGAGGAGTGAAGCTGAGGAAGCTGGAAGACAGCTGGGTGAGATCTGACTGTGGTGTTTCCTCTCTGATATATCTACCTTTCCCAGAGATCTGGCCCCGAGTTTCCTTCATTCACGCAACATTTATTAAACTTATTTTTTATTTTTCTTTATTTAGAATTACGAGGGACTCAGTAAACACACTCTGTACACAAAATTATTAACTTTTATTCATTCTTGAATTTAACATATCAAATTTTATGTTAAATATATATACAAAGTACATAAATATACTTATAATCTATTAACTGAAAAAGATGATAATCATCTTTGTGTTCTTACGTTTTTAACTACACATTCGTTGTACATCATCTATAATTTAACATACAACCTAGCTATTGTTTTCTTTTTAGTCTTCATATCAAATGTATGCCTCATACAAGTTTGCTTATGTAGTCCAGGAGTACCCCTCCAGAAATGATGCCACTTACAGTGGGCTAGGCTTTCCTGTAGCAATTAATAATCTAGACAATCACCATAAATTTATCCATAAGCTAGTCTAATCTAAGTAATTCCAAATTCTAGGCTTCCCTCTCGATGACTACGTTTTGTCAAGTTGGCAATGAAGACCAACTAGGACACTTGTTAAGGATATTTTCTATCAGATTCAGTGTGTATGTGATATTCTCTCTCTCTGTTTTTCATCTATAAATGGTGCTAATTGGATACTTCAGTATTCAAAGAGGCACACACACACACACACACACACACACACACACACACACACACACACACACACACACAGAGTTGTCCAGGAACCTTGACTCTGAGGAATTTAGGATTTGAGCCTATCTCCATTCTAGAAGGGATACCAAGTCCCCAGGTTCAGCCTCCATGATTCTCAGTTCACCGTATGGTAGTTAAGGAGCCTTCATCTTCTGGTCCCAGATGGTGGGCCACTTTCCAAGTAATCTTCAGGGCCATGAAGATACAGAAGTGCTGGACCAGGACATAAACCCTGGAGTGGATGTAGGGATTCAACTTACTCAAGTAAGTCACCATGCATACCACATGACCTGTGAGGACAAATGGGAGGTATATCTAGGAAAACAAAGTTGGGTCCCAGGTATAGGAAACAAAGCCCAGGAAGATGAGCTAGTTGATATTTATCATGTCTGAGACTGTGGACCACGTCTGGGTCACTTCTGAGGTACTGTTGGCCTCCTATGTCACATTACAGAGCCTCCTGAGGGTTGACGAGAGCCTGCTCTAGCCAGTGTAGTCTGTGATGACACCCATTGTACACATTTTGAGGACCAACAACAAGCTACAGAGCAGGAAAGCTGGGAGACCTGACCTTTCCTCATCTCCATCACACAACCTAAGCTTAGACTCTAGGGCAATGACACAGTGGGCATCCTGTATGTGCTATTTATCTCCAGAATTTTTTTTTGAGGGTTTTAAGTTTTTCTCATGCCTTTGCTAAGTATTTATTTTAGTCTACTAAAACATTTCTCAGTTTCTTTTAACTTCCTCAGGTGACCTTGTTTTAAGTAGTCTGACAATTTTCCCACACCTATGACTGGTCAATTTGTGGTACCTTTTTGGAGTTGAAATAATGGTTTACTAGAAGTTCCTGATACTTATAGGCATATGCAGCCCTGCGGGCATAAAGGATCTTGTATTTATTCCCATTTTTTTCTAAACTTCTCTGTTAGTACCTGTCTTTCCAGAAAGTGTAAAGGCACTGTTTACTTTTTTTTTCTGAGTCTGTGCTCAACTTCTACTATCTCAGCACTAGGGAAAACCCAGATCCACATGTACCAAGTCCTTGCTCTGCTGTGTCATCTTCTACTTAAATTCTAGATGAAAATATAAGTCCATGTTTCCCAAACACTTTTTGATGTTTTGTTTAGAAAGAAATAGGAGAATATCTATATAATGCTACCTTTTCCCATAGGCTTCGGCTTGGGTCCAAAATTGCCCAAATTATCTCATCCACCATCACTGGCCTGTCAGCAGGCACTAGAGAATTCTTTTTCACCCCTGGCAGAGTCATCATAGGTAGACTAGCCTATAGTACGAGGTTTCTGGCCCTGACTTTCGGGCCTAACCTCATGGTCTAGGCCCACAGACCCACAGTCCCACAGAGACACACAGATGCTTCCAATAGTTTTAGGTTGATCAGCCTCAGGCCCAGGCATATAGCTTGCTAGCTCTCTACCCTTCATCTAACCCATGTCTCTTGTTTAGCCATGCGGCTCGGTACCTTTCTTTAGAGCAGCATAGTTGTCCTCGGCTTCCTCTGGCTTCTCTCTGGTGCTCTGCCTGGCATTCTGCTCTCAGAGATTTTCCTAGTCTGGTAGCCCCGTCCATACTTCCTGCCTGCCTTTGGCCAATCAGCTCTTTTAATTAAACCAGTGGGTGGCACAGTTATTTACCATAAAACAGCACAATTCCTTACACCAGCCTTTAGCTGTGTGTGATATCTATAGCCTCCAAAGTTATCACATTATGTCTCCAAATGACCCTATTTCTAAAACAGAGTCACTATCCAAGACTGCTACAGCCAGGCACAGGAAGGCTCATTGATGCAAAATTCTGATTAACTGAAACTGTCGCTTTTCCCCTGGCACTAGAAATTAAGGCTACATTTGTATACAGGACCCTGTCTGTTGTTAGGATTAGTCTAATTTAGGTCTCATCAACATAACTTGAAGCTCCATAGTAAAGCCTTATTCTTATTATCCTGTCCAAAACTCAGCAAGTAAAGTCTTAGACACATGCCATGCTAACCAAGTTTGGGGTCTGTTGCTTAAGTGAGTCCCCTGCCTATCAGATTTATACTAGCTATTTCATACCTGGAAGACTGATATGCAAGTCTGTCCTCAGGTATACTTTCTAGACTTAATTCTCTCTCTTTCCAAATGGGAGGTGTCTCTCCCTAGCTGTGTTGCCCAAGAGTTCAGATAAAAGTGATGGAGATAAATCTTTCCTTCCTGCCTTATTCAAAGATTTTTTTTTTGCTCTATTTGTAGACTGTACTAGGTCATTCTCAAATTCCTTAAGTCATCTGCTGGTACATGGCCAGCTTTTCAGTCAGTGTGTGTATGAGGAGAAATCAGTGGAGAACTGTGTCTTGCTCAGCCCCTCACCTCTGTACTTTCAGACTTCTACTAAAGGTTATCTGTATCTTCTTTTAAGGATAGCCCCTCACCCAGTTTTTTTTTTAAAGGATACCCTCACCCAGGTTTTGAAAGTATCCTTTATAAATCTACTATTCAGTATTTAGTGACATTTACATTACGTTTTAGAGCACAGTTATTTTCATTATGCCTTCAAGTGAAGATTTTGTCTAAAATAATACATGTGAGAAACACAAATAAAATGAAATCAATCTTCACTAAAATGTACTTCAAATAGTAAGGCCCTACTATGGATGTGTGGTTGTTTCCTGTCCTACACTTTTCATCCTGCCTAGCTTTTTGCTTATTATAACCTCTGTAGTTTGCAAAATTATTTTTTTATTTTTTATTTGTATTTTCTATGATTGTTTGGTTCTAAACTTACTAAATGTTCACACTTACTCAGATTTCAGAAAAACACAGAAAGTGTTAATATAAGGAGAATGCTTGTACGTACACTTATCGTCTAATACACACTCATCAGTCTAGGATGTCCCATCTGAACAGTTCTGGCATCTTAATCTTACAATGATATCTTGAGCATGTAAAGCCAAACTTAATGGCTGAAGGAAAGGATATCATCATTGATTAGTAATGCCTTTCTAGCTGGATCTTGGCTAAATAAATTAGAGATTCCTAAGGAAAGTATAATTCACTTTGCACCCCATTTTACTAAAAGTCAGTAGCAAGAACCATAGAGGGGTGTTTAAAGCAGACCACTATATTAAAATATTAAGAATATTTATGGAGCTAATGTTTTGTTTCTTATATTTTTGATGTTATTAGTGTTTGATTGTTTTGCATACAAATCTTTTAACGAATATTTACTGCGAAACCATTTTGTACTAAATTCTGATTGAAGGAGTCAATGTCAAAGTGTTAGGGTCAAATGACTGGATATTTGTTTGGCTTTTATGGTTTATGATGTTACTTACCCCCAGAGTTTCTGTGTTTAATATTTATCTGAATGAACTGCTTATTGACAAGAATGTGGTTCTTAAGTTACCCACTATCATTGTGTTATGGTTCATATATGATTATATATGTAGTGGTGTTTCTTTTACAAAGTTGGGTTGGTTGCCCTTGAATTTGATGCAAAACTGTTCAGAATTAAGTCTTCCTTCCTTTCAAGGTGATGTAGTGACCTTCCCTATTTCTTTTAGCTTTGGTTGGAGGTTTATATTTGTCAGATATTAAAATATCGATATCTGATTCGTCCTTTTTGGTTCTCTTTGCTTAGAATATATCTTTCCTTTAAAAAAAAGAAAGAAAAATATTTTGTGGTTTGTGGAGTTTTTTCTTGTTAAGAACATTTTCTTGAGAACTCAAGTCAGTTCTCAATGTTGCTAAAATGTCATGTAAAACACATAGCAGGGACAGTTGTTATATACTACTGGACAATAATTATTAGAAAATTGAATTGCCTAAGATTCTGCAGTTCACCATACAGCATTGCTGAGGATAATGATCTCAGATTTCCTTCAGCTGGGTCTTCTTTCTAGACTACATCTTTACCTAGCTTTAGGATGACACCACCGAATCTGAGGGACTCGTGTGGCTCTTTCGAACATTCAGTTAGTTATTCATTATGGCCTGATTTGTGGCTGGCTGGAAATGACTGTAAGCTCCTCACCACATGCTCCTCTCTGTGGGAAATTTCAGAACTTGGCAGCTTCCTTCTTCAAAGCTAGCAGAGTACAGTGTCCCCTCACAAGATGGCATTACGGTCTATGTGACACAGTCTCACTTGTACTGTAACAGATGGATCTCCATCACCTTTCTGGTACTCTGACAGAACAGCTTATTATATTCTACTTACATTCCAGGAGAGTGAACCACAGAAAGTCTACTTCCCACACAGTGGGTATCACAAAGGCCGTGGTTGAATAGGCTCACCAAAGTGAGGAAGGCTAAGCATCCCAGTGAAATGGTGGTTGGTATGCCTTATAATACAAGTCAAACACTGTAAAGATTTCTTTGAATCATAACTAGAGCCTGGTCTGCTTTTCTGCGGTGAAGTCAAAAATAAATTTTAAAAAATACAGGTAGGAAACATTCAACTAAGAACATTTAACACTGTTCATTAGACTTTCTATGCAGCAACAGTGCCAATGTCCTAAGAAAGTCTGTATTAAGAAAGGACTAGATACAGAAGTTGAAGTCATCAATACAGGAACACACAATTTGTAAAAGTAGAATCAGTAGAATGAGGAAGAACATCCTGTGTTTTCAGACATATGTACAGAGGAAAGAAAGCTGAGCCATCTCTAATAATAACAATAAAACAAAACCCCCCAAAACAGGCATACAGTGCTGAATGTCCCAGCCAAGATCTGAGTCACAGTAAACTCCATGTTTCTACTCTTAACATGCAGTTTTGAAAGTCATCAATTACACAACAATCTAATCTCCGTGTTTAACCTCTTCTCATACTTCCTGGTGAGTAAGAAAAGGCTAATGTGCTAATCTCCCAACTGCCTATGTATAGGAATAAATGTATAAATTAAAATGAATTAGGAAGCCGTTTTGTAGTAGTCTGCTATAATTCATCGTTACCATTTCTTTTTACCATGTAGAGGTCAAACCAGGCTCTATCTGCTGAGTCTGCAGGAAGTTTTTGGGACAAGCCTTTCTTAAGTTTTATGTAAGCTGTTTTAAATATAAATTAGGGTAGAGCTGGCTGAAAGCACAAAGACAGGGGGTGTGGCCTCAGTTGAAAAGATTTAATATTTTAAAGAGGCTTTTAAAAATGTATGGCCTGAGTTTCAAGCGGAGGCCTCAGCTGACACAGAGGCAGGCTCTTGTTTTCCCAAGGGAGCCTGGAGAGTGTCAGTGATGACTGCATCAGGCAAGAGTATGGAAGGAAACTGCATATTGCTTGGAAAATAATGATATAATTTTATAGTATTTTATAACTTCCTGTTATATCACTAATTGTGCTGTGATTTAAAATAAGATCTTGGATATTTTGAATATAGAGGTACTATTTGGAAATTTACCTTCCTTTTAAAGAATTTAAGGGTGTCATTTTGTGCACAAATTCTTGATTGGTCAGCAGGAATTTCCTCACTCTGAAGACGATGACTATATCAGCAGTCCCACATTTTGCTTTCTTGGATGAAATTAGACGTAATCTAAAAATGAAATATATTTTGTTATCCTTGATTTATTTTATGTACTCTTCTGATAATGTTCCTCAACACGAATGCAAGATATACCCAATTAAAATGATTTTATTCCTGAGGTTTCAAAGTGCTAGTTTTATTAGGAGACTGTTGAAAATGGTGTCTGCTACATAGTAAGAAAGCTACACTGACCCTGACAAATGATAGCAACCATGTGCTATTCTGAGGCTTTTCCTCCATTTCTCTTTGATGTCTGATTTATTTTTTCAAACTGTATTTGGTGAGCTTATATCTCATTAGGTATACCATACACACATGCATATGTATATGCATGATATTTATATATACATAATTGACACTGAATGATTTTATGTAGCTATGCTGTTTATTAGTTATTAACCAACATAGTAGTGCTATCTGTATGCTTTACATTTAGGAAATTTCTGAGTACTGCAGTTTTAATTCTTAAATTTACACTGCACTCTAGTGGGGAATGAGTTCAATGCAAAGTAACTTCAGTGATGGTAAGTCATGGCATTTGGGGCAATTTCCAATTGTAGTAGTAAGACACAAACACTACTGTGACATGATAATAGTAATCTAGGTAAAATGCTACAAATGAGGTGTGTGTGTGCTTTCTGTATCTCAGGGAAAGTATACCTTAAAAATCCACTGTCGAATTTGAAGAGAACTCATTAGTAAATGTTTTTGTTTGTTTCTTGCAGTATATTTAGAGCACACACAAACATTTATGTAAGAGGCCACTTCTATATATACATCCTAGTGTAAAGAAGAGATAAATAAGCATTAGTTCCTTATTTTGTTCACCAGGAAAATGATAAGGGCAAGTCTTAGATATATTGCTGCATTATTTCATTCCTTAGTTTTGCACATTTTGACTGGATGCTTTGAGAACATCTCTGCCCATCCTCTAGTGGCATTCCATTTATAGATGGCTCTGTAGCCTCTTCTGAATCCTCACAAACAGAGGCTTGACAACTCAGGGGTGAGGTGGCTGCTACTGGAAATTGCATCACAAGTATATAAGGTCTTCTTTCTTAACATCAGTGAAGTTGTGTTTTCTTGCTTCCCTTGATAGACACTCCATCATGATTTATATGCCATGATTCTAATTTTGAAGCCATCTTGAATAGTTTATTCAAAAATAAATACTATTGTGGTTATAGAATTGAGTCTTCGTAGAGAGTTACCATTATTATTTTATTAATTAATCCTTCAGTTATATTGTATTAGCCAAGAGAAGTTTACAAAAGTTCATGCCTTCTGAGACTGTCTACCTTACTGTGCCTTCCTCACATGAAAATTTTTTTTTTACAATAAGTCAAGTAACAAAACTTCTCATTATAAAATTGAATTCAAAAAGAATTTACTATATCTCAGAAGAATTATTTCTTTAAAGCAAGTTTTATATATATTTGAATATTTGACACTTTATTTCATTTCCTCTAGTTGATCTTAAAACAAGCAAACTCTCATTTGTTATAACTTAGAGTCATAACTATTTGCCAAATGTCCTTATACATTCTATTCCCAGCTAAATTGTTGACTATCACCACACAGACTTGTAGCATTTTACCATGAAGTATCTCCAGATTAAATTTTATTTATTTTTTTAATTTGAACAACATGGTTGTCAATGTTATCATTTAAGACTGAGCCTTAGGAAAAAAAAATCTTAATATTGAGTTACTGCCACTGTTACTTATGAGAAAACATAAATCTGTATGAAATGTGTTATAGACTTCAAATCCCTAGCAGTTTATTTTTTAAGTGTTAAAGTGGTAGGAACTATTAATAAACAAGATTATTATACACTGTACATGCTAATTACAAGTCTTAGATATATTTTTATCATATTGTAAGTAATTTGTAGATTTTCCCACACTATGCCTGTTATATTCTATCATATTCTTAAGTGACAGTTAGCACATGGCCTCTATTATCTCTGCATATCGTGCCATATTACTTTAGATCATGGAGACTCTCAGTATCTTGACAAGGTAGCAGATCACAGGACAATGAAAGAATTATCTGTGAATGGAACAAACCGTGGAGCCTGATGTATTACTAGCTGTAAAAGACAACTCTGGCGTTTCTGATGGGAACACTTTCCACTCTGAAAGCTTGGTTTATTTACCAAATGACAGGCACCACTTTAAAGATGATTCTTGTAACTATCTAGAGTGGTTTTCCCAAGCTATTCACCAAGCATGCTCATTACATAACTAGGAATTATAGACTCTTCTTTCTCTTTAAGTCTTCATAGTCATTAATATAAAATAAAGGATTGGAACTACACTGTTTGGTGGCAAGTTGTAAAGCACAGTCAACATGTAAATGGTAAGAAGTCTTCCCTCTCCATATCACCACATCAATGGAATATCTACATAAGTTCTGAAAACTTCTATAGGAGAGGGCTGTACATTCCCACTTTAAAATGTCACTAATATTCATTTTATACTTGGTCTATAGCCCGATAACCATTTATTAAATGTTCCTGATTATTCTAGCTTTAGTCATGGATGTACTGTCAATGGATAACTAAAATACTGATGGTTATTTGGTTTTGAGACATTGAATTTAGGGGCCAACTGCAGTAGGTTTGTTGCTCCGTGTTAGCATAGGTTAAAGAAGATAAGAACTCAGAATTCTTGAAGATAAAAGTTAGTGCTTTGGTAAAAATCAGTGACATTTCAGCTTCTGTCAAAAGTATTCACTTGGGGCCAGGAGATGGCTCAGTAGGTAAGCCACTTGTACAAGACTTATGATTTGATTTTTATTCCTGGAACCCACATGGCAGAAGGAGAGACCTGACTCTTAAACACTGTTCTTTGACCTTGACGTGTGGATATGTATACACACACACACACACACACACACACACACACACACACACACACACACACACACACAATAACTTGTAAACCCTAAGTAAGTACATTATAAAAAGTAATCTGCAATCCATTGGGTGGATGTGGTAGTGTTATGATATTTTCATATTTCTTTTTTCTCAGTTCATACTCAAATATATTATTATTACTCAAGATGATATTATCTATATGTGCTACCTTTAGATTATTCATTTGAGTTTGTAGGATTACATTAGTCACATTATCCAAAAACTAAAACATACACAACCCAATATTTAATTTCTACACTTATTAACTGTGCTTTTAACTCTGTTTCATGGAACTGCTGAGAGAATTATTTCATGGAACCATCACCTTTTTAATGTCCTAAAAGTTTATGAAGTGTCACAAAGTTCAGGTAGAGATAACATGAACAAATTGATTAACACAAGCTTATGGTGTATGTATGAATAATAAATCTTTTTCTAAGGGGAACTTTAATGAGAAAAATTTCAATTCAGTAATTTAAATGAAATAGCCTTATCATATTGGTTGGAAAGTTAATTTATGTACCTTTATTCCCCATTGGATGGTGCCATTTGAGGTATAGTTTTCTTATCAACACTAGACATGTTTTATGGCATCAGAACTCACTTCTAAATGTTCATTTAACAGTTCACCTCCTCACATGTATCTGTACCAGGCTTAACATATTTAGCTTTTTTCCCTTTTAGGTGCTGTTGTCTTTGACCTCAGAGCAAAATTATCTATGCTGACTGCAGCTGACTTCACTTGCCTCATGAGCGGAAAAGCCCTCCTGTGTGCTAGATGAATCCCAAAGCCTTGCAAGCACAATTCTTATAAATTTTCATTCCAGCTGAGGTGTTGGCAGATAATCTTATTTTACGTGACTGGGTGGAAATGTGGACCAAACAAGATAGTGTTTGCTTCTAAACATAAATATATCATAAGAATGATGTGTCACAAAGCTCTCACCAATTCAACAGTGACAACTGTCTTTGAAGTATAACCTTATTTTGGAAAACCTTAGTTGTTTTTTTTTTTTTTTTTGAAGATATAAGTACCCTTTCTGACAAATTTCTCTGATAAACATTAATTTATTTTTTCATGACAAATTAGAAAGTGTTTTCCATGAAAAATTAAAAAAAAATAAAACAGAAAAACTAAAGGAATAAGCCAATTCCAATCTCAGCACATATCAAATTTATCATCAAGTATCACCTAATTTCAAAAAGTAAATATCACTCGTAGCTACCATTGCTAGTGTGCTTCACATAATTACATAATTGTAAGTGGGTTGTTGACACTTCTTAAATTCAAATGTAAAATCTGATGTTAAAGTCTTCCTACATTCTTTCTTTGTACTTTTTTAAATTATAAGC
Organism: Phyllotis vaccarum; assembly: GCA_033318265.1. Taxonomy (NCBI): domain Eukaryota; kingdom Metazoa; phylum Chordata; class Mammalia; order Rodentia; family Cricetidae; genus Phyllotis; species Phyllotis vaccarum. The sequence continues at coordinate 102,393,149 of JARWLC010000009.1, read as the reverse complement.
TTACTCTAGAGAACTCATGGTGATCCTCCTGCTTCAGCTTCTGAAGTTCTAAGGTAATAGAAAAGCATCATTATGCTCTGTTCCCATTCACTTTTCAGTGAGTGTTCAATACAGTAACAGCTAGTGGAACCATGATTTATTTAATATTTTCTATTACTGAATTATATTTAAGATAACAGTGTTTAAAAGGTTAGATCAATGCAAAAGAATTTTGCATATTCTAATTATAATATAAGTAAACATTTAAATTATTAATAAAAGAAAAGCTAATATGATTATATAATAGATTTAACTAAAATAATGCCATCATTTTCAAAAACCTATTAGCTGGATTTTTTTAATGTAACACTTTAAATTATATTATTAATATTATTTTGGGGTTCCCTAAGTAAGAAAGTTAATGTGTCCTCCTTAATAAGGAAGCAATCCCATGGGGCGCAATCCTTGAACTACAGGCAATCAAGAAATGCTAACAGCAGGAAAAATAGGCTTTGAGGAAGAGAACCCCCTGCCCCAGGCTTGTTATCCAATGACCTGTGGTCAGCTCCCAGTCATATATTATAAATAACATTATGTAGACTGATCAAGTTGTATTTATATACTTAGAAATATGTAATTAACAGAAGTAGGGAAGAAAGAATTTGAAAGAGAGAACAAGGGAGTACCTTGGATAGGTTGAGGGAGGGAAAGTTAAGGGGAAATAATGTGGCTATATTTTCATTTCAAAAATTTAAATACAACTTAAAATGACATAGGTCATATATATATATATATATATATATATATATATATATATATATATATATATATATATATATATATATATATATAACCTTGAGTGCCGAATGACTCCAAATCCATGTCCATAGATGTCCTTCAAGATGGAAGAGAATAGAAGCAGCCTAGATGGTTGTTGGATGATGAATGAATAATGAAGATTATGGGTAGATATACAAAATGGAAGAATGTATGTAAGAAAAAGGCGAATTTTGAAACTTGCAGGGAAATGAGTAAAATTGGAAATATTACTGTGGGTGGGGTAACAAAAGCCACAAAGGACAAACACCACATGTTCTCTCTTATGAGGACCCTAGCTTTGACCCTTCAGTACTGTGTGTTTAACACAGAGTACCTCACAAGCTGGGAAGCAAGGAAGGAAATAGCAGATAGTATTACATTACAGAAGTAGGGATAGTTGAACATAGAAAGAGAGTAAAAAGAAGGAATATGATTGATGTAAGTTTTTGACTATTAGATATTTGAGGATACAGTGGTCAGAGAATTGGGGGAGGATTAATTTGGAAAAAGGTATTATAAAGAAGCCATTTGGAAATCACAATATGGCCACTTGTGCAATGGTGACTTGCTATTGTGGAGTAATCGATTACCTTCTAAATTGATTCAAAATCCACCCTGTGGAATGTAGGGTGACCAGTGCCAACTACTGTCTGCGTGGATAACAACTTGAGGTATGGGAAGGTAGAAGGCTGATGCATGGAATGGACTGTTGATGGTCAGTTAAACCAGCATAATTTGAAACTTTCTACTAAATTATCTGCTATTATAAAAGATATAAGCAGGTTCCAGCCTTAATCAGAAAAAACAACCTTTATAATGAACTGTGGTTAATTAAGAGGCATGGCTGTCTAGGGAATCAGCCCTAAACAAGTCCTTTATACCATCCCCTTGAATTCTCAGAAAACACTGTGAAAGAGGAAGGTATAAAAGAGTTGGAGGAAAGGGCACCGTTAACTATACTTTGTATGAATACTTTAGTCATTAACTTATATTAACTGTGGTTTTTTTCTTCTGGGCCCACAAACACCTCTTAACTTATTCCATCCAGGAAAGGGGAAGAATTCATGGGCCTGTAATGTTTGCCTAGGAATTTTGGACTATTAATAGATTCTTATAGAGGGGAAGTCCTTGTCTTTAATTGTGTATCATCTTCTAAACCCATCAGCCTCCAATGGACAACCCCAAACCCATATTCATACTGATAGATTAAAAAAATAAACAGGCATAAATACATGAAAGAGATTTGTGGGGACAATCAATGATTATATTTTGACATATAATCAAAAGACATTGCCAGCATTTTTAAGACCATAACTGGACTAATTGAAGATTACGGGAAAAGGCCATGTGAAGATGATAATTAGAGTGTTCTGCTGAGTTCCTCATATCAGGACAGGAAAAATTTCAAATGACTTAAAAATGAGGAGTAAATAGAAGGTACCATAGTCACTTAACTATTCTGATCTTAAAACAGTAATAGCTGAAATTGTGAACAGAAATACCAAATTCTTTGAAAGATCAGTTGTGTATTATCACACTGTAATAATAATGTGATATATAGGAATTATAAAGTTCTTAGCCTGAGGTCGTATTTGATGTTTAGTATATCTTTTGTACTTCCGTGCTATTATGTGAAATATTGGGTGCTCATCCAGTTTTAGCAATTTTGTGTGCATAGAATGTGTTTACTGAGGGTTAAGTTATTTTAATGGTAAGGAATTTGAAAAGTAAGAGATTTCAAAGCAAACTGAAACTGGCAGTAGAGATTTAATTCAGACATGAAGCACAGCAGGCTGAAGGCCTGCCCTTGAACAACATCACTAAACTTTTTACTTTCTGAAATATTTTGAGAGAGCATCTCAACCTATTGTCCTGAACTAAACTTCCTATCCCATGTGTTAGCCAGTTCAGTGGCTAAGATTTTACACTTGTACCATCAGGCCTGGCTAAAATGGAAGAAATTTAATTGCAGTGAATCAAAAGGAAAAATGCCCAATACATTTGTACATACTAAAGAATATATTGAACATAACTGCTGATGTATAGATAACATACATGCTTATCGTGACTGTTTCTCACTAATTAATTGTTCATGTGAACTTAAATAAGTTGTTTAATCACTACTTAACTTCCTTCACTATGAGATTGAAACACTGAAAATATCTCTTCCACTGCTTTGGTGTCAAAATGGGATGATGTGTGCTATGTGCCTGGACACAGCACTAAGTCAAATGATTGGTTTCTGTATTCTCCTAAAAAGGTATCCTTTCCCAACACTTTGTGAATTATTCATACAACCTACTAAAGTGGAGGCTTTTAGTTCTCAGGCGTCTAGAGCCTTCTTTATTTGATTTCTAGTTTGATAAAAGCTGAAGATCTAGAAATCCTCACCTGCTCACATACCTCTTTCTCCAGATTTCACACGTGTGCAGGATGGAGAGAGTGATGCTGAATTAATGGCTGAGGAGTTTGAAGAGAAACCAGAAAGGGAAAAGAAACAGTCAAACTTCACCTTGTGCAGTGTGTGTAACATTCAGCTGAACTCGGCTGCCCAGGCACAAATCCACTACAATGGCAAATCTCACCAGAAGCGATTGAAACAGCTCACCAATGGGACACTGAAGAACGACAATGGTAAGACTTGTTAAGGTATATGCTCAGGTTTATGCCATCAATTTCAGGTGTGTGTCTGCAGATGTGAAGATGAGAGAAGAGACTAGTCTTTTCTTCAATACTGAGAGAAAAATATTTAACCACTTTTCCTTGTAAGAGGGCAAATATTTTATTTTGTGTCTGTATTAGATTGTGAATTCGAAAAACGTTATTTTTTGATGCTTACTTTTGATATAGATAGATTTGCAAATTGATGTTCTTGTATGATGCATATGATGATAGGGATTCCTTGTGTTTGCTTTTTATGTACGTGGGTACAAATGACCATTCTGTCAGGTTTCATGTGAAACAGTGGAGTTTGAAATATTTGGGTGGCAGGTGTGTGATATCCTGTTGCTTGGTATGATTGTAAATGACTTGGGTTAACATATTTCTTTTCAGAGAGGTGTTTAAGTCAGTGTTGAAATTAATAGTTTGTTGTTGGGCCATTTGGCACTGTTGTTTTAAAGTAGGTGTTGATGGAAAATCTGTTCTAAAAATTAAATACTTTGGAAAACAGATGTAGAGTTATAAGTAAATAAGAAAAGGCAGAGAGAAATGGATCGACTTCTATGGGGTTGCTTTGAAGAGCTAAGCTGTAACAAATAGAAAGATAACTACAATGTTGTATATGATTATATATTTGGTGAATAAAATATGAAGTTTTGCCGACTATAAGGCTGAATATCAAAGTGTGTAGCTATTTGATATCACTAAGATACATCATTTTGTAGTGTGTTTTGGTACTATCAAACAAAGAACATAGAGAAAAAAGAAAATTCTTCAACTCTGTTGTATCCAAGTTTGTGTGTCCATGCACATTCATGTAGGTGCACATTCTAGAATATGCCATTGTAAAGAATTTCAGATTTTTACTTTCAAATGTATAATATTAGTTTATCATCGACATTGTTTGTGCTAAATATATGAGAAACAGAACTTGTAAATCAAACTCTAATAAAGTCTACCAGCCTTGCATGAACCTAGTAAGCAAATATACTAACATGATGGTTAAAAATATAGACATTGCAGTGTTTGCTCTAACTGCCTGAGAAGAATGTGTTCTTTAGCACCAACGTTTTGGTCAACTAACCTTCCCCTAATGACAGGATTTAATTCCAGATTGCTGGGTTTTAAGTTGCTGAAGGGGAGGGTATGGGCTGCTTTGTTTTATGCTTCTGCCTTGACACTCAAACTTCTTTAGGATAAATAGCAGATAAATAAGTAAAGCACAAGGAAGCCTTGTTTATAACTGAGAGCAGATTCTGCCACAAACATCAGCCAAAGATTTTCAAACTGTAATATCATGAATGGATTTTCTTAACAGTAATATTTTATAATAATTATACTAGTGCCCTTATTATAGGTTAGATTGAACTAAAGGCTTTAATATGTATGTGTTTTTATTCATCTTTTCCTCCCAACTAGCTTGGCTGATAGCTAGCCCCTTTATGTTGTAGATGTGTAGATTAGCAATGACATTGATTGACTCTGCTGCTGAGGGACAGACAACTATTACTTTTTCAAACCAGCAATCAGAACATCTCCTCTTCACATAAATATCTGTGCCTTTCAGGTCTACAGTCTCCCAAAGTTAATATTGAAAAGTACTGTGCTTTTCTCTCTTCAAATGGAGAAATTATTTCTAAGAGAATACAAAAACTGAAATTTTATTACATTCTCCCAAATACCTTAATCAATATGCTGCTCAACTACTGGGCTTTCTGTTAAGCTAATTACTGCTTGAAGAATTTTAGGTTACTATATAGGCCACTGAAGCACCATAATTCATCGGAGCCCTAGGAGAGCTAAATCACACTCATTTTGTCTGAAATTACAGTTCAAAGGAAGGTACCATGACTATGAAACTAACAAGTGTCATATTCAAGTCTTGAAGAATAGAATAATCAGAAGAGCTCTTCGGGGCACCAGTGTGTGCTCCATTGTCTGTGAAAATGTGGCCAGACTGGGCTTAACCGGGCTGCGTCTGTTTTTTAGGAAATTGAAACTGGGGTGTATATTGTAACTACAATAATTAACAGAGGGTTGTTACTAAATGTAGGACAAAAAACACTGAAACCCTTTTTGTCATTAATTTTAAATTTTTAGGTACTCTAGCTTCATTTGTAGTGAAGGGGTAGATTATAATAACCACTCAGTATGGTTCCTAGTTCAGTGAAGGTCAGCCCTAGTATATTCTCCTAAGAAAACTGAAGTAGCCATTAGATTCCATGGTGCAAATAATAATTATGATTTTGCCTGATTTGTAAAGGTTAAAAGAAGGACTGTGTTCCCATGACATTTGGAAAGCAAGACTATTCATTCCCATCCCTAACGTTGATAGGATAAGGCTTCCTCAAATTCTGCCAGGTGTTCTCAATCAGAAAAAAAAAAAAATGCCTAGATTGGTCTGATATATGATTCCTTCACCTTAAGGTCCTCCCCACCACCCCACTCCCTAGGCCCTGCCCTGGGCACCAATCACTTGAGTTCCCACCTTGTTTTTTATGCAGGAAACTGACCCATCTTTTCTATGGCTAATGAAGGTCTGACACACAACTGGCTACCCTAAGTCTTCTTTTAAATAGATTATATATAAACTTGGGAAGATGCTCATTTGAAAAAAATGTTTGGATTCTGGGGCCCATTTAAAGAGCTGGGCGTGTTGATAGCAGTCTGCAACTCCAGACCTGGAAAGCAGAGAGAAGTAGAAGTCTAGCCGAATAGAGGAGCTCCCTGCTCAGAGAATGAGCCTCTCCAAAGTGAGGATAGCAATTGAAGAATACACCCATTGTCAGCTTCTGGCGCGCGCGCGCGCGCGCGCGCGCGCGCACACACACACACACACACACACACACACACACACACACACCCCACCTCCACCTCCATATATATACTTTTAAAAGTGGATTTTGTTTCACCGAAAAATTAAGCAGAAAATGGAGCATTGTGATTTGTCTCCTTCCCTCTCTATTAGCTCCTGCTCCAGGTTCTCTGCCTTCACTTAGATTCACGCTGTGCATTAGGTTTGCTCCTCCTGCTGTACAGTCTGCGGATGTTCACAACTACATCATGACTTGTCCCTGCCATCAGGTTTCTAATCAGAACATTTGCATTTTTGTCTCTCATGCCTTGGTCACCAGCCATGCTTGCTAACTCATAACCACTGACCTTACTGTCCCATGGTTGTTTATTCCAGAATACCATGTAGTTAGGATCACATGGCGCACAGCCTTATCATGATGACCTTTTTACCTTACATATATTATTTTTATGTTAATGCTGTGCTTTCATGGCCTGGTAGTTTATTTTACCTTAACAGTGAATTAACCTGTATTTAAGTAAAAACTCTCCCAATCCTTTGCTTTCCCGCAACACTGTCACATTGGGTCCTGGGTTGTACTGGACAATTCTAAAACTTCTTCTAAGTTTCACAAGTTATTATTTTATATTATATAGAAACACACTGTACTGCCCTGTCTCAGCGACACTCAGAAAGATCACCAGAATCAAACTGACTCTCTCCGAATGCAAATGCAAAGCATGGTTTATTACAGCTGTACAGCTGAGCTCAGCTCCTGACTGTCATACAGCAGTGCCAGTGGAGAGATGGGCTCCTCGCTACTCAAAAGCAGGGGTTTTAAAACAAAGATCAAACAAAGACCATGGAAATGCCATTATCAGGCTAGAAGGTGAGAGATCCAGAGGAAGTTTCTTTACTATCACTGTCAGGTGGGAAGATGCTACTGATTAATTGTCTTAGGAGAGGAAGGAGATATTTCACGGCTAGGATAGAATGTCCTCTGATTTCCCAGGACCTTGGGTACTTGGTCTTGCATGCTCAGCCTTGGAAATTTAGAAACTTCTCAGGATGAGGGACTAGAAACTTCTCAGCTCGCAAAATACCTCCAGGCCTCAAGGTGGAGGGATTTTAGTTTCCACAACATCTTTAATATATCCCCCATTTCTACAAGTACAAAAATGTGCCTTTCAGCCTTGTTGGGAATAAGAAAAAAGCATTCTATGAAACAGATATATCTGTTAATGGTTACTCATTTACATACTTATAATTTACTAAAGTGGGAATTTATTCATACATGTAAGTACTAAACATTTTTAGAAATTGTTTATTTGTGTGTGTCTGTGTGTGCTCATGTGTGTATGCATACATGTGTTATGTGTTATTTACTCGCAGAAACTTAAAGAGGGTGTTGGATTCCCTAGAATTGTAGTTACAGCTGTTTGGAGCTGCTCAGTGTAGGCCCTTGGAACTGAATTCTGGTCCTCTATAAGAACAGTATAATTTTTTTTTTTTAAGCTGAAGAGTTAGGTATATATTTCCACTCCTGACCTTTATTCTTTTTTGAGTCAGGGTCTCTCTGTGTAACAGCACTGGCCATCCTAGAACTCTCTCTGTAAACCAGGCTGGCTTTGAACTCACAGAGATCGACCTGTCTCTGCATCCCGGGTGCTAGCATTAAAGGCTGCATCCCCCACCACCCTACTTCCTAGTAGCCCTGTAAAAACTTAATAACCAAATATTATATTGTATTTTCTATGGAGATATAAAGGATTTTATTTTATTCTTCCATTTCATGTTTTAAACATGACTGTTGCAGAATTTTTCTATCTTGAGATTAATGTGAGTTTATATTTCAAAAAGAAAAGTACTAAATATACTCTGCTAGAAAATAGACAATAGAAATATTTCCTGAATCCATATATGTGTATATAAATGTATCCATATTAGACAGATAGAAGAGAGACAGATAATTTGAATGTTTGTTTTAATTGAACTGTGTCAATATGGTTCAAATAAAATAATAGAAATTCGAGTTATAAGTATTCCTTTTGAGTTTTCTTTTAGAGAAATGTATCATTTAGTCTTGATAGATTGTAAAATATGTAATTGTGTGAATATGTTTTCTAAAGCACAGGAACCATTACTAGAGAGCATGTGACCTAAAAATTGTTTTCTGTGTTTGTGAACAAAAGATGACGCCTCACATGTCATCTCACTTATTAGAGAAAATTATCTTAGATACCAGTGAGAAACTAGCTGACAGGCAGGAGTCCAAGGACGTCTTCCTTGAGTGAGGGAGGCTTCCTTGTAGTCTGTGATACTGATAAACTTTCAGTAAAACCAAATTAAAACTGATCCTGTGTTCCTCACAGAATGTGCAGCATCCTGGACCTTCTGCCAAGTTAGGAGAGTTGTAGACTGTTCTTGAGAATTATCCTCATCATTTTTCAGACTGCCTCTTACAAGCTGAAGTAACCCATCCAAAACCTAGTTAGGGATGTGGTACTAAGATGTAGCCTATTACTTCAACATCAGAACACCATAACTGAAAGGCTTTTCTGCCAGATTGGCTGGTGTCTCTGCCGAAATTATATCACAGTTAGACTTCACCCTTTGCTGAGACCTGCATGCCTGCTGTCTTCCTACCCCTATTTTACCTCCAGAAAATCCTTTCAGTTTCTGCTTTATATGAGTCCTCCTGAGAAATAAACAGTACTTTCTGGTTTAACAATATGCATCGTGCCAAACACAGTTTAATAGTTTCTCTATACTCGTTTTCTGTTTGATGTCTACAACATCTAAAGTGCAAAGGAACAAACAAAAAAGGACTAGAATCAATTTCTCTGGATGCTTTGCTTACATTGTCTATTGAGTTCCAGTCAATGACTGTCAAAATAAGTACAATTGCATCTAATTCAGAAATTACCTAGCCAGGATCAAAGGGACTGTGATTTACCAGTGTCTTCATTCATCTTCAGAATTGCTGATGTCTGTATGTTAATCATGTGCAAAACATATTTCTTTATTAGTAGAATTGGGATGTATATTTGGGTATTTCCACATGCTGTTGAGTTTATGACATTTCTAAAATAACCTATTTTGTTATAACTAGCTGATGATTCCTTTAGATTTTTATCAACAAATCAACTGTAGAACATCTCAAGCAGAAAAAGTCACATAAATAGAAATTTTAATAATTTTCACTACTCATCCTATATCACTCATTATGACATGGGAATTTCTATAGTTAAAAATTAACTGTATGTATAGACTGCCATTTCAGAACACCTGAGAATCACAACTAATGAAGACTTCAGTTCTCAGAAATTACAATATAGGCACCTCTTTAGAAAAGGTTTTGATTTCATAATTTTGACTCATGTGAATTTTGTAAACAATGATTATTGTTCTGATTATAAAAATTACATAGTCAATGTATGCTGTACTTAAATGAACAAAAATAAATTAAGCTTAACCAAGAATTTTAAACTTCTACAACAATCCAAGTACACAAATAAATATGAATGAGTAATATAATATATATAACTTTATATGTATATTTTTACTATTATACAATAATACCTGTATAGCACAGTTTTATGATATATAATTTAGAATTATTGGTTACCAAGATAATTTATTACATAAAGATACTGGCAATCCTGATGATTTGAATTTGATTTGTGAGATTCAAATGGTGGACACAGAGAGAACTAACACCCAAAAGTTGTTTGTAACTGTATGTATGCTTTGTTCTGCACACAAACACCCTTTTCTAATTCTATTAAATAAAAAAAAACAAAAAAAATGCCACGAGAAGTTAAATGTTGAGATTTCTGGTTAAGTAAAGATGTTTTCTTAATCTTGTGAAATAATGATCAAGTATAAAATAGTCTTAAAATATCACAAATGTATCTAGAAACAAAATTAAAGATTATAATAAAAATAGCTGTCATTTGTGAAGGTGGTTTTGAAATAAATATAACAGTTCATAACTTTTGAGATGTTTAAAACTCCTGTGACCAATTAATTGTATTCAGCTATCTATGATCACCTGGGGTAAGTTTGTTCTTAATAATACTTTAAGGAACTGAGCAACACATCAGTTATTACTGTGACTTTATTTTAGTCCCACATTCGTTCTCATATTTGACTTATGTTATCAAGCCTGGTTTTCTATTTTTTGGCTATAGCGCCTAACAAATAATTCAGTTTTATCTATGGTATCCTATAGTCTCTTCATCCTCATTTTTTTTTCATATACATCTAGGCGATTTCCACCTTCGTATATCCTCTTAGCAATAAGTTGTCTAAGTGCTTTGTCATTACTATAGTCATGTATTACTGTTCCCTCACATTGATTATTCCAGATTGTATTAATGTGTCAGGGAACTTCAATTTATAAGATTTTCTTTTCCTGAAATGTTGGTTGTTAATGAAAGCAAAACAGCCCCAGAATTTTCTAGTGCCTTTGCCCCGAATTTGCAGTACAAGCCCACTATTTGTATATAATTTTTCTTATCTTTTGATCTTCAAGGACTATTTATGCTTTTGTAGAATATCAATAAAGCATTAGAATTTGCCAGTACATTAGTGACTTCCCCATAGTCTCTTCTGGAAATTTATTTATTAATATAGTAAATTTCTCAATGGTGTACATCTACATCAATATATGACACACTGGAAAGCCTCAATAAACAATATTATTCATATTAGAATACCAGTGAGGAATATGATGATTATCAGTATGTGCCATCATGATTCACATCAGTGGGCGACACATTGCAGAGCCAATAGGGAGTATCATCATTCACATTAATATGTGATATATTGCAGAGCTAAGTGTGAGGAGTATGCCTTGTTCACACTTCCCTCTATGACCATAGTGAACAATGCTAAAATTAAATTAACCAAAATTACCCAATAAAGCATTTTGTTTTCATTATAGTTTCCTAATTTCTTTTTCATCTTGAAAGTAAAAAAAAAAAAAAAAAAAAAAAAAAAAAAAAAAAAAAAAAAAAAAAGCTCATGTTTATGGTGCTCAAAATTTGAGTATATTTTGGAGTTTACTTTCAAATTCTCTATCCCTAAAGAGTAAACACGATTGTTTCAAAATGGATAAGTTCCAGGTAATTACTACTTGCTTAACTTGGTCTAAGATGTTTTGTACATTCAGCTCTCCTGAAATGGTGCTCTGAATGGTAGTTCTGGACCCACACTCCAAGGAGAAAGGATCTTGCCTGTGACTCCCTTTACTCCCATACGGTATTGCCTAAAGACATTCTTCCTCGGAATGTTGTGTTCTTAGAGATGTCAAAAGGTGGATGATGCCAGCCATCTGGGATGCTGTGGATTCATTATATCTCCCCCTTGAGTTATAACATATATCTATTTTATGTATAAGGAGATTTAGCACGGCTGTAACAGAGTGTGCAGAGTAGGTAGAAGTGTTTAAACCTATGTACTCATTCCCCACAAATGACACCAGTTCATGAGATATGCACAGTATTGCTTATTTCTGAAAAAGGTTAAAACAGATCAATCAGACAGACCATACCTTACCATCACTGTGTAGATTTTAGGATAAAACTAACAAGAGGGTTCATGCTTCTTACACAATAAACCTGTCAGGTTTAATTTTCAAAATCAAAGATATAAAGCTAAATATGGTTCAGATTATTTAAACACAATCATACACAGATTCCCTTTCAGAAGTTTTATATAATTTATTTTTATTTTATGTACATTGGTATATTGTCTGCATGTATATCTGTGAGGTAGTCAACTCACATAGAACTGGAGTTGGAGACAGGCTCACATGGATTCTTTATGTTTAACAAATAGATGACATCAACTGGAATTTTGAATTATTTTCCCTATGCCTAAATAATAGACACTTGAAGCTTTGACTCTTTTATTTGATATTGAAGAATGGTTGAAATATCTTTTTGTCTTTAATGGGGGAAGCTAAGTGGTTGGGTAGGTGATTCTGTACTTTAAGCTACAGGGGTTGTATTTGAAGTGGTGGGTCCTGAGAAATAAAGAACAAGACATACACACTTCAGCAGACTCTATTGAGTCTAAAACATTCCTGGGTGCTTTATTCTGTTGTGTGTGTGTGTGTGTGTGTGTGTGTGTGTGTGTGTGTGTGTGTGTGTGTGAATTTTAATTTTACCACTTAGCATGTATGACTAAAGACACATTAATGAAGCACAAATTATAACTCAGCTGAGTTTTCTTAAACGAAATAACCATATACTAAATATAATATACAATTTCATGTGTTTGGAATCCTCTTCATTAAGACATGGTCTAAAGTAGCCTTGAACACACTAAGAATATGACATAAACAAACTACAGCTTTTGGGACGTAGTCTGCACAGAAATGACATTAATTCAATCCCTGGCTCCCAAATCCCTATCCTTCAGTTCTACTACCTTCTTTGGAGAAACTTCCATCCCCTATATTAATTCCCCCAAACCAAAGCTCAGCAGGAGATATACATAGTAAAGATCTAATGTGGCCATTGCAGGTCACGTGAATGAGAGAGAAAGTTCTAGATTGTCCCTGACCTTCCTGACACCTTCATCTCCTCCTGTTGTAAAATTATTTGCTGAACTCAAATATCTGAAATTGCATCTAGTAAACTCTTACACATAGTTAGAGAAATATAAAGGATGCTAAAAATTAGCCAGGTTCTTATGTGGACAGAGAATAAGGATTCCTTTACCAAAAGAAATATCATATAGTCTCTGACACATGGCTGCATTTTGGCATGCAGAAAATTTTAAATTGTATTTCTTTATGTGTATATCTGCAAATGTGTGTGTACACATATAGAAGCACCACAACAAATATGTGAATGTTAAGGAATAACTTATAGGAGTTGATTATCTCCTTCCATCTTGAGGGTCCCAGTATCAAATTCAAGTCCTTTCTTGTGGTTGCAAGTGATTTTTTCCTTCTGAGCAATCTCATTCGTCCATGTAGCAGGTTTTGAAATGCAAGGTATAACCAAACATTAAAATACTTTATGAGTAATGCCTGACTTATTTGCATTTTACATAATTAAAACCTCTACTAAGAAAATTAATATTTATAAACTTAGGAATATTATATTTTTTGCCATCATTTTATAAGTTTACATTTTAAAACTTAGCACTTTGCACTAAGGATTTTTCCCTTATGTTTGCTTTTTAAACTATTTGTTAGAACTCTACTGATAAGAGATAACCATAGTTTGTTTGTTTTTTTTATTCCATATTACCTCCCACGGACATATAAATATCTCAGTTCCTTCAAAAGTTCTGTCCAAGATTTATGTTTAGAGTGCTTAAGTTGACAAATGCATTTATTATTAGTTCCTTCCTTCCATCCTTCCTTCCTTCCTTCCTTCCTTCCTTCCGTCTGTTTTTCAGTGTAGCTCTAGCTGGCCTTACACTCACAGCATCCACATCCTCCTGCCTCTGCCTCTGGAATACTGAGGTTGAAGGCTAATACTGCCACACCCAGATATTACTTAATCCTTTAGTCTGATTTCAGTTGCATTCTTTACTGTCATCTTTATAAGCTTCCCTTGGGACTGAAACAGTAATTTTAAAAAAGTAAATTTTCTTACAGGCTACTCTGATTTAAGATGGAAATATTTTAAAGAAGGGGACAAATAAGAACAAGTAGAACAAAGGACAGAGAAGGGCCAAGAATATTGATTACTAGAGCCTCAATACATCATGCTATTTTGTATTTACCTAAAATTATCTACAACACATAAGTATATATGTATGGCTATGTGAGGTACATATATGAAATTATGTCACTTGTGCTAGTAGAATTTTCCATAAGAGACATAGACTATCTAATGAAATTCATATACCAAACATGAGAAAATACAGTCTGAGCTATTGGTCAAGGGAGGCCAAGTGACTCACAAAACCATACAGGCTCTTGCCATTGCTCTTGCTTCCCTTTTAGACGTTGAAGACAAGTTCCCACTGCTGAAGAAACTACACTTTAGACTTTGATTATTTGAGCCAAATCTAACCTGATAGCCTCTTTCCTGTGATCTAGCCTCCATAGAGTCAAAAAGTACTTGACAAGACACCAAGGAAGATGAGAAATCATAGTCCTATTCAGATGTGACTCCTATGAACCATAGCAATGACAGACATGGAAAAATATTCCTAAACGTACAACAATAACATTTATATCTTTACTGTAATAAGAAGATATCTAATTAGGCATAAAACCTCAATATGAGGGAAATAATACCTAATACTAGAAATCTAGCCAACTAGCTAGGCTTGGATAGTGGATAGTGGGATCATAGATCTTAGAAGAAAACTGTTTTCTGCCACTCTATTGACTAGCATGATTCTAAGTGCATTGTAACTATTATCCATCCACCCACAGGCAAGTATATATATACTTGCCTGTGGGTGGATGGATAATATATACATATATATATGTATATATATACATATATATGTGTGTATATATACATAAAGGATCATGTAGAGCTACAACACAAATCCTTCATCTATGGATGAGGGATACCACAAAACAGGAAGTAAAAAGATTGAGATACAGAGTACCAGGAGACTGGGTAAGATTGTGACTCCTAGAAATTACAATCCATGTGCACCCATGATATGGTACTTGAGATATAATATTGCCTTAAGACACCTAAAAAAATAATATCTGTAGGCATGTTAATGTGGAAGTGAAAATTTTCATGAGGTCACAACCCTAGACAAATAGCTACAGGAAACTAATGATTACAAAGAGGGTAAATCAGCATCTCTCATGGAGCTTTCTAACTGGTTATCAAGTAAAACTTGGTCAGTCCTGGAACAATATACACAGGCAACAGAAACAAACTCAGCAGCTTATGATTATATATTTATTCATATATGTGTGAAACAATAATAAAAGATAAAGAAGCCATTAAGTTTAGAGAGAATGGGTGGTATGGGGGAGCTGGACGGAGCAAAGGGAAGCGAAAATGATGCAATTATATTCTAATTAAAATAAATTGTTTTTTTTTAAAAAAAATAGTTAATTGGGTTTTAAAATATGGATGGAGTAATTTTCTCCAAGAAAGCAATATTTTAAAAATGTTTTCTTTTATTCTTTTATTGTTGTGCTTATTGATGTCGTTTTTGATATGTATGCCAGTTTTGATATGTATCTACAGGCTTCAAATTTGTGTTCTTCCTGAGTCTTCAGATTTCTTGGATTACTTATTATGTACCCAGCATAAAGATGTTTTGCTTTAATTGAAGCACACGCAGAGATATAAATCTATAGTCTTTGCTCATTTTTACATTTGCAAATTAGTATTTGTCTTGTCCTGACACTGCGGTTCTGTATCAGAACTTTTAGATGAAAAATATCTCAGCTGACTCAAAAAGGAATGTACTGGTTCTTTTGGTGAAAAGTTGATACTGAATCCAGAGTAGTGGGAGTTAAATGGCCTTACCTGTGTTGGCAGAATATTCTGGTTCTGCTCTTTGCTAGTCTAAGATAACTCATGAATTATTTAGATCCTATGGGGCTGTTAACCAGCTGCATGATGTAGATGATGTGCTAATTTTTCAGTGTTTTGTTATAGCAATATATTCTGTAAAGACCTTACACAATAATAAGACCTTCAACATGCCATAGCTCGGTCTTCTTTATTCACTTGGGATTTTCTCTGTGTGATACCTTCCTCATCAACACTCATGTTTTTGTTTGCTTGTTTGTGTGTTTTTGCCAACACTAACATCAACAAGAGGAAATATCTTCTTCATAGTTATAAGAGCCAAAGCTCCTGAACAGAATCTGCAACACTGATGGGTCATTGAAAACCCCAAAGTAAGAAATCACGTGTACTTCTCACAGATCCAAATGTTAACAGTAGAGACCCTCCTCAGACTGCATAAATTCTACACAATTTTGGGAGTGGAGGAGGGTGAAATTCTCAGGGCTAATTGATGGCCTCTTACCAGTAGAGAGGGAGAAGTATTTAGGCAGGCATGAACACTGGTAAAGATTTTATTTTAGGGGCTGAATTGCATTTATATCTTACAATAAAGGAAGAACTAATGAACTTGTATTCTGTACAACCAATGGATATAGTATTTTTGTTTAAAATAATACATGATCTTACCAAAAAGTATTGTGTACGGTGGACTATTTGCAATGTTAGCATGGATAATTAGTAGGAAACCAAGGCATTGTAACTGGATTCACTCATTGAACAGATATTACTCTATCTATATTTAATAAAATAATACAACAATGTTAAAAATAAATATAAACTATAAATAAAAATGAAGCTTTCTTACTACCCAGTCTACCCAATGATTCTCCTCTGGTTTCATTGATCTTTTACACAAGTAACCACATGATTCCTTAAATGCTGCATTTTTTCTGTGTGTTCAGTACTGTTCTCACTATGTCATTCATACAAGCATCTCTGACTGTTGCTTGTTTTGGGGACCCTTTGTTGGTTTCATATGTGAGAGATAGATGCACACACTACCAGATGCCACATGAGAATTTATTCAGGGGAGTTGCCAAGAGAAAGAGAGAGAGGAAAGAGAGGAGAAGGGGGAGAGAGAGGAGGAGGAGAAAGGGAGAGTTTCACATAGCAAGCTGTTCCTTTTAGGAAAGGAGGTGGACACAGATTTACATAGCCATGCCTAGAGGCATGCCCTCCGTATGTGGTTTTCTGCCAGTGCCATATTGGGTTTATCATGTGGGGGCTATATGCAAGGAATTCTTATTTCACCCTGCACCATGTTGGATTTACCGCATGGCTAATATGTGCCATGAATCATTACACCCTTTTCCCCATATTGAAATGCCTCGTCCAGTTCATATGAGGGTTTGTGCCTAGTCTTATCATAACTTTTTATTCTATGTTCAGTTGGTATGCCTGTGATACCTGCTCTTTTCTGAAGGGAAACAGAAGAGGGAGTAGATCTGGGAGAGAGAGGAGGTGTAAAGGAAAACTGTGGTCAGAATATGTAAGAAGAATAAAAACTATTAAAAATCACATGTCAGTGTCATAGTCATCAGTACAGATCATTCTCTTGATGATTAGCCAGAATGTTTGACACTGTTTTTTTTTTTTTATTACTAAATTACTGTTGCTCAGAATGGTAAGGGAAAGAAATGACCATCCCATGTTTAATATGAGAAACAACTGCTCCTTTCTCATTGCCAAATTCCAACTTCTGTTCTGACTGATTAGTAGCCAGACTGGTCTGTGTCCAATACACAAAGATCTCTATATGGTAGCTAAGTACATTTCTGGAGTACCATTCTCTTCTCTAAACCTGAGTCTTTATCCTTCAATTTTTGCTTGTTGCTAGTGAATCTTTACCCACAGTCTAGTTGGGACTTCTTTGAACTCAATGTATACCCAGAATTGTGTTTATTTATTTATTTTTCTTTATTTTTGAATGCTATGCGTCTCTCTAGAATGAATGGGAAGAGTACTTTAGATTAGGGAGGTTGCATAAAAAGAAGGCTACAGTAACAATATAAAATCGAATTCTACACTTCGAGATAAGGCAAGGCTAAGTGAGACTTTGTATCAAAAATAAAATGAAACTAATATTTAAAAAAATCCTAGCAGTCTCTGGGACCAACACACAGGGAAACAACGTATACCACCCCCCCCCACACACACACACATACTGAACCTTACAATCTCCAAGTCCCAGTCACTTTCCCAAACCTACCCGTCACCCTATGACTTCAGAGGCTCCCTTAGACACAGAATCTGCTAGCACTTAGTGGACCAAATGACAAAGAATCCACCATCTCCTATTGGACCAAGAACTCCCACAGGACCAAGAGCACCTCCCTGAGACACAGAATCTGACAGCTCCCATTGAATAAAGAGCTCAGATTGTATCAAAGAGGTAAACTGAGACACATACACAGCTCATTGGATGAACCTCTCTCTAATACACAGACACTGCTTGCACAAATTGAAGGAAGAGATGGGAAGAGGACATTACAAGAATACATAAAGCAGCATGACACCAACAGAACCTAGCAGTTCTACAACAGCAAGACCTAAACATCACATTGTAGAAAAAGCATTTAAAAAATGACCTTAGAAATAACTTTATGAAGATGATAGAGGCCTTTAAAGAAAAAAATTTAAAAATGTCCTTTAAAAAAATCAAAAAGAAGACAAACAAAAATTAGAAGAAATAAATCCCTTAAAGAAAACTAAGAAGCCAAGAAAGGGCAATCGAACAGGTGAAGAAAACAGTTTGAGACTTGAAAATTGAAATAGAAACTATAAAACAGACACAAATGAAGGGAAAGGTGGAAATGGAAAATCTAAGTAAATGGACAGTAATAACAGATGCAGCATAATTAACAGAATGCAAGAGATGGAAGAGAGAATCTGGTGTGGAAGGTATGATGAAGAAAACTGATTTATCAGGCAAAGAAAACACTAAAGATAAGAAAGTCATAACACAAAAAAACATCTAGGAACTCTGGCACACCATGGAAAGATCAAACCTAAGAATAATAGGAATAAAATAAGAAGAATAATACCATCTCAAAGGCTAAATTATATTCAACAAGTATATTTTCAGAATATATTCAGATATTTTCAACAAGATCATAGAAAAAGAAACTTTCCAAAACTAAAAGGGGAAGTGTAAATGAAACTATAAGAATTCTACAGAACACCAAATCGACTGGACCCCCTCCCCCCAAAAGACTCCACATGCTACATAATAACTAAACCATGAAATATGCAGAATATAAAAATTATTAAGAGCTGAAAAATAGGCGAAAAAGGCCAAAGTAACTTATAAAGTAAGAAGCAAAGTGGTGTAGTTATCATAATAGCTAACAAAACAGACTTCAAAGATCAAGAAGGACACTGCATATTCATCACAGGAAAACATCCACCAGAATGAAATCTCAATTCTGAACATTTATGCCCCAGCGCAAAGATACCCATATATGTAAAAGAAACACTAATGAAGCTTAAATCTCACATCAAACTCCACAAACTAATAGTGGAAGACTTCACCACCCATTCTAGCCAATGGACAGGTCTGCCAGAGAGAAACTTAACAAAGAAATAAGGAATCTAACAGATGTTATGTCTCTAGACTTAATAGACATATGCTGATATTTCATGCAAACACTGAAGAACATACCTTTTTCTCAGCACCCTTTGAAACCTTCTCTAAAATTGATCACACAGTCATAAATCAAATATTAATACATAATAATAGAATACAAAATAGAATAACACCCTTTATCCTAACTCTAAATATAGCAAAAAGTTAGAATTTAACAACTACAGAAAGCCTACAAATTCATGAAAACTGAACTACTCTTAACTGAACCACTTCTGTGTCGAGAAAAATTAAAGACTAGAATTTAATAAAAATGAATCCATAACAATCCCAAACTTATGGGACACGATGAAAGCAGCGCTAAGAGGAAAGATCATAGCACTAAGTGCATACAGAAAGAATTTGGAGAAATCTCATGTAAGCAAATTAACAGCACACCTGAAAGCTCTAGAACAAAAAGAAGCAAACTCACCCAGAAGGAGTAGACAGCAAGAAATAATCAAACAGGGTTAAAATCAATAAAATTTTAACAAAGAAAAAATATAAAAAATCAATAAAACAAAGAGTTGGTTCTTTGAGAAAAACAATAAGAAAGACAAATCCTTACCCAAAGTAATCGAAAAACAGAGAGAGAATAACATCAGAAATGAAAAAGGGATATAGCAACAGACAACAACTGTTCTGGATATCCAGAACATCATTAGGTCATACTTCAAAATCCTAAACTCCACAAAATTGGAAAATCTAAAAAGAAAAAAAAAACAATTTTTAAGATAGGTACCACTTAAATAATTAAAACAAGATCAGATAAACCAACTAAGTCTCTACACAAGTAGTAGTAGTTATTAAAAGTCTCCCAACCAAAAAAAAAAAAAGCCCAGGGCTAGACAGCTTTATCTCAGAATTCTACCAGAATTTCAAAGAAGAACTAATACCAATACTCTTTAAATTATTTTACACAATAGAAACAGAAGAAACATTGCCAAAGTATTTTTATGAGACTACAGTCACCTAATTCAAGCCATTCAAATATGAAATGAAGAAAAAGAATTACAGACCAATCTCCTTTGCAAACATTGATGCAAAAATACTCGATAAAATACTGGCAAATCAAATGTAAGAACACATAAAAAATAAAATAAAACCATCCACCATGATCAAGTAGACTTCATTTCAGAAATATAGGGATGATTTAACATGTAAAAATCTATCAATGTCATTCATCATATAAACAAAATGAAAGAAAAAAAGCATGTGATCATCTCATTAGATGCAAAAATGCCTATGACAAAATCCAACTCTTTTTTATGATAAAGGTCTTGGCGAGAGCAGGGATACAAGGAACATGCTTACAACATAATAAATGCAATATACAGCAAGCTGACAGCCAACATCAAAATAAATGGAGAGAAACTCAAAGCAATTCCACTAAAATCAGGAACAAGGCAAGGTTGTTATCTTGTTTTATCTATTTAATATAGTATCTGAAGTTCTACCTGGAACAGTAAGACTACAAATGGAAATCAAGAGATACAAATTGAAAAGGAAGAAGTTAAACTTTTGCTATTTGCAGATGATATGACAGTAAATATAAGTTACACCAAAAATTCTACCAGTAAACTCCTATAGCTTATACAAATTTTCAGCAATGTGGCAGGATACAAGGTGAATTAAAAAGAAATCATAGCTCTTCTGTATACAAGTGATAAATGGGCTGAAAAGAAAACAGGGAAGCATTACCATTTATCATAGCCACAAATAACATAAAATACCCTTGGGGTAACTCTAACCAAACAAGTGAAGGACCAGTATGACAAGAATTTTAAGTCTTTGAAAACAAAAAAACAAAAAAACAAAAAAACAAACAAAAAAAACAAAAAAAAAAAACAAAACAAAACAAAAAAAACAAAAAAAAAAACTGAAGAAAATATCAGAAAATGGAAAAATCTCCCATGCTCTTGGATATCTAGGATCAACATAGTAAAAATGGCACCTTATCCAAACCAATCTATAGTGAAATCCCCATCAAATTCCAAACACAATTCTTCACAGACCTTGCAAGAACAATACTCACCTTCATATGAAAAAAAAAAAAAAACCAAACCAGGATAACTCGAACAATTATATACAATAAAGGAACACTGGGAGGCATCACCAACTCTCACTTCAAACTCTACTCTAGAGCTATGGAAACACTTGAGCAATGGAACCGAACTGAACACCCTGACATGAGTCTACACTACCATGAAGACTCGATTTTGACAAAAAAGCCAAAACTGTACAACAGAAAAAAAAAGAAATCACCTTCAACAAATGGTACTCGCATAACTGGATGGTAGTATGTAGAAGAATGCAAGTAGAGCCATATCTATTACCCTGTATAAAACTCAAGTCAAGTGTATCAAAGACCTCAACATAAATTTAGTTACACTGAACCCAATAGAAGAAAAAGTAGAAAATATCCTTGAAAACATTGGCACAGGAGACCACTTCATAAATACAAAACCAGTAGCACACACAGATACTGAGAGCAACAATTAATAAATGAGACCCCCTGAAACTGAGAAGCTTCTGTGAGGTAAAGGGCATGGTCAATAAGACAAAACAAAAGCCTACAAAGGAAAGATCTTCACCAGCTGTACATCTGACAGAGGACTGATCTCTAAAATATTTAAAGAACTGAAGATAATAGATATCCAAAAACCCAAGTAATTCAACTTAAAAATGAAATATAAAACAAAACAACAACAATATTCAATAGAAGAATCTCAGATGCCCAAAAGACACTTAAAGAATTGTTCAACATCCTCAATCATTGGGGTAATGCAAATCAAAACAACTCTGCGATACCATCTTATACTTACCAGAATGGCTAAGATCAAACACACTGATGGCAGCCTATGCTGGTAGGGATGTGGGGTAACAGGAACACTCTTCCATTGCTGGTGGATGTATAAACTTGTGCAGCCACTCTGGAAATCAGTTTGGCGGTGTCTCAGAAAAGCAGAAATCAATCCTCATTATCCAGCCATACCACTCTTGGTCATATACCCAAAGGCTGTGCATTCATGCCACAAGGACATTTGCTCAACTATGTTCATAGCATTCCTTGTAATAGCCAGAACCTGAAAACAACTAAAATTCTCCTCAATAAAAGAATAGATAAAAATCAGTGTGGTACTTTTACACAATGGAGTATTAAGTAGCAGGAAAAAATTTTTAAAAAAATGAACAAAGGGGTCAAGGTCATGATGAGAAAATCCATGGAGACTGTTGACTGGAGCTAGTGGGACTTTCTGTCTCTGGATTGGCAGCTGGGAAACCTGTGTGGAATCGAACTAGGCCCTCTGTACGTGGATGACAGTTGTTTAGTTTGGATTTCCAATTCCACAGTTACCCTGATATTTAAACCATACAAACTCAACAAAGAAAAAGAATTATAGACCACTTTATTAAGTAAACACAATGCAAAAATTTTCAATAAAATACTTCTGAACCAAATTCAAGAACACATTAGAAAGATCATTCACCATGATCAAGTAGGCTTCATCCCAGAGTTGAAAGGGATAGTTCAATAGACAAAAATCAGTAAATTAGAAGCAGGAAAGGCCTTTGATAGATTCCTATATCCTTTCATCATAAAATCTTGAAGCTATTATTGATATAAAGACACACATCAACATAAATGAAGATAGTTTACATTAAACACATAAACAATAGCAACTTAAAAGAGGAAAAACTCAAAGTAATTCCACTACAATTAGGAATAAGAAAAGGCTGTCCACTTTCTTCATACCAATTCAGTGTAGTACTTAGAATCCTAGCTGGAAGAATAAGAGGGGATCAAATTGAAAAGAAGGAAGTTACTTTTATTTTTAAATGATGTAATAGTATACATTAAGTGACAATAAAATTTATACCAGGAAGCTCCACAGATAAAAAAAAAAACTTTCAGCGAAGTAGCTGGATGGAAAAGGTAACTCACGAAAATCAGTAGTCTTCCCACATACAAATGACAGACTGAGAAAATAAAAAAAGAAAACAGCTTTCACAATAGCCTCAAATAATATAAAATATCTTGATGTAACTACCATGAAGCAAATGAAAAACTTGTATAATAAAAAGTCAAGATCTGAAGGAAGAAGTTGAAGATATCAGAAGATGGAAAGTTCTCACATTCTTGTTGATTAGTAGGATGAACATAGTAAAAATGGGGATCTTAACAAAAAACAATTTACAGATTCTGTTTTATCTTATATTTTATATTGTTATGTTTTTAAAAATCTTAAGTGCATAATAATTATGTATTTTTAAACAGTTTTTAATGCATGTCTTTTTGCTTTATTACTTACTGAGATGCTTGAGAACAGGGCTAGTTGTCTGCTAAAATAAGAAAGTATTTCTTGAATTACCTATGTTAGTTTAGTCAGCCTTTATGATTTTGTTATCGCAAGATTCTCAGGAAATGGAGCCATGCAATATTGACTGGGGGCTCTTTACCTAGGCGGGATTATGAATTTAGGTCCACAGGCAAAATTACTTTTCCAGTAATCAGTGAAATATAGTGTTAATCTGGCATTCCTTATTTTGACAATTATTAAGTTGTTCCTGTTTCTGTGAGGCTCATGTTGGAATGACTGCAGGTTTACTCATTGGTAATAGAGTTTCCAAGGTATTCTGTCTCTCTCTATCCCAGTAATTCTCAACCTTCCTAATGCTGTGAAGCTTTAATACAGTTCTTCATGTTGTGGTGATCACCAAACAAAATTATTCTCGTTGCTACTTCATAACTGCAATTTTCTACTGTTATGAATAATGTAAATATCTGTGCTTTATGATGGTCTGGAGCAACCCCTGAAAAAGGGTTCTTAAACTTGTAAAGGGGTCACAATGCATAGGTTGAGAAGCACCGATGCCTTTACAGTCCTCTAGCATCAATGCTTCGCATGTTGCTGGTATCTCAGGCACACTAAGAAGAGAAGCCTATCTATTTAACTTTATCTTTCCTCAAACTCAAGATGTGATGTGAATCATTTTTTTTAACTACTATTAGGATGTTGACATGATGTGTTTTAGTGTAACATAATAACCCCTCAGTGTTATGAACGGTCTGCTTTTTAATATAACTTTTCTGGTTTCTTTCCTTCTCCCTTAGGGTACACTATATATGCCCATCTTCAGTATTCTACCATGCAGTCTGATGAACTCTCCTCAAAACCAAAATGTTCATATTGTGGAGAAAAATAACAGGTCAAGTTTATTTGTTAAGATAGGATTCTGAAAATATGAAGTATTTCTCAAGCCAAAAATAGTTAAGAACATATCTTTTGAAGATCAATTTTATTTATAAAACTAAGTACTGTCTTGACAGATAAATTAATTGGACTTTTACTTAAGTCCTGTAATATACTGCTTAAACATCCAATCCTTGGAATGCCAAAGTATTCCTGATCAAAATAATATAAAATTCAAAATTCTATACTTCTAAAATTCATGACAAATGTGATTTCAAATGCGATGGATTACCACCATGCCATGATGTTCAAGACAGACCATTATTAATTGTGGAAAATTATCTTTAAGCTGTGTATGTTAAGTGAATAGAGCATATGCAAAGCATAAGTAAATACTACACATACTTAAATGTTATAAAATATTTAAACAATTATGTGATATAATAGTTGCATGCAAATATTCTAAATTCTGAAATTAGGATCATTTCTGGTCCCAGAAATAAACAACCAGGGATATTTAATCTATTGGAGATTTTTTTCACACAACATTTTACATAAAAAAATATTTTAAGGGGTGATTATAGGATTTGTTAGAAGGGCCTGTACTTTGAGGCCTGATCTAACAGTCCTAATCAGGCCAGGCCTCTCTGAAGTTTTGAGATGGAAGGTTATGGAGTAATCTATGTTATAATGACAAATCCCTGTGGTATCTGGCTTCTCTATTCTCTTCATCAATTACAGTGTGTCGACCTTAAATCTTATGATATAAAACATTCCACCTATCCGCCTATCCCTAAAATGTTATAAAAAGTCAGATTTTTGTTTTGTTTGGGGGATTGATCTGAGACTCCACAGAGAGATTTACACAGAAAGACTCACTCTTACGATCTCAGTCTCTCTCTCTCTCTCTCTCTCTCTCTCTCTCTCTCTCTCTCTCTCTCTCTCCTTCATCTCTCTGCCTATTTATCTCTCTTCCTTTGCCTATCTACCTCTAATTCTCACATTTGATGAAGAACATCTCCATTATGTTTAGATTTTCTGTATAGTGCATAGTTCCCATCAAATGTTTTTCCTTATACCTCGAGGCCTGGTCATGGCTTTGAGTTTGTCTTAGTTAGAGTTTGTATTGCTGTGAAGAGGCACCATGACCACAGTAACTCTTATAAAAGGTAACATTTAATTGAGGGTGGCTTACAGTTTCAGAGGTTTAGTCTAATATCCCCATGGCCAAACAAGGAAGCAACAGGCAGACATAGTGCTCAAGAAGGAGCAGAGTGTCCTACATCTTTATCCACAGACATCAGGAGTCTCCATGTCACCCTGAATGAAATCAGTCTGTCTTTACCATGATATACTTCCTCTAACAAGGTCATACCTACTCCAATAAAGCCATACCTCCTAGTGGTGTGATGTGGGAATGTGTTTATGTATGCTGTGAATCTCAATCTTTAAATAAAGGAGATGTTTTGAGCCATGGCAGGCACCATAGAAAAAGTAGAAGGAGAAATCAGAGCTTAGGTAGGAGAAGCAGGGTGGAGTCAGGCAGATCGAGCCAGCCACCCAAGGAGCAACATGTAAGGAGCACGGGTGAGCTACGGACCACGTGGCCAACAGATTAATAGAAATGGGTTGATTTAAGATATAAGAGCTAGCTGGCAATGTGCCTGAGCCATAGGCCAAACAGCATGAAGTTAATATAAGCGTCTGAGTCCTTTCTGGGGGTCTGGGTGGCTGGGCGGCTAAGCAGTCTCAGGTGGCAGGTCTGTGGGTCTCGGATCTCTGGCTGCCCGGGACCCGAAACATACAACTACTACAGATGGCGCATCCAACGTGGGTCGATTATCCACTTAAAGCCTGAGAAAGATTAAAAAGAGTTCTAGATCGCAGAAACTGAGCAAAGGCAGCTTCCAAATTGTGTATACGAAGCAGGTCATTGTACAAAGAAAGCATAGTCCGGGTCACACTCAAAATGGCGCCGGCGGACTGGCGGCAGGCAGTGTAAGCTGCAATCAGGCGGGTTCCTGAATCTCACAGAAGACACAGTAGCATGTGATTGATTTTAGATTTCTGTTTATTTTGAACAAAAAAGAAACAAATTTTCTTTGTAGCAGCAATTTCTTGGGTGTGCTCTGTTTACGGTCCGTTTAAGAAAACTTAGTGATTCAGCCTAATTTGCAAAAACTGTGCTTCTTTTTAGAGAATGTATTTTAAAAGCTCTTAAGATTAGAAGATGATTAAGGATTCACAATAAAACAGATTCAGATAAAAAGAAAAACCTGTAAACGGGTTACAATGTTTGTAAAAGGTACATAGGCTTCAGAGAGAAAAAAAAGAGGTTAGAAAAAGTTTTTAAAGCGAGAAATAGAGTAATAAAAATATAATAAGCCACGTAAAGATGGAAAATAGACACAAAATCTGGATTTTGGTTGTTATTGTGTTTTCTTTTAATTTTTTAACTATTAATGAGCTAACTGCAGAAAGACAATGGATTGCAAATACCAAGGCTACTAAGTTAAACAAGAATGTATTTTTTAAAGGTATTTTGATTTCAAAATTTGTGTCTAAGGATTTATTGCTTTGGAAGAGTTCTGTTTTTGTTTCCACAGATGAGAACCTGTGGGCTCCTTCCAAACAAATATGGTTTCATCAACCAAGACCCCCTGAAAAAACCTGATGAAAAGAGATAGCCGTATCAGCTTCAGAGCTGCAGACTGATTCAGCCTCAACAACCGAGAGACTTTCAACGCCCCTTAATCAGCAGGAAGTAGTAACAGAAAACAACGCCCAAATTCCCCAAATATTGTTTCTAGATGTTTGTTTTCATTATAAATGGTTAATGTCATAGTTAATCTCTTTCTAAGAAGAAAAAGGGAATATGATATATAAATGATTTCTTAAAAATTAGATTATTGAATTTACTTAGATCAGGAAATCAGCTGTTAATCTCAAAATGCTTTACATTGGTATAGATTTTGGTTTATTGATACAAATTTAAGGTCAATTTTGTTATGCTGTATGTGTTTTTCTATTCTTGTTTAAGGTATAATGTTCATGTAACTGTTTTAAAATTGTAGTGTATAATTAAGAAATGAAGGTTAATAGTCACTTTTGATAATCAAACTTATAGTTCGGTTAGTTAGGATTTTTAGGTATACAAAGATATATTTCAATTAGATAGGTAATCTTCAAATACTTCTAAGACCTACAGAATATGGCATTTAAAATGTTTTAAGAGCTTAGACTTTTCTGGACAGTGAGACAGGTCTGCTCCTGGCAGCACTAATTTACTTCAACAGGAAAATGGGCATCGAAGAAACTCCATATGGAGTCTACTTTATTTGTGGTAATGGTAAGCCACTAGAGAAGAACCTGTTCTTATATTGACTGCTTGACAGTATGCTGTTTAAACTAGACATGCAGGTTCCATAAGAAGATGACCTCTGAACTTTGGCAGAATAAGCCAAGATGGTCATTCAGGTTCCTGCTTTACAGAGAAAACTGTCAGACACTCTTCAGGACTCAAGGAGAAACAACGGATGAACTGTGTCAGAATGAGAAGAGCAGATTTCCTGTTTCACTAAAATGAAAAGAGACTTTGGGCCTGTAGGCTGAAGATGGATGCCCCAACTTTATAAAGGAACTTTGGGTGACTGTCCAGGCAGATAGGTGTGATCTCTGTCCTTTCTAGATTTTAGAAGTCGCTTGCACTTCTGGCTTACTTGGGTAAATTTATCCTTCTGTGGTCTTTGATGTAGTTGAAGATTAGATAGTTATAGGTATAGTTTTTCTTAGTCATTTGAAAGATATATTAGATATAAAACTTTAGATTCATAAAAATAAGGTAGATGATAGAATATTTTCTTTCATTTTGCTAAATACAAATAGACTAGATATTGTAACTGTAATTCTTGCTTGATAGCTATTTTGTTATATGTAATTTTGCTATGTTAAAATTGAAACCTTCCTTTTTGATTAGAGAGAATGGGGGAAGTGATGTGGGAATGTGTTTATGTATGCTGTGAATCTCAATCTTTAAATAAAGGAGATGTTTTGAGCCATGGCAGGCACCATAGAAAAAGTAGAAGGAGAAATCAGAGCTTAGGTAGGAGAAGCAGGGTGGAGTCAGGCAGATCGAGCCAGCCACCCAAGGAGCAACATGTAAGGAGCACGGGTGAGCTACGGACCACGTGGCCAACAGATTAATAGAAATGGGTTGATTTAAGATATAAGAGCTAGCTGGCAATGTGCCTGAGCCATAGGCCAAACAGCATGAAGTTAATATAAGCGTCTGAGTCCTTTCTGGGGGTCTGGGCGGCTGGGCGGCTAAGCAGTCTCAGGTGGCAGGTCTGTGGGTCAAAGGGGGAAGTGATGTGGGAATGCCCTTCTTTATGCTGTGAATCTCAATCTTTAAATAAAGGAGCTGTTTTGGGTCATGGCGGGTACCATAGAAGATGTGGGAGGAGAAATCAGTTTAGGTAGGAGAAGCAGGGCGGAGTTAGAGGCAGACCGAGCTGAAGCCGCCGAAGGAACAACATGTAAGGAGACACAGGTGAGCCACGAGCCACGTGGCCATCAGATTAATAGAAATGGGTTGATTTAAGATGTTAGAGCTAGCTAGCAATGTGCCTGAGCCATAGGCCAAACAGCATGAATTTAATAGAAGCGTCTGAGTCATTTCTGGGGACCCGGGCGGTGGCGGGCGGCTAAGCGGTCTCGGGCGGCAGGTCTGTGGATCTCCGGATCTCTGGCCGCCCGGGACCCGAGAACCCGCTACAACAGTGGTGCCACTTTCTTTGGGAGCCATTTTTTTTTTTTTTTTCAAATCACCAAAGTTCTTCTTATCAATAAACCTCACCAAGGAGAATTATGTGTCAGCTTCTTCTGTGAATCAACTGCTTGGCTTTTTTTCTCCTTTTTTCCTTTAGGATAATGTTTTCATATCCTGTGCTTATTAATTTGTATCTACTTCATTTAACAGAATTTTTAGTGACTACTATGCTACTATGCTAACATCTCTTTCTTATTTATAAATTATCCTTCTTTTAATTTAAGAACTGTAAAAGAGCATAATTGGTCATGACACGCTTTTAGTTTCTTTTAAGTTAATCTTGAAGAGTATATAGGTAAATCATTGCAGTTTTAGTGTATTAACATTTCCTGGACACTAAATCATTAGGCAGGAAATTTTTTGACACATTATAAATTAAAGACCATCATTAATGATTACTATAAATTACTGTTTCTACAAGTCATCTGAAAGATTTTTTTTTTCAAAAATATACTCATGGAGTGAAGGTTTATAGTATATAATATTTACATTACTATGAGTATGGCTTTAATTTATAGTGTTGACATGCTATCCATGAAGATCACTCTCATCATGCTTTTGATTTGGAGTTATATACTTTAAATTGTAAGTTGCATAATTCATTTTAATGCTTTTTGGAACCAAATGCCATGAGCTGAGTGAATTAGAATCAAAATATTTTTTGATATATATTTTTTACAAACCTGGAAACTGAAAAGTCCATAATTAAAGTGATGGAAAAGTCTTCCCAGTTACATATATAGTGCTGCATTTCCTGTATCCTCCATGATATCTGGGGTCAGAAATCTCTGAAGCTTCGTTTATAAGAAAACTAGTCCAGTCATGGAGGTTCCATGTTTAGGAACTCCTAACTAATATAATATTAGCTTAGTGTCTAATTGTTAATACTTTGAGAGAATATGACTAGGATAACACTGGTAGTGGGCTACTCTAAAATCTAGAATCAGTTATTTAGCAGGAAAAATAAATCACCAAAATTAAATATCCTGGGTAAAAATTTGAATCATTTTTAGAACTGAGGATTGTAGTTTGTCAGATAGTATTTATTGTAAAACAAAATACTTCATCATTCACCCACTTTTCTTGGCCTTTCAGTCCTGGCAGGATGAGCCCTAGATACAGTTTCCTCTGAACGTGGAGATTCTCTTGACATTGTTCTTCTCATTAATCCTACAGGTTGGCTCACCAACTCACAACATTGCCTTTCCCATCTCAACAGGTTACCATTTTAAGACTTTGTAATCAATGCTTTTCTGCATTTGCATCACATTAAGCAACACCGGAAGAGTTTAATCAACGACTTTGGTGATTCTTACTGATTACACATGCTGAATTAAATCTGGGGGCTGCCAACTGTGAACTGATTCATGTGTGAGATTCACCAGCATAGGGAATAAAAGGAGGCTGGCCTTTTTCTCCAGGTCAAAACTAGCTGGAGAGATGTTGTTCCCATTGCCTCTGAGCTACAGTGATTTGCTGGTCAATTTTTCATGAATCATCAAGACTGTCAAGATTCAGATGTAAGTTTAAAAAAAAAAGGATGAAAATGAGTTAGAAATTGCTATTTTAGATTTTGGTTTCAGTAGTAAAATTCATAATGATACTGTTTTGAAGAAAAATATTTTTTACAGTGAGCATCAACTCAGTACTTTAATCATATACTCTTTAAATAAAAACAATTTTTATAGAGAGAAACCATGACCTCCCACATACTGAATATATGGGCTCCTAAAATGGAAAAGAATATTGGAGATTTATTTTATTTATAGATACAAAGAAAATCACTAAGTGGTTCTAGTTTTAGTAGTCATTGTTTTTAATCTTTTACTCATTAAATAATTCTAGGGATTAATTTGTTTTAGTTCTTACACAGTATTCTAGGGATTTAAGAAATAAATTAAAAAATCATTTTCTACCTTATTTATCTACTATTAAAATAAATATCAAACTATATTATGGGAATTTTGAATATTAGTTGACATGAACAATAGTTTTATAAGCATGATTATATTATTATTAGTCATAAAATGTAGATGATGAAGCTACATCACCATAGTTTTATTTTAAGTAGTTTATGTAGTGTCACACTGCCAGTTAGGGTTAGGGAAGACCGAACTCAAAGCAAGAAAAATTAAGAGATGTGTGGTTCTAAATATTATAAGCTGAACTGAGTCTCCCTTAAGTCTATGGATTAACATCACTTTCCTCAATGTGAGATAAGGCCTTGTAAGAGCACTTAAGATTAGATGGAGTTATCTGCTAGAGCCTTGAATCACTGGGACTGATATAAGAGAAGAAGATAGCAACAATGGGCTACATAGAACAAAAAAAGTCACAGATGCTATGGGATAATGCTCTTGTACATTGTAAAGATTTGTCACTTGAATTGGTTTAAAAAATGCTAATTAGCCAGTGGGCAGGCAGGAAGTATAGGCAGGGCTACCAGACTAGAAGAATTCTGGGAAGAGAAAAGGCAGAGTCAACAACTGCCAGCCAGATGTCAAGGAAGCAAGATGAGAATGCCTTTAAAAATATATGCTAAGCCATGTGGCTAAACGTATATGAATTATGGGTTAATTTAATTGTAAGAGCTAGCCAATAATAAGCCTGAGCTAATGATCAAGCTAATGATCATGTAGTAATAAGCCTGTGAGTCAATTATTTGGGAAGCAGCTGCTGGGTATTTTAAAGTTACTGGCAGGACAGACACTTCTGACTACACACAGTAGGGCACAGGAAGAACAATGTCATCTGCAAATCAAGGGAAAAAGTTTAAAAAAGAACCACACTGCCAGCACCTTAATCCTAAGCTTCCAGTCTCCATAGCTATTTGGGGGAAAAACGTGTTATTTAAGTCACTGAGTTTTCAGTATCTTGTTACTGTACTCCTAGCAAAGTTAGACAGTCTACTTTCTCAAGTGTGGTAAGTCTTCTCTGTATCATCGTATGAAATAAATCTTCACTAACAATGTGTCTGCCGGTGACACTAGAGCAGATAATTAGTATGTTTTGCCACCCACACTCCCATTAGTTTAGCAATCTTCCTTGTGTTGTGCTTCGTGCAGGGCAACATATAGCTGCCTATAACTCCAGTTTCAGGAGATCTGTTGCAGTCTTTGGGACTCCGCAGGAACCCATAGACACAGACACACACACAGAGACGTGCATATACATAAAAAATTAAATAAAATGTATCTTTAAAAATTTTCAGACTAAAGTGAAGTTGAGCTACCATGCAATGTGTTCCAGTTCTAATGCTGAGGAAATGGAGATTTATTAAAATTGGATATAAGGGTGTGCCTATTTTACTTTCCTGTTTCTGTTAACTGAGTTTAATAATGGTATTTACTCTTGTACCTATGAACTATATTCCATATTAAGTAGTAAGTATTTATATGACATTAAGTTCTAAATAATTTCTTTCACAGAACTAATGGTAAAGTAAAATTGACAGGTATCGTTTTGCCATCCATACTGGGAGGAGGGGTCTTGGGTGGCTTCTCTAGCCCCTCTGGCATGGAAAATATGGACATAGTTTCTTGGTGTAACTAAGTACTTATTTGTTTTAGAAGGTAACGTCTGAAGAACAATTCACAGCACGTGGTAGGTAGTTTCTGACAAATGTAAAAGGTTTTAACCTGGCTTATCATGCTGTAAAAATTACAGTTATTCTTAAAAGCTTTAAGCCAAGACATACAATAGAGGGTATATAAATAATGTCTATGTTTGCTTGTTTGAAGTAAATCATGAAGCATATTATTTTCCATCTTGTTCTGAGGCTAATAAAATTGTAGACTTGGGACTCTGCTAAGTGAAGGTTCACTAAGTCAGATGGCATGCTTCACAGCCAAAATTGTTTATAGAAATAAATTTTTGTGTACATATTCACTGTAAATACACCTACATGTCCACACAAGATCACTATGTTGTTTCTTAGTCTTCTGTGGATAACATTTTTTGAGGCAAGAGAAAGTTTAGTTGCTTGTCATACTACTACCAGCCCCAGTGTTGTAGTTTACATGCATAGTTTACATAGTTTTAAAATATTTCATGCAAAATTCACCCTTCTGATATATACTGTCTACAACCCAGCCACACAATTAGACATAACAAGTTTGTCTTAATACTATCCTTCCCTGCCACAAGCACCATCTCTTATTTTGGAAAACAAGGTTGGGTCTCAATTGACATTTACAAAGTCCTGAGTTCTTTCTCTTCTTCTTCCCTGAGAGAAAGGATTTACCAATTAAGGCAGGACATGTGTAGTGGGATTATATTGTAAACAATTGCTGCACCTACTGGTTTAATAAAAAATGTTGATTGGTTGAAGGCAGACAGGAAGTATGGGCAGGGCTACCAGACTAAGAAAACTCTGGGAAAAAGAAGAGCGGACTGGAGATGCCACAGAGACACAAGAGAGATCCCAGGAGATGCAGAGGAAAGAAGGTGGAATGCTGCTGAGAAAAGGTACTGAGCCATGTGACTGAACAAGATAAGAATCATGTTAGTTTAAGAGTAAAGAGTTAGCAAGTTATATGCCTGGGCCCTGGTCAGTAAGTGTTGTAATGGGCCGGCGCCCCTAGAGCACCCCAAGACACCCCAAGACCACAGCTAATGACCACTGTTAACTTTAAAGAAAAAGAGAGTTTAATGAATGAATGATATACCGGTACACACATATGTGTGGGCTCCAGGCACTTTGGAAGCCAAGAGCCCCGAATGCTTTTGGGGTAGAATTCTTATACTGCACACTGAGTAGGGGAGAGGGTGGGGCAGACTAACTCTGAGTAGGGGAGGGGATACTTGGGCTCAGAAGGTTACAACAGGGTGGGGCCAAAGGTCGGCTTAGTACAGAGTTTAGGAATGCTGACAGGCAGGCAGACAGGCAGGCAAGCTATTTCCTGTGAAACAATAGGACCACCTGAAGACATTCATTTCCTGGAGCAGGGCATATTGTGCAAGCTTCAGGAAGTTCTTGCCTCAGAAAACAGTTAAAGGTTAACAGTTCTCTTGGTAGGGCTTTCCTGGGTAGCCCCACCCAGGTTGCTACATCGGAATGTGGAATGTGGTCCCAGCCAAGTAATGGAGGAAGTACATTCTGTGTTGTTCAGCAGGGGGTTATCTTCTTAGCAAATAAAAAGTTAGCATGACAGGACAAGAGGTCAAATCTTAGGGTTAGGTCTGGAAAATCTCACCTTTACAGTGTAAAATTAATGCATGTATCTGTGTGATTATTTGGGCCCAAGCAGCAGTGGGACTGTGAACAGGACCAAATCTCTGGGCTCAGATAGAAAGTCTGGCCCAGAAACCTCGTAGTACAAATGACGGCCCAACATAGGTAATATACACCCACATAAAGCTGGAAAAAGATTAAAAGGAGTTCTAGAGCACAGAATCAGAGACAAAAATAGCTTCAGAGTTGTGTCTCTCACATGAGCCATGATACAGAGATGCCCTGGAGAGGTATACGGGCTTGAGCTAAAAAGTGGCAGGCTTTTGGAGTACAACTTAATATGGTTAGTTCCTGAAGTCTCACAGGAGCCTAAATGTAAGCAACAAGCTGTAAATTATGCATTTAAGCCTTCTGTTTTTATAGACAAAAGAAAAACAAAGTTAAAGACTGCTTCTTGGTAGCAGCATCATTTTCTTGGGTCAGCTCTGCTGGAAGAAAGCAGAAGCTGGCTTTTTAAGGAGAAGCTTTCTGATTCAGCATTAGAGGCAAAACACTTGTGAGTCCTTTAAAGCCCTGCTTAATACTTAAATGGAGTTAATGAGCAACAGATGGCAGTGCTTTACTTGGTGATTATATGGACCCTAAAATTCCCCAGAGTGGTAATTGTGGGTCCTACCAGTACTTTGGCTAAATTCTATGAAGCTATACTAGGAGCTGGGTGGAGCCAGCCAGCCATCCTAGCCAAGCCTTTGATCTTTAACTTAATCTTGGCAGATTAAAGGTGTGATCAGAAACAGAAAGAAATAGAGGAGGTTGGGTGGAGTCAGATACCCTAGCCAAATCTATAATCCTTAGCCACACCCTGACAGGTTAAAGATGTGGTCAGAAACAAACAAACAACAACAAAAAAAAAAAAAAAAAAAAAATAGAGGAGGGTGGGCGGAGTCAGCCATCCCAGCCAAGCAAAAGTGTGGTCAGGAACAGAAAAAAATAAGAAATAAGAGATATATACTAATGACAGATTAAAAAGAAAAATCTCTAAATGGTTTAGAGTGTGTTTAAAAACATATGTATGCTTGAGAGATTAAAAAAAAAAAAAGATAAAGTCCTTTAAAAAAGAAATGGAGTAAAAAAATAATAAGCCATGTAAAGATGGAAATTACAAAGATTGTCTGGATACTGTATGTTATTGTCTTATCTTTAAGTTTTTTGACTGAAAATGAGGTAGTAAAAGCTGCTAAAGACATTTGATTATATAAGAGTTGCTGGTTTAATCCAACATATATATTTTGTAAATGAGTTGACTTTAAAATTGAAATCAAAAGATATGATACTTTGGGGAAGAGGTTTTCTTTTCATTTCCACAGAAAGTGAGAATCTATGAATTTATTCCTGGTTAAAGAAAATAAAGTTTTATAGAGGAAGACCCCCTGAGAAGACTTAAATGGAAATGGATGGCCCAAGTGATTCAGCATTTTAGAGCACCTCTGTTGCAGTTTCCTTTGAGTTCTGCATCCAGAACAAATTTGGAGAGACTCACTGAGCTGACCCAGCCTTACAGACTATTTCACTAAAGACTTTTTCATTGTGTCCCTATAGGTTTTCTAGCCCCCGTTCAGCAGGAAGTAGCCTAGAGAACAACGTCCACATTTCCCCCAAAATGGATTATGAATGTTTGCATTTGTTTATAGTGTTGGTTATAAGTTGTTATAGATAATAAGGAAAAAGTGGATATTAAATTTTGGGTTCTTCTTGTTTTAAAAAGAAGAAAGAGGAAATGTAGTGGGATTAAATTATTACATTGTAAGTAATTGTCCCACCTACTGGTATAATAAAAAAACACTGATCGGCTGAAGGCAGACAGGAAGTGTGGGCAGGGCTACCAGACTAAGAAAACTCTGGGAAAGGAAGAGCAGGCCAGAAATGCTAGAGACACCAGAGAGATGCTAGGAGATACAGAGGAAAGAAGTTGGAATGCTGCTGAGAAAAGGTACTGAGCCACATGACTGAACAAGGTAAGAATCATGTGTTAGTTTACGAGTAGAGTTAGCAAGTTATATGCCTGGGCCCCAGGCCAATCAATGTAAAATTAATACAAGCATCTGTGTAGTTATTTAGGCCTAAGCAGCCAGGAGGCTGAGAGCAGGTCCACACCTCTAGGTTAGGCTGGGAAGTCTGGCCCAGAAACCTTATACTACAGACATGTTTGGAAGAATGATGAAGAAAACGTCCTTGGCTATCTATACTGTCTATACTTGTCACTTTTATGAGACTGCCAAACTTGACGAGCTGATGCTACCACAGGGCTTTAGAAGCAAAAAAAGATATTAGGAGCTTTATGGTTCCAGATCCTATTGGTAAATGTATTCCACTTTTCTCCACAATAATTAAAGATTTCAGTGTTCAAAACTTATATAATATTTAAAGGCATGTATTTTCTGATGAGAATGTCATTTTCACAGGATTTATTTCAATAAAATTCCTTTGTTGATCCCTCTCTAATCAAGGTTTATGGTCACTGCTACTTGTATCATATCCATAAGAGGGCAGTAGAGCACCTGGTTCAGGTGTTAAGAATTGTACCATATGAAATGCTTTCATAAAATTATAGCCTTTGAGCAATAATGTCCATATTTGATAGATTACAACTTTTGTTACCTAAATGCTGTGTATAGAAAGATAAATCTTTGTTCTCAGTTTCTTTTTTAGCAATAATGGATATTTCATACAATATTTTTAAATAATCAATGGTAAAATCATTTACAGATTTATGTGTGTTAAGTTTCTTTAAATATAAGAATCTGAAATATGCAAGCTAGATCTGTGTTTTTTAAAGCTTAGGATCATCTAAAAGGATTTTTAAAAGATCCAGTGTGGTAAATCACTGTGACTTCAGAAGATTTTTCTACTGAACCTGCCACTTAAACCTTTCATAATTTATATTTGGCAAGATACCTATGCCTCACTCTTTTCTTCAGAAGAAAGATAATTAAGCGTTTTCTTCATTTCAAAAGCATTGCTCATGGAGCATACCCTGTAAGTGACTGACTCATGGCTAGCATTCCATTGTAACATGTTTGCTCACTCAATGCTAGGAGCCCATTCATCAGCCTTCCTCTCTTGGAAAGAACACTAAGAAGTAACATAGCTCACAATACGGCTTATTAGCAGTTTCCTGAGTCTCTGTTTAATCTCTATAAGAGTACAAGGCCATTAATATTGAATGCACATCCATTTGAAGTAATTTAGGTATTTCCATAATGCCACAGTCCTGGAATTTTCTGTATATGTGAGGGCTTTTCCGAGATTGTGATATGGGGAAGGGTTTGGATCAGTTTGAGTCCTAACATGGCCTCTCATGAGGAAGTAATCTTGAAAATCTGCTTGACTTCCTGAGCCATTTCTCTAATCTATTGAAAAGAAAATATTCCCCATTGCAATGAGTGGCTATAACAATTGAATGCTCTAAATATGTAGTAATGTGCAGTAACCATGGCAATGGCTTTGTAAATGTTATTTATGTTAATGTTATAGATAGCTTCTGTAGACTATTCAGCATAGAAAACCTTAGGAAAGGTATTGTCATTTTATAGAAACTACATCTTATGTAACATTGTTAATATATTCCTAGCTCTTTGGAAGGTCCTCCCTAGCTTGATTGCTATTAGTAATCAGATTATATGTGTAGTTTATTTGGTTTTATATGATGATGCCCTTTATTCAGATATGTGTCATGTTTCTTTTTCTATTAATTAATAATTAATATTCAAAATCTCTATTTCCAAGGAATTTTTCGTAACATAACCTCTTATATTTGTGTTCTAGCTTTTATTTTCCCTTTTATTTAGTTTTATTGTCTATATTTTCATAAGATTCTTTAAACTATTTCTTGTTATGTAATGAAATGTACTCATCCTTTCAAGCAAATGAACATTTGTTCCTTAAGTGCCAACTTTCTGTACTGTTCGAAAGAGAGGTGGTGCCTATTAGCTATGGAAACTATTATTGTATGGGCTCTAGTGATTGCTATCACAATAAGAATTACTATCCACTACAAAATAGATCTAAGTTCAAAGAGGCCTTCAGCATTTGGGGGACTGATTCTCCCGGCTCTCACTCTGACCAGTTCTTTATACTAGATACTCACTTTCATGGGGAGAAGCTGAATACCTTGGTATGTTGAAATCCTATTTCGGTGTGATGAATATTAGCTCTCAATGTTTAAAAGTTTCACATGGATACAGGAAAAAACA
Source organism: Phyllotis vaccarum (assembly GCA_033318265.1). NCBI lineage: Eukaryota > Metazoa > Chordata > Mammalia > Rodentia > Cricetidae > Phyllotis > Phyllotis vaccarum. The sequence goes on along the minus strand of JARWLC010000009.1, from coordinate 102,354,301 downwards.
GTAATGAGTCTTGCTTTTATGTTGTATTGGTTGACTGCAGGCTGGTGTGTTAAGTCTTTTTTCTTCTTGCAGATATCCCCATAGCTGAAGACCCTTGTAAGCTCCCCAAGGGCATCAGCTCACCTCAGGCCACAGAAAAGTCAGCAGTTAAAAAGATAATTTTAATGGTGGTTGAACTCCACCACTGGGGGCTTTTCATTGTGACTATCAGCCTACCTGAATGTTGCAGAGGCCAAATGACCCAAACTGCACATATAATAAGTAAATCTTGGAAATGAATGTTAGAAAAGATAATAAAAATTCTGTATAGTGCTTTTCAAAAACCTCACTAAGCATTCAATTCCTCTATTTTGTTTGTTCTCTGGGAATATGAGATTTCCCTCTAGTAAGTCTAGATAGTCCTGAGCTTACTAGCAACATGTGATAGATTAACTCTGCTTCTACTCTTGTCTGTTCCTTATCAGCATCATCATTTGGAATTAGTCAGGGCTGTTTTTCTTTTATTTGTGACAAATTAGAAGCTCAATGGCAGCAATAGCAATGATCATCAAAGTAGCTTAGCCTTTGGAGTAAGAATGTGTTGTTGTTGTTGTTGTTGCTGTGTGTGTGTGTGTGTGTGTTTTAAAAACACATAGATATTACAGATATATACTTTTTAATTCTTTGAGCATTCCATGCAATGTATTTTGATCATATTACACAAGCACATGTACTCCAAGCTAAACGATGTAATGCTATTCTTTTAGTCAGCTTATACATCTGGAATTAACTCATACCCTCAAATGGCTGGTCACACTTGGGAGGGATTTTTTTTTTTTTTTTTTTTTAGTTAAATCATTTGAAGATTCACTTCTTATCTGGATCTTTAATATTTAATCCAGATTTTTTGAATTGGGAAAACCTACCCCCTAATCTGGCCCACACCTTCTGCTGGAAGCCCATATTAAGGATATAGAAGGAGGAAGCTTATCTCTTTGCCTGCTTGTTTTTTCCTAGCCTAACAAGTTAACCCCTTCACTGGCATTAGAGCCTATTTATTTGGAATTTTAATAAATATTAAAGACCAGTTGAAACATCTAATTTTCTAGACTGAACACCTACTGGGTTTTAGGCTTTACATGCATAGGGACCCATTGTTGGATGAGCTGGATCAGAGCCTTGAGGTCATTGTAATCAATCTTCCGTATGGATATAGTCTAATATATTCTATTATAATACGTAGAGAGGAATATTAGTACATATGCTATATGTCAAGTATTATATATTAGAGGGAGATTCATTCTATAATTTCTATTACTCTAGAGAACATTGACTAATACAAACACACAAATCTAAAGACTGAAAACTAAGCTTCACCTATGAGAAAATGTAATGTTTGTCTGTCCAGGTCTGAGTTCCTTCACTCAGTACAATGTTTGCGGATCTATACAATAACCTATGAATTTGTAATTTCATATTTCTTTCTATCCAAATAAAATATCATTGCAATAGGCTCAACATTTCTACTATTAATCTATCAGTTAATGGACATCAAAGCTTCTGTCACCTGCTATTTATTGTGAATAGAGCAGCTATGAACATAAATGAGCATGTGACTCTGTAGTAGAAAATACAGTCCTTTGAGCATGTTATGCCCATGAATTATGTGGGGCATATGAAAGATATATTTCTAGTTCCTAAGGATATGCCCCACTGAGTTATGCTCCACCGATCTGTACTTCCACCAACAGCACCTGTAGCTTCATTATTTCCCCGTACTCTCACAGAATTTGTTGTCTTTTATTTCATCATTTCAGTCATTCAAACTGAGTCAAGATGACATCTCAAAGTAGGCTTGAGGCTGAATGTGTTTAACAGTTGTTTGCTATTTGTATTTTTTCTTCTGAGGACTTTTATTTCAGTTTTATGGCCTACTTTGTAATCAAGTTATTTGTTTTTTGACATTACATATATTATTTAGTTCTTTTTATATTCTGGACACAATTCTCTGCCAGATATATGACTGGCAAATATTTTCCTCATTCTACACATCCTGACTTTGCTTTATAAAGTAATATGACCAAAACATGTAAGCTTAAATAAACTCTTTTATCCTTAAGTTTCTTTCATCTTATCACCCTAATAGAAAGCAAACAAAGACAGAAGACCGTTCTCACGTTTTCACTGTTTCCAACCCATAAGTGTAGGTCTCTTCATCTTTCTGTGTTTTCATTTTTATTTTCTTAAAGCATTTGTCTATCACTTTCTCAGTCAAATAATTCGGAGAAATACTTTTGAAGCTGTTGGGAGTGATACTGCTTTCCTTATTTCTTTCTTGGTATGTTTGTCCTTGGTATAGTGAATGGCTACTGAGCTTTGTGTGTTCATGCCATATTCTGGTACATTGCTGAAAGTGTTTATTAGCACTAGGAGATTTCTGATGACATCTCTAGAATCTCTGGGTATATAAAGTAATACTTTCTGAAAATTAGAATGCTTTGACTTCTTTATTCCCTATTTATACCATCTTGATCTTCTCTTATCTTAATGCTCTAAGATATCAATTAATAACAAGAGCGAGAGTAGATATTGTCTTGATCCTTGTTTTAATGGAAATGTTTCAAGTGTGTTAGGATGGCATTGGCTATACGATCCTATATATTGTCTATACTATGTTGAAGTATATATCTTATATCCATATTTTATGCAAAAATTTGATCATGAATATTTGTTCAATTTAGTCAAAGAACTTTTTTGCATCTAGTAAGGTGATCATTGTTTTTTGTTCGTGAGTCTATTATGTGCCTTCGGGCAGTTCTCGATTGTTAACGGATGTCGAAAGACCCTGTCCATTGTGAGCTGCACAATTCTCTAGACAGAAGGACCTTAGCTATACAAGATATTAGAAAACTAGATGAGAACAAGAAGGACATCAGTTTACATGCCTTAATCTCTCTCTGCTATTGAATGCACCTGTGGTGTGACTAGATAATGGAGTTTTCCTTCCTGACTTCCTAAAATGATAGATAGAACCTGAAATTGTAACCTAATTAAACTATTCCTTCTATAGTTTGCTTTATGTCGAATATTTTACCACAGAATTGAAACTAGTCTATGTAGATATAGATAAATCTTTCCTCTACTTAGCTTACCAAATACCCCTTTAAAAACTTTGGATAGTGACTGCATTAATTATTTTACTACTATTGTGATAAAACTCCACGACTGAAAGTAACTTGGGGAAAGAAATGGTTTATTTGGATTATAGGTTACAGCCTATCATCAAGGGAAGCCAGGGCAAAAACTGGAGACAAAATCTTAGAGGCCAGAGTTGAAGCAAAAGCCATAGAGGTACATTGCTTTCTGGCATTCTCCCCATGGCCTGATCAGCTGCTTTCTTAATGTATCCAGGATCACCTGACCACATGCGGCACCTTTCCTACTAAACTGGGTCCTCCTATATCAATCCTTAATCATGAAAATGTCCCACAAATTCATTTACAGGCCCATCTTATTTACGCTTTTCTCATTTAAGAGTCCCTCTTCTCAGTTATGAGAATTAAAAACAAAACTAGTCATTGCAGTGATCAGTTAGCTAAGTGACCCCTCTGAAAATTTATCTTTTTCTCCCCTAAGTTATTTAGTGACTAATATAATTCAAATGTAAGAATCTAGAAGCTATGTAAAATATCTTTTCCCATGAACAAGCAAAGGAGATATGAGCTCCTCACAGTGTACAGAAACAGCAGTGTAGTTATTTTGCTGAGGCTGTTGAGGATAAACCAAATGAACTTCCAATTGAATTCAGTTGGTGTAGAAAACAATCTGTCAATGTTCCTGTCACTGTAAACTATGATCATAATAAAAACAGCACAGTTGCTACTGTGGGAGAGTAATCAAATCGCGAGAAAGAAAAAAGTTCTCTCAGTTACTCCCGAGCACAGAGAGTTTATATTTTTTTAAGGAAAATTTGACTTGTGGTTTCTGAATATTTTCTCCTTAGAAGAAATAGATCATGATTTTTGAAGTTTACAGTCACATCTTACATGTCTATAGATCATGCAAGCACTGTTATTGAATTAAGTACTTTAATATTTCTAAAAAATTCAAAACTCAGATGTTCACTGTGAATTAAAATGCAAATGCAAAATAAAACCTGAGTAAAAACGGAGCAGTGCACAAACTAATATACTCAAAGCCTCTCTGCAGTGCGTTCTCTCTGTGTTTCATGTGTATGGGACGAACCCCCATGTGTATATTTATAAATTCCTGAAGTCAATATTTCCTAGTTCATAGCTTTCTATTCTGTTTTTTTAAGACAGATTTTTCTCATTCAATTTCTAGATCATTTTTCCCAGGTCTATCTACTTCTCCAGCACTGTAACTACGGGTTGAGCCTGCCATGCTCAGCTCCTATGTTAGTACTTAGGATTTGAAATCATTTCTTCTCAACTTGCACACTTTGCCCATTCGGCCATCTCTCTAGTCCTTAACATGAAGTTCTTATCATTAAGGTTGCCGAGTAGCCTAGAACATGAAGAAAATATAAAACTGAACAATTTAATGATGTTCTCCTAGTATTGCAGAAATAAGCTATCTCTAGAAACAGTTAACTTCTATAGTCATAACTTCTTAATTTCTTACTATGTCATGAAGATTGCATTATCACCCAGGAGTTGAACGGTGGAAAAATTAGTGTAGTGATTTTTATTATCTAATAATCCTTTGGAATTATTCTAATGGTTATCAAAAAACCTCTTTCATTAGATATTTGAGAATTTTTAAAGGCTCACTCATATTTATCATTCTTTCTTAATCATAATTTTATTTTCTAAATCATAGAATTAGAATATAATTTGAATAATTGGAAATTTCATTATTTTTCCCTTGGTAATGGCTATCTCCTACCTTAGCATAAAAGATTACGATTACTCAGTATCTGACATATCAATGCAGTGAGCTCGATTCTCACTGCAGTTTAGACACACAATTTGCATAAACTGAGGCTGCGGAGATGGCTCAAACAGAAAGCCCCCCATCAAGCCTAAGTAACTGAGTTCCAACCTCGTAAACCCATATGAGGAAACAGGCATGATAATGTGTATAAATGATCCTAGCACTTTGGTGATGGAGACAAATTGAACTGCAGGGCTCTCAAGCAACCCAATCTACTACTGGATGAGCTCTGTTCTCCAGAAAAGACATGTTTTAAAAATAAGGTAGAAGAGTGGGAACCTCGGGTAGTAGCATCAGAATTTATTTCTGGTACATGAACTGGTTTCTTGAAGCATATTCCCTACAGAGGAACACTTTGCTCAGCTTTAATACTGGATATGACTGGCATTGACTCACCCTAGGAGTTCTTACGCTCTCTGAGGAATAAATTGGTGAGTGGGGGTGGAGGGAAGCTGGGGAGGATTAGGGAAAGGGGAGAAAGGGCATATATACTACAGACATATACAGATGCACACAAATATGAACTATATTTATAGTTGATTAATACTATATCTTTCTTATGCATATACATTTGAAATAAGTATAATATGTAGCAAGACCATATATCACTATGAATATAACTACTCAGAGTTTATGCAGATATAGTGGCATATGCAAATTCAGTAACGTTTATATTTTAACAAATATACATATTTAATGTTTCATAAGTCCTCATCTATATGTAATATCTAATTAAAGTCAGTATACATAGTCAAACAATTATCTACACTTAGGCTCTAATGGATATTTGAAATTTAGATGGAGTTTGATATTTTATCCAAATAGTTCAACATTTCAGTCTAAATGACCATTAAACACATAATTAATGCTTTCTCATTTCCCTTGTTAAATATGTATTGATGTATTTTAACACTGGTAATCATTATATTTACATAATCAGATATGTCTCTATTCTCAGTTTGATGAAATAAAAGACAAAATAAAACCCTTAAGCAATGTCTAGACGCAATTCTAGTTTTGTTGTAAGAGTGCATTGTTCCCATCTACTTCCTTTGGTCCAGATTACCAGGGTAGACACTTCAATCCTGAGTGGTACAGTGATCTTTAGTAACATATTCAATCTTGAATAAAAGCCAGATTTTCTTAGTCCTTAGATAGGACAGACCTCCAAAACACTCTGAAGACAAACAGGCTTTCTTTTACATTTGTGAATCATTTCTTCCATCTATCTCCTACCACCCTCCTTCAAGCATTTCCTATGAGTCTTGACCGTTTATATCCTCAGATGCTCAAGTATTCTTTCTGTCTTCACTAACTTTAGTGACAGTAAGGCCCCATACAGGAAGGATGGATTACTGCCCTAACTCATTCAAATATATTTATCATAGACCTTATTTCTTCTAGGGTCTTTCACCGTAATTTGGCTAAGTCACTAATTCAATTTCACCAAATATTCATGATTAGTAACAGTTAAGTCTGATAATGGCAACCTTATTTTAACATAAATAATGAGTAATTGGGACTTTAAATGCCTCAGCAGTCAGTGGAGATGTAATGAATTTTAAAGTACTTGGACTTTACTGGAGACAACTTTCCAATGTCCCCTTTCCTCACCTATTGTTTTAATGTTAATTTGCAGTGAGACAATGCGCCCAAAGTTACTCGTATATAAGCTCTGGTAAGTATAGCAAATAAGCAGCAATTTCATCACCAGGACCCAGCACATGCCTGTCCTAACAGTGGCCGGAGCCTTAAGGCAGTGTGAGCTCTATCAATACAACAAACACACCTTGCTGACACTGCCATTGGTACCTGATGTAAAGTTGATTGATGTTATCTGGGTTCTACCTTCCATTTTGGAAGTTGATGTTGGACAAGGCCATACAATTGGTCCCTTTCAGCAGAGGATCAAGTTCTGTGCTTCTCTAGCATGTTCACAACATAAAACATTTCCTGGGCATGATGACAGAATAGAGTTCTATAATTTTGGGGTGTGTTGATAGAATGAAATCATATATCTCTCAGACACATTCTCTAGCATGTTCCCTGACAGAGTTGCAAACTTTTTAAAGTAGTTCGCTTTCTCTGTACCCACAGATGCCCTATCACCATGTTGTTTGTTCGTCCCCAGCTCTTACAGAGTGCTTGGGTGAAGTAGAGGCTAAACTGAGAACTGAAATGGCATTCTTGACACTCCTCTCAATCTTCTTAGCCATTTCTGAAAATAGAACTCAGGGCACTTTACAGCAACTTCCAGTCTGAATGACACATGTTCATTTCCCTTAAATGTTTTCTTTTATTTTTATTCTCTCATACATTACATCCCACTTGCAGTTTTGCCTCCCTACTCTCTCCCCTCCCCCAATCTCCCTTGACTCCTCTTTCCCCAGATCACCCCCCCTCTTGCTTCAGAAAAGAACAGGAACCCCAGGAACATCAACCAAACACGGCATGACAGGCCACAAGACCAGGTATATATCATTACATCAAGACTGGACAAGGCAACCCAGTAGGCAATTCACAAGCAGGCAAAAGAGTCAGAGACATTCTGTACTCCCACTGTTAGGAATCCCACAAGAACACCAAGATACTCAGTCATAACATACATGCCCAGGCCCTAGATCAGACCCCTACAGGCTCTCTGATTTCTATAAGCCTCCATGAGTCCCAGTTAATTAATTCTGTAGGCCCTATTTTCATGGTGTCCCTAAGCCCTCAGTTTCTACACTACTATCTTCTTCCTCCTCTGCAGAACTCCCTGAACCCTGCTTAATACTTAGCTGTGGGACTACTCTGCATCTGCTCCCATCCATTGCTGGATGAAGTCTCTCTGGTTTTTTTGATGACAGTTCTGCTAAGTTCTGGTCCCAGAACACTCTCCAGGCAGGACACACTGCAGGTCGAAGGTTTTGTGGCTGAGCTGGTGCAAGGATCTCCCCGAGAAGAAAGAATAGAATAGATTTCACGGGGAGACTGAGGGCCGGTGGGATTGAGAACAAGAGAGATCAGGTTTGGAGCAGGAAAAACTACCGTGAGAAACAACTTCACTTGGAGATGTGTGAGATCTTTGGGTGTGAGATGGAAACCTAATGCAATGAAAATTTGATGAAATCTAATAGAGTAATCCTAGCAAAGACTCCCAGGGGACACAGGCTATCTTCTGTAACCAGGCAAGGCCTCAAGTAGAGAGTGAGAAATTGGGACACCAATCCATTTTCTCTAATTCTGTTCAAATATATCTATATTTATCTATAAATAACAAAGATGAAACTACTAACAAATAATTAAAAATGTGATAATAATAGAAAACATACAAATTGGTGATATTGATAAATAGATGGTGTCTCTACACCAGAAATTAAAAATTGTGGCCATAATTTGCTTAAACTATCACTCACTACCAGTATCCTTTTGATATCCTCTATTATGTCATGATATATAACATTCCTATGCTCTATTTCCCTCTGCCTTTCAAGATTCATTGAGAAAGAACTTGCCTCAAATAGTTATTTACTGCAAGGATTGTGTGTGTGTGTGTGTGTGTGTGTGTGTGTGTGTGTGTGTGTGTGTGTGTGTTTTCCACTGATTATTTTAATTTCCAAGATTAAATTATTCAGAAGTTATTTGAATTATAATTTATGCCAAAATAAATACTCGATTTTCTGTGAAATTAGTCAGTATTGGGTAATAACCAATACCTTGGAAGTACTAGATCCAACAGTTCTTAGTTCAAGGAAGAGGCTGTTTGCTTTTCATCTCTGTGTTCTTTTACTCAGGTTTGGTACATCTTGGTTTACCTTCACAAGCACTAAAGTTGAGTCAATTTGATGGCAAGCCTTTCATGTTTTGTGGCAAACATGTACTCCTTATTTGGAGAACTTGAGGCCTTAGAGAACCCTAAACATAATACATCTCTGAAAATTGTAAGGCAGCATGTCACCATTCCTGTGTCTTCTATGGTTGTTAACATACACAATATACATAGATAATCACTTTAATGGCAGTGTCTTAGAATTCTGATATACAATCAATTTCCTTTCTGCCTCCCTCACATATACGTCCACATGTAATAAATACATGAATAAATAAATAGGAGATACTTTGATCTCCTCCCATCGCTGTCTAAAGAGATCTCATTTCTTTTTCATGTTGGAACAGCATCAGCTCTACATCTGTCTCCACCTTTTGTCCTCTGAATGCTTTTGGCGGTCACTATAGAGACACCACGGCAAGTGGCAATGGATCACTTTATTTCCTACTACCAGCACCCGGATTTTCTTGGGGGAATTTAGCTTTGAATTAATTCAGTCACATTCAAAGACTTTTAAAAAAATTTAGACACTATACTGCAGGCAGTATACCACATGGCAAGACCACGATTCATGCTTTCTAGATGGCAAAATTTATCTCCCATAGCAATTCTCTATTTTTTAGTGCTTTTGATTGGAACAATTTTCCTTTCTAGTGTGGGAGGAAAAAAAAGTGACAACTTCTAGTTTACTTTTCTGCCCATTTCATGCTGCAGTTTTTATCTAGAAGGCAGTAGAAATGAATAAAACTAAAAAATGAGAACACCAAAACCTCACTGAAAAAACATATACCCCAAAAGAAAATGTCTGCCAGAGTCAGGAAAGTGTAAAATATTGGCATTTCGTTAGTAAGATCGAAGAAATATCAGTGTCTTTAAAACCAAGAGCAACCAAAAAACAGCACTATTTGTGGAAGAGTGCCATTCTTCTCTAACAGAGCAGGGACAGACATCGACAGTAGACTACAGCGAATGAGTCACAAAGCATCCTTGTTTACCCCCAAGCATCCTTTGATAGCAGACACTGTTGATGAGCTCTAGTGCCTGGGTAAAAAGATAGAAAGAATGCTGTATGGAGCATGGCACACAGCAAGGACAAGGCTTTCTGCAGGTGCATCTTTGAACCTTAGACTGGTAGTGATGTCACTGACCCCCTGTATTTTCCCTAAAAGCTGGGTCCCTTGTGTCCACTTTAATAAGATGTACACACATATTTGGGGGAAGAAATGGAGGACTTCTTCAGATTGCTCGTCTTCCCGAAGGAAGTAAAATCATTTAATAGTGTGATTGCTACATTTTTAAAAGCACCTAAATAATGTTTTATATGCTAAGTAATTGTAAATGAACAATAGGCTTATGTTGCTGGTATGATTAAAGGGAAACCCAACTTGCCTCTTATGGTTAAACTCTAATGCTTCCCAATCCCTATTAATCTTTCTGATTTAGCTGATACATTTGAGGGGTTTCTCAAGGCAAGACTATTTACTTTCAAAGTGCACTGTCCTCCCCTAACTGTGGTGAGGCCTGGTTAGTTGTTCTGTCTTGAGCTACATAAAGATTTCATTCTCCAATATTTGTCTGTTATTCCTCTCTGACAAGATTTTTCTAGCGCCAAAGTTGTTCATCCATGTACTCATGAACCACTCCTTAAATGTGAGCACAGGGGTAGAAAAAAATAGAAAAAAAAGACCAGGATTTAGTTTAGTGAATCATGAAAATGAGTCATAACATTGTGTCCATTTTTACAGCACCAAAATGCAAACAAGACACTTAATAAACTATTGAAGACAATTTTCTAATATGTAATTTAAAATACATAAGCATAGACCAGTAATGTAGCTTACTAACTTGTTAAATGGTTTTTATTACCTTGAGGGTAAGTATAGGACAAATATATACTTTGCAACAACGGAATTTCATTCTGATGGACAGTTTATGGAACATTTCTCTTCTAAAAAAAAAAAGGTGGAGGTGAACAATGGTAATGAATGAAATATGGACTTGAACTTTGTGTAATTCTCTACAGGAGACCTTCTAGATTTTATATTTCATTCAGCTCTGAGGATAGAATACAGACCTTACATATACTGGACAAGTGCTCTACTACTGAGCTCTAAATGGAAAAACTATGCTTTTTAAAAATGGTCCCAACATATACCCAAAAGATGCTCAATCACAGCAAAGACACTTCCTCAACTATGCTTATAGCAGCATTATTCATAATGGCCAGAATTCGGAAACAACCTAAATGCTTCTCATCTGAAGAATGGATAAAGAAATTGGGGTACATGTAGATAGTGGAATATTTCTCCTCAATGGTAAAAAAAAAATAAAAAAAATAAAAAAATAAAAAAAATAAAAAAAAATGACATCATGAAATTAGGCAAATGGATGGAACTAGAAAAAAATAATTTGAGTGTGGTAGCCCAGACCCGGAAAAACATGGTATGTACTCACTAATAAGTAAACACGTTAGCAAAGGATGAACAGGCTTGATTCCACAAACCTAGAGAAGATAGGTAAAAGGAGGACTCTAAGAGGGATATACATGGATTTCCTTCAGAAGGGGAAATGGTTACCATCTCCTGGGTGAACTGGAAGGGAGTGTAGAGAGAAGAGAAATGGGTGTGAGAACATGAGGATTTAAGAAGACCAAGTTGGGGGAAGAATGGAGAGGTACACAAAGAAAGAGATACACTGACAGAATGAGCCATTATTGTTTTAGGGAGAGACTTAGTGCTAAAGAAATCCCAGCTAAGGCTCCTAGCAATGCTGGAGAGGGTGTCTGAATTAGCCTTCCCCAAAGACGGACTGATGACTACCCTGATTGTCATTATAGAACCTACATACAATGACTGATGGAAGCAGGTGCAGACACCCACAGCCAAGCACTTGGCTGAACTCCTGGAGTTCAGTGCTCAGTTGAAAAGAGGGAGGAAGCAGGGATGGGGGTGAGGGGGGTGTTCCCAGGGCACAATAGAGGAAAACCACAGGGACAGATGACTGGAACTAAAGGGCACTCAGAAAGACATTTTAGCCTGTGCAGACTATTCAAAGGAGACCTTACCTTATGAGGAATGAATGGAAGGTGAAGTTGGGGGAAGAGGGAGAAGGGGAGGGGGAAAACAGTGGAGGGTTTGTAAAAAGGAATTTTATTAATACTTTAAAAATGTTTTTTAAAATGGTTCCAATGCTGGAAACAAGTCTTATGTTCATAATTTGGGGATTATATGTCAAGTTCTGTCAACACATGTGGAGAGACATGACTTTGGGTAATGTTAAAACTACCTGGGAAGTTGAAGATGTATTAAAACTAAATTTTCTTTATTTAAAACCTAGTTTGGGCCTTTGTCTTTTCTCATTTTCTGTTGTTGGTATTTTGTCTGTTCATGTGGTCAGTGACACAGAAGAAGTCATAAGATCCAGAGCAACTTTCCCTCTGGAGTGAATTTTGAATGAAAATACCGTAACTGATGGTTTGTGCTGTGAGTTGAGGAAAAGATGTGATAAGCAAGACATACCAAGCAGGAATTCTTAGGTCACACCTCAGGGATTCTAGCTCACAGCATCTGAGCAGCACCAGAACGATGGTTTCTCTCTTCTTTCTTCTCCTTTCCGGTGGGGGAAAAAATAATTGTACTTAGCTCACATGGCCACTAGCAAAATAGAGTTAAATGTAACAATCATAGGCACTTGGCAGCATCTGGCAAAGAGCAAATGCTCAATAAATGTTGACTAACATTGACAGATATGTCTTTAGCCCTCAACCACACAGTAGATAAAAGACAAGAGCTAGCACACTGTGGGTCCAAAGTGGTCCTTAAGAGACCTTACGGAACTTCTACTGAAGCTGTTCATTTCGAGCGATTTCCACATAAATTGCTTTTTAATTTTCATTATGTCATTAAGAAGTCTAAATTTTCCAGATACTAAGTAAGTCCCCCAAAGTTAATCTCTACAGAAGCCCAAACTGTCTACCCACTCATTGTTACTTTGAAAAGTCCCGTTTTTTCAAGGACTAACATACTCTTGGTAAGACGAAAACAAATTCCTAGAGATTTAGAAAATAACCTAGAAATTATACATTAGAGATTTAGGAAAATCCCTGTAATTTATCCCAAGATTCCTTAAGAACAATATTTGGATTCTTAATTTTATATGTGGGCATGAGAATAGTGCTGATTTTGTGTGTGTGTGTGTTAGGGGGTGAAGAAAATGTGCATGCCTGTGTATGTGTAAGCTGAGAATCCTTGTTTGAAACTGAACTGACGGAACTTTCAGAGAAGCTATGGGATCTTATTATTCTCTCAGTCTAGCTATAGTTCTTAAATTAAATGTGTCATTTTATCACCTTAGCATGATAGGAAATGCTGAGAAAAACTGCAGTGAGAAATAATAAGATATTTTCTATATTTAGATTAATGTTTAAATCTTTTACTTGCTGTTTAGTAGAAGTATAATATTGAATGTGGTATTTCTCTTGTTTAACTTTCTATTTTATGTATTTTTAATGAAATGTTTTATTCTTTGAAAACTTCATTCATTTATGCAATATTTACATCATATCTACCTCTTTCTCCCTCCAACTTCCATAGTGTTCTCCCAGCACTAGAAAGTAATCTTTAAAACACCTGTTATTAATAAACCTGAGTCCACTTAGCACTTCCAATATGTAGAGGGATGTGTGGTCATCCACTAGAGCATTAGTACTGAAAAAGTGGCCCGGTCTGAAGAATCAACAGTACTTTTCTTTCTTCCAGCATCTTCTAGACTTATGTGAAATTGTTTATTTACGTCTAGTCTTCCCTATGCAATCTGCATACATCACTTTGCATGTTTTAACCCTTATATACTTTTATTTTATCAGAAATTTCAACACCTTTTATCTTATAAATCTATTTCGACTTTATAGAATAGACAGTGGATTGTTGATTTTTATTTTTAAAAGTTTTGTTTAAAAACCGTTGTGGTGATATATTTTATATTTAATAAAATTAGCCTGGAATATCAGAGAAAAGAATCATCTATAGTCAAGCTATGAGGGTCAGAGAGTGCTGACTCCTGCTTTTAATCCCATCACTCAAGAGACAGAGATCTTTCTGTATTTCTTTGAGTTCAAGGCTTAACAACCAAACAGTAGTTGCCCACACCTTTAATCCTAACTGTAAGATTATGATTCAGAGTTGAGCCTGGAAGTGAAACTACTAGGCAGGGAAGATATTTAAGGTAGAAGGAGGCAAAGATTCAGGTGTTCTTTAGAAGTGACCATCCAGGCAGAGGACTCTTGAAGACAGCATTTACTCTGTTCAGCCTGAAAAGTTGGTTGGGCAAAATTTCACTGTGGTCTGTTTCCTCTATCTGATATTCCAGGTTTTCCTTAATACCTGGCTCTGAGTTTTCATTATATACTAACTAGAATATGTGTAGTAAATTGTATTGTTTATGAACATTAACATCCAACTAAGTCTCATTTCTGAACCTTCATTAACTTGAAGTAAATGTACCCCAAAACTCTATGGTTGAAAACTCTCTGGGTAGCTGATTTATAATAAGCTCCTTTGTTGTGCTGTGAGTCTGTTTATTAGCCTTCAATAAAATATTTTCTGACTTCATGTTTACCATTCTATTTATTTTTAAAATCTCTAGTTCAATCTTGGAAGTTTTATGTGATTTTAAGCCTGAAATTTAGTGGTAGAACTTTCTGATAAAGGGCACTCATATACACTTGTGTTTTCTGTTTTAAGAGCCATGTAACCAGGCTTGAATCCGTATTTTTACAGCATTAGCTTTTATTCACTACCTGTGGCAATAGATTGCCTGCCCCACACCTTGCTTGTGCCCATCATCACTCCTGTGTGTCAACAGTCATCAGAAGTTCATAATGATCGCTGACCTCTATGTTAGTACGTACCCTCTATGTACAGTTAACTATTTCTCAAAATTAATCTTGACTAAAGAAATATTTGTCACTATCACTATGAGAAAGAGTGACAACTGCTCAACTGAATTCATGATATTTGTTTTTTCTAATTTAACCTTTTAATTGATTCTTTGTGGATTTCATATCAGGCATTTTGGTCTCACTCGTTTTTCCATCTCTTTCCCTAAGGATAAAACAAAATAATATTTTAAAATAGAGAGAAAAAATAATAATAAAATCTCATTGTAGAAGCTGTAGCGTGTAACACGGTGAGTCAAATAGTATACCCTTTCGTTCGTATATCATTACTTATAAGATTTCCTTGCAGTGAGTAATTGGTTGGTTCAAGGCCTCTGGCTTTTCCTACACCATAGATGCTGGGCTCTCACTGGGGCTCCTCTTGATATCCTGTTGTTTTCCTGTGTCATGAAGATCCTGTAACTTTGGGTCTGCAGGAGCATCTCCTTCACATGCTCCAGCAGATCACAGACGGGGTGGAAGATGGGATGGACCAGACCACAGCCCTGTTTCTGGGTTTGAGTGTTTCCTGGGTTGGTCGGCTGGCTTGCTCTCATTCTAAACACCAGGGTGAGCTCTCCAGTGCCACACTGGATAGCTCATCCTATGCAGTAAGCACCAAGGGGCAGGACCAACTATCCTGCTCTCACGGCCACTGGCCTGCTTTCCCACATGAACATACCTACACCTCTATAAACAGAGTCAGCTTCTCTGTGCTGCCTAGGTGAGGTACAGAGCCTCCCCTCCATAGTGCTGCAGTTGGTGAGAGTATGGACTAGATCTCGTGCCCACCATAAGTAATGAGGGGCAAGGTAGAGCGGGCATATTTCCCTTGCCAATGCCACCTCATTGCAGAAAAAGGGGATGGGACCAGCTCTTTGACTCTCATGCCCTCAAAGGCAGTTCTCTCCAGTGCTGCAGCCAATAAGGGGTAACACCAGTTCTTCCTTGTGTTGTAGCCAGTGAGAGGCAAGTCCAACTCTGTAGAACCATATCCTCTCAGCCTTAGGTGGTAACAGGAGCCACAGACAATAGTTAAGGTAGAGAATCAGGCTCAGGCTCAGACATGGCTCCTGGCAACTGCTCAGGCATGGATATACCTGGCCAGAATGACAAGCAGTCCATTCTTAAGTAGCTTAACACTTCGTATTTGTCTCTCTCCACAGGACATGAACCATTCTCTCTCTCTCTCTCTCTCTCTCTCTCTCTCTCTCTCTCTCTCCCCATCATAATCAACCATATATTTGCTCACTATAATAGAACTCAACCTCTTGGTACCTTGTGGAGACAGGCAGGCCCCTTTTCTCCTCCAGTTCTGGTGTGGAGAGCCCTGGACCAGAATGTGGGTCTTTGTCTCCTGTGCAGTCTAAATATTCTGACGCTTAAATGTCACTGATCCTGTGGCTATTTTTCCTTTCACTTGGGCATTAAGTATGCTGCCTTTCTCTATTTAAGATGTGGTTCTTAAATTATTCTAGAAATTGAACTTATCTTATGTGCTTATTCACTGTGTAACTTCCTGTATTTTTAAAATAAACTGGGTCATTTGTACCCATAGCTCTGTGTGTTCTCTGCTTCCCATAGAAACCCAAATATTGACATTCTCATTGAGGATAGAAACCTTGAACACCTCCATTTACTGCCATTTAAATGACTATTATGGTGGGCACAGCTAGAGCAATGAACCAAATACGCAAATCAGCTCTTCATTGCTCTCACACAATGTGGAGATTTTCTTTTGATGAATTTGAAGAAATTTTACATACCCCCAAATGTTTCTTTCTCTTTTATATAGAATGACAACATTTCTTAAATGTCAGCCTCTGCACCTTAACTCATAATCCCTGCACACAACTTCTTGTGCTTTCCTGAAATAGTTGACTCACCATTCTTACCATTCCCAGAGAAACTCAGCCAATGTAGTGGGTCACATGCTCTAAACAGCAGTGTTTGCTGGGAATTGTGAATGGACACTCTTACCCATGACACTAAGTTATTTCATAGCCCATTTTATTCTGCATATAGATACATTCAAACCTGAACTCGTTTTTTGTTTTTTGTTTTTTTTTTTATTTCCACCCCCAGCCTAAGTTTTCCTAGTCATTTAAACCCTGCAGTGAAATATTTCACAAATTCTAGTTAGAATCTAATGAAAACCCAGAGACAGATATTGGGGAGATATCTGGAATATGAGAGAGGGGAAACAGACCACAGTTAGTTCTCATCCAGCCAACTTCTCAGGCTGAACAGGGTAAATGCTATAGCTTCAAGTCCTCAGCCTAGTTAAATACTTCTACAGAAAGGCTGAATCTGTCTCCTTCTGCCTTAAATATTATCCCTGCCCAGTTGTTTCATTTCCAGATTCAACTCTGCATCATAATCCTAGAGTTAGGATATAAAGTGTGAGCTACTACTGTTTGGTTGAAAGATCTCTGTCTCCTGGGTGATGGGATTAAAGGTGTGAGTTAGCACTCTCTGACCTCGTGGCTTGACGGTGGGTTATTCTGTTCTCTGATATCCCAGGCTTATTTTATTAAATAAAAATGTATCATCCTAGGGAAACCTCTCTGGTTTCCAGTGGCCTTTATACAACATTCACATCACTCTCTCCCAACCCTGTTTGTGCTTAAAACTTAGGACAACCCCATTGCCTGTATGTTGCCATGGGAACAAAATGGGACACTTACTATGATAATTCTGAAATTCTGTCAAAATCCTGTTACTCTGTTATCTAGATGAAAACGGGTCTCCCGTACTCGAAACACTTCTGGTCTCATCACAAGGGACATTGTACAAATATGTTTCATCTCTTCTCGCTTCCTCTTGCTTTACTTAATGCACACATATCTTTCCTCACAGACCTGATCTTATATGTCTTACTTAACTCATATGACTTCCCATGTGTGGATTTGTACAAATAAAACTTTCTTGTCCTTTCTGACGTATAGGAGTAGAGACTCAAGCAGACACTAGTTTTTCCATTATTATATTATCACATCACAGAGAAGCCAGCTGGGAGAATACAATTCTGTGTTCTGCTCGTGAGACTCCTTAGGCAGAGTCTGAGTTCAGGTGGAACATTTCCTAATTTGTACATTACTTCCAGGGGAAGGTGTTGTTAACTTCCCTGTCAATATTTTCCAACTTCCAGAAATGTTTTTTTATTACCCTTTCATGTACTAAAAGATAGCTGCCTCTTTACCCTCTGCTTTTGCTAACATTCTCTTTAAAAGTGCTTTTCAAATCTAGTTTATAATCCAGTTCCAAATAAAATGCCATACTATAGATTTTGTTATCAAAAGTTCCTATGCACCAAAATCGAGTCCATTTGTCTATTGCTAGGTAACAAATTCCATCTCAGCACAGTGATCTCAAACATTTATCATTCGCTCTGCCAACAAGTCTATAAGTTGGACGTGACCAGGCCAGTTCAGAACGTTTATACTGTCAGTCCATGCCAGGGAAGACTGACTAAAGAAATACTTATTGTGCATCACTCTCTTAGCTAGCAAGCTGGCACTGAGCCTCCCCTTCTTTCAAAGAAGAAAATTGGGTGTCCACACAGGTCATAGCTGAGTTCCATAGCAAATAAGCCAATATGGAAAATAGAAGATTCCAACTTTTTTTAAACCTTGAGCCTGAAAAGTGACACTAGGTCACCCCAGCTGGTCTTTACCAGCCAGTCACACATAGAGCAGGGATGTAAGAAGGAGATCACTGATGCTACTCTAAAAGAGAGAATCCCTAGGGGATGATTAATTCATGACATAAAACTTCAGAGATAATAGTGATGGACATCTTCCACTTAATGCATCTGATTTTGTCTACAAGAAAAAAATAGCAGGATGAGAAGAGATGGACATATATATTTTTGGTGTGTTGTTTGACCTTATAATTTTCAAATGCACAGTTTTTATAGTATTTTCATAATTAAATTTTTTACATCATTATTTTTTGAAATAGCCTCATGTATCCCAGGCTGACTGAAAACATACTCTGTGGTAATAATGACTTTGAACTTCTGCTTTTCTTGCCTCTACCTCCTGGGATTGCAGATGTTTTCTACTACCAGTACTAATTTATGAAGCTTTCAGGGCTAAACATAGGACTCCTTGCATGCTGGATAAGCACTCTACCAACCAGGTTATAGATCTAGCCTTTGTATTTAGATTATAATTTAACTGTATTGAATAGTGCTGTAGTTTTATTTCCACTGCTGACAAAAGAATGCCTATAGAGAGAAAAGGTGTCTTTGGCTCACAATTATAGGTGACTGTACATCATTGTAGGGAAGTCAAGGAAGAAACAGTCACATCACATCACATTCATAGCCAGGAGCAGAGAGAAATGAATATGTACATGTTAACTACCCAGGTAGCTTTCCCTGTCCTTACACAACTCAAGCCTCAAAACAGGAAATGGAGCAGTCCAGAGTGGGCTGTGTCTTCCCCTATAAATTATCTTATTAGAACACTTGCCTACTAGACTTGCCCACAAGCCAAAACAAAAATAAAAAGCCTATCACTTACAGAAACAGAATAACGACAAATTATAGACTATAACCACTCAAGTCAAAAGAACAATAATTCATTTTAATGTAAGTATTTACTAATAACAGTCAAAATAAAACAAAGATAAATTTCATCCACAAGATATTTGGATACTGCACTCCAGAAAAGCCAGTGGAATAGTAGTCACAGTAGACAGACTTAAGCATACTTAAGAAGCATTTTCAAGAGAGGTAGTTTTTCTAAGAAGCTTATGTCAAGGCTCCAGATTGAGTGAATCAGAAAACCCATAGATTAAGAGATTGTCCCAGAGGCAAGGCCTTTCCAGAATCAACTAGGTACAGGGTATCTGAGAAAGTTTCCAGAGGAAAAGTTATTGCTCAGCTAACCTAGTAGAAGAGAGAAAAAAGTAGTAGAGGCTTTACCAATGCTTACTTAGATGAAGGAATTTGACCCAGAGAATGAACAGAAAGCATGGCCCAAAGAAAACGATAGAAAAATGTTCACAAAGAGGTTACCTTCTCGATAACAAAAGGGGCTCTCACGCAACAGTAAGAGCTGGCAGCCATGAAGGTACTCCTAGAGAAAAGTATCTCCATGCAACTCTTAGTAGTGCAATTAGCTAAGGACACACTGTGTCCCTCTCTCCCTGATCTGATGCAGAATCGGACACACACTACACATTGCTCAATATGGCCCCTTAGTCATGTGTTGATTGAGTGGGGTAGTTCTTTCTAGATGGGTTGTCTCATAGTGGCGTTCCTAGATTCCTTGCTGGGAAAAGTGAAGAACTTTCAGAATCTGTCCTTACTTGCTCCGAGGAGTGCTTACCCCTTCCTCCCCTCCTGTCACATGGCAGGCCTGTTTCTTGGCCTGAAGGTTCTCCTTGCATAATTCTGATTCTCTCTCTCTCTTTTTTGTTTTTTTTTTGGGGGGGGTTGTTTTGTTTTGTTGACCAGGAGTTATTTCCCAATAAAAATCTGGATCTTCCAAGTATGTTGCTGTGTCTTTTTTTTTTTTCTTGGAATATTGTTATGTCTTGTATTTCTATTTAGAAATACAAATGATATAAGACAACAGTGGATTGTATGCTAACATAGGTAAAACAGTGGACAATTTGATCCCAAGATATCTAAGTTATCACTCAGTTATCAAGAAATATATTTATAAATATTAAAGAACTTATATGACAATGAGAATTTGTAAATAAACACTGCTTCATAATAGGGTATGGACAAGGCAGAGATGTATGGAGTGGTTGGTGAGATGGGGGAAAACCAATGCCTACCACCCTAAGGTACATTAGAAGTTGGTGTGATTGCTCACACCTGTCATGTTGCCGTGAGTTTGACGTCAGCCTGGAGTGCATAGAAAGATCAGTTCTCCAAGAAATATTAAATAAAATCCTCTCAACTTGTTTATTAAAATTTTAATGAATTACATTTATAAACATTTAGAACCATAGTATTTATTAACTTATCTAATTAAAGATGTAAAGAAATTGGTAGAGAGTAGTTTGGAGTGATATTTATGCTGCACTCTTGAGCTGTGTGTGGTTGTATGGATGTTCTCAGTAATCCTTAAAAAATTAGAAGTAATAAAATGAGTAAATAAGTAGAAATTATAGAATGATGTCATAATCTAAGTACTAATAATCCACAAGAAGTGGAATACTAAAATGAGTAGATAGTGGAATAATAATTCATAATGTATTATCATGATATATAGCAGTAAGCCATGAAATATTAGTAAGCCCTAAAAATAAAATAATAAAATCAGTAATGAATTAATAAATCTGGAAATTAGAAAAATGGTGTTTAGAAAGATGCAGGAAGAAGGATATTCCCAGCTTCCTTCGTTTTCAAATGTCTGCATGCACATGCTTTTCATTATCACCTTCATGGAGAAGATTTTTCCAACAACTGCATTCATTCTCTTAGGCATGTATTAAACCAGGTAAGACAACTTTAGCAGCTCTTATTCAAATAGCATCTGTATTAAATTTCTTGTAGTTTTTTTATATGCTTTATGACTATATTTTATTTACATTTATAACTAGTTAAATTCCACTAAAAACCTGCCTTTTCTGATAGTTTAGATATTTTTGGTTTGATCTACTTTTAAAAGTTCTTCATTTATATAAATATTTAATTCATTATTCTCTCTCTCTCTCTCTCTCTCTCTCTCTCTCTCTCTCTCTCTCTCTCTGTGTGTGTGTGTGTGTGTGTGTGTGTGTATGTGATACTTTTTGTCTCTTTCTGTCTTTGTCAGTCTCTCTGTCTCCACACCCTCACTTTCTTATTTCCTCTATGTATGTGTTTATATGTTTCTTTGAACTAGTTACATGCATGCGTGTGTATGCAACATGGAGACCAGAAGACACCCCTTGAGTATTGGCCCTCAGGCAGAAGCTACATTTTTCCAAAGCAGAGTCTTTTGATGGCTTGCCAAATAGTGTAGCCTGGCTGATCAGTAAGGCCTCAGGACTCACTCATGTGTGCTTCCCCAGTATTGTAGTTACAAGCAAAAGCCCCAACACCCATTATTTACTTGAGCTCTTCATTCGAGGTCAGATTCTCAAGGTTTTGCAAGCAACCACTTTACCAACTGCCATTTCCCAAACTGAGTTTTACGACTCTTTACTAGTTTTATAGATAGTGTCATTTGTCCCTTTGCCTCACTTTTACCAATACCCACATATTCTCCTTCTGTATGAGATTCAGTTATGTGGTTTGCTTTGGGTCACAGTATGTGAGGCAGGCAGTTGTAAGGGGTAAATGTGTACCTTAACAGTGTTATTTCCAGATGTGACACACATCTTACTAATTTTAAATAAGAAGTTAATACATACATAGATACATACATGCCTGCATTCATGAGTATGTGGGTCTGTGTTCGCTGGGATTGAATTTAAGGCTTTGAAATTGCAAGGATACACTCAACTTAGCACACCTTCACTTATTACAAGTAATATTTGGTTTGTATTATTATATATCTTTGTTGTGTCAGTAAAAAGATGATTATACCTATATTTTACTTATTTATTTACCATACATAAACATATGACTCAGTGTGGGGTGTTTGTGGGGATGCGATGGTAGAGCACAGACTACAGAAAAGTTTCTCAGCATAGTAGATTGGGAATTTAGAGTTCACTGACTAAAGCCTAGATTCTTGCACTTCAGTGTTTTGTTTTTAAAGATAATTCTCTGGCTGCTTTTCCAGCTTCATATCCTATACAACTCCATCTGTGCTTGCACCTGTGGATTCTCCATATTAAACACAAACACATGGACACATCCTAAGGATTGTATCTTCACTGTTCACTGGAGCCTTGCTGGTTCCTCAGGAAGATCTGATCAATGCTCAAAAAGCGATTCTTCTATCTTCTCTATGTCTTTCTGATAGAATCAGACCTTTTCAAATTTAATCATTCTATTTTATATTTTCTGTGTGTGCATCTCTGTGTACGTATGAGTATGGCTCATGTAAGTGCACAGATGTGTGCTGTCGGGCACAGACACCAGAGGATGATGTGAGATCTCCTCTTCTATCATTCTTCACTTGTTTTTGGAGCCAGAGTATCTTCCTGAACTGAGAGACTGGGGTTGTTTTGTTTTTGTTTTTTGTTTTCCCTCTTGGCTGTAAGACCTTCCCAAGATATTCCTTTCTCTGCCCATCTTGGTACTGGAGTTACAGACAAATATGGGATTGTCAGCTCATTCCATAGCTGCATGTGTTCTCACAACCACTGATCTGTCTCTATATCCCAAGTCAATCATTTTAAAAGAATTATAGTCTAAGCACATTTGGCAATTTACTTGGAATTATGACAGTCATGCCTTAGTAGAACATTTGGTTTGTTTTTAACATGAAACACTTGATTAGTGAAATGAAGTTCCTTGGAACTCTTAAAGCCTTTGAAGTTGAGTTAGAAGTTTCTGAGCAGTAGATACATAGTGCATACTTAAAACTAAACTAGGGTCCTTTACAAGATGAATGTTTTTTGAACCTATATATATTTTAATATTTGAAATTATAGTATAGTGACGTCATTCTCCATCCCCCCCTAATTCTCCCATATACTCCTCCTTGTTCTCTTTCAAATCCATGGCCTCTTTTGTGTTCATTGTTATACAAGCACACACATACACACACACACACACACACACACACACACACACACACGTGTGCACGCACTCCTGAATATATATATTTAACTTGCTCAGTCTGCATGATGTTGTGATGTTACTTTTATGTATGACTTCATTGATGGATGACCAACTGCTGTGCTCTTTTTTAAGGAAAAATTTAGTCTCTTGGAATTGTTGTAAGCTACATCATAAAGTTTCACCAACATAACTGTCCAAACATGAGATGAACAAGGACAGTAATAATATATGTGCCAGTGTGGACAGAAGAATGCACAGGAGGCCTCATGCCATGCAGAGAACTACATTACATTCTCCATGCATTGAGAAATGTTGTCCTTCCAGATCCCTGATCATTATTTGTTTGTAGGCATTTAGGAATCCAAATGATGCACAATTTGTCACACTTACTCTAAATAACTCAAAAATGTTTATTTCATTACACATAAATTGCTTTAGTAACTTCAAAAATAAGTGACTTGTAAATGATTAAAAATCTAAAAATAATTTATTAACTAAAATAGCTTATTCTTCCTGGAAAAAAAAAAAACTGTGTCAGATCTCAACTTTAATACTTTCTTTTTTCTCTTGCTCAAAACACAAAACTTCTAACCAGGGTGTCTTTCAAGCCCCAATAGACTGATCCCACCTTGTTGCAAGTGTCAAAAGCTCATTAATACTGGCTAATGACATATATTTCACAAGAGGTTCTAGATGTACTGTGATCATAATGGGGGTTGTGATTCAGCACCCTCCAAAATTAAATGCTGTGTTAACATTTCAGCACCATCAGCCCTGTAGCCATAAAGTATATACATTTTTATGGTTCTCATGGTAGCTCTGGTTCTCAGGCAGTGACTTGAGTTGGCAGATTGATGATTTTCTCTGGAAATGTTCCAGAGTGCTAAGAAAAAGTTTGTCCCACATCACAGTCCCAACAGCTATCATTATAGCCATCATGATCGATGCAGCTGCCACTTGGGCTCTCAAGGCTCATGCTTTAGTTGGCACTCCATCACAGAGCACCACAGGTGACAGTGTGATTAACTGTGATGTCACCTTTTGCTGTGGGTTCTCAGCTTCCCATTTCTAACTGCAAAGAAGCCCAGAACTGCCATCAACCCAAGAGTAGGGCCAAAGCATCTCACCACATACTCACATACAGGAATCCTTTCTTGGACCATTTCACAATGGAAACCTTACAGTATTCTGAACAAGAAAGTCTTAGTATGACAAATTCTAAATTGAAATAGGTATGTATTCTGCTCATTCCACCTACTGGGAAAAAAATGAAGCAGAAAGTTTTACACTGTCATTTGAGACCAACATTGACAACACAGTGAAACTTTGTCTTAAAAATATGTCATAAATAATCCATACACTTTAATTAAGGATATAGAACAGACAGTTTGTGCACAGTAAACTGGACGTAATGGTTGCATTCAGGTTTTTAGGTATAATGAATGGGTTCTGTATTCAGTTTGTATTATTTTGTCCATTTTACTTTGAAACTGGATTCTATATATGAAGGTTATTTTCTAAAACCCAGTTCAAATTTATGATATTATTTTTGTGACCTGTCACTATTTGTGATACAAGAACTTGACACTCTGCCCAAGTAGGTTGAAAATACTCTGATTGTTCTTCCTTGTCACTATTAGAGTTTTCTGCTTTGAAGATGGTGTCAACATAGTGACGGGGCATTATTGCTTTTGTTTTTCAATTTTCATGCCTTGCTAAACACTTTGCCTGTCACAATTCTTTTCATAAAGTGCAATGCAATCTCTCATCTATGAACTCAAAGACATGATATCTCAATGTCTTGTCCTTTATCCTTTCCCAGAAAAAGTGATAAATAGGTTTGAAGAACATGTGCTTGATTGCTGCACAGTGTGATTGGATTGAACTCCGTGGTCTGCTGGATCAGAAACATCCATAATGATCACATAGTGATGGCCACTCAGTTTTCGATTGCAATACTGTGGAAATGTTCAGGCTTTCACTTAGTCAACATTCCTTTTAAAAGGCAGATGCCCAACAACTGTTAACCCATCTTACAATGTCTACACAAACCTCCTTTATACAAAAGACATGTTAGCCTAGAAAATTCACAGCTTTGCATATAGAAAATGAAATCTGCCAGAATTAAAGTAGTGTTCAGTTAAAATTCAGTTTAAGGTAGGTTCTTTGATTAAAATATAATAAAAATAAAACTTAAATTTTTTAAAAAAAATATCTTAAATAAACAATCATATATCTTTGTTTCACTATGGGCTTTGCAGATTGTCTGTTTGTTTATAAAAATTGTCCCAAAGCCAAGCTTCTGGTTATCAGCACTGAAGTACGTTCTACATTAAAGAACATCTCACTGTAAAACAGACAGTGACCTAATCCTGAGCATTGGGCATTCTATCAGCAACAACTCCTATGGAGAACATGAATCCAGCCATTGGAATTATACATTAAAATACCTGCTGAAGGAAATCTTACCTTTAGTGGGTCTTCCATTGGATGAGGTAGAGCAATTTCTGGAATAATCTATTGAAGAGAAACTCCAAGTGTTTCACTCATGATCAAACAGTTAAAATCATATTGACATCCATGGTGTTTTCAGGCAATTGGCAGCATTTCATCAATGTAGGGTTTCTGTTGTGTCTAGGATTTTTAAATACTTTTTATTTTCTTCTAATAAAAGATTGCCTTTGGAAGAAAGGCAATTAATTTAAAAAAATTAATTTTAAAAAATTAAACAAAACAATACAGAATTTAGTTAAAATCCACTATTCTGGAGAACACAAAATACTTAAGGCAAATTTAAAGTTAGAGTAATACACAATAGTAAAAGGATGATAGTAGACAGGCCCATTCACTTAACAAAGAGCAGAAACCCATGCACTATAGCTAAAACCATTTTACTCTTTGGTTGTTTTTGCCTTGAATAAAAGTATTGTAAATATAAGAATTTTGTGTTATTTTCTAATATTGTATTTTTTTAATATTCTCTGTCTCTGTGTATATGTATCTTATAGATGTGTTCAAATGAATGCAGGTGCCTGAAGAAGCAAGAGGTGTAAGATGCCCTGGGACTGGACTTATATATGGTTGTGTCCCTTCTGAGGTGGCTGTTGAGAACTGAGCTTCTAGCACCAGGCCTCTTTCCAACCACACATGGTTTCCTCTGTCAAGATATCCATCTCTTTTATTTTTTCCTTTGTTGCTCCTCTCACTCAACCATCTCCTATCTTGATTTGTTCCCCAAGAAGTTGTCCTTAGATATAAATGAAATAAGAAATGAGTTTTGAGTAGGACAGTTATAAAACTTGACTGGTTTTCAAAATATTTTCCTGAAAGTTCAGTGGTTAATAGAGGGCTGCAGAGCCAAATTAGAAAGTGATATGAAAAAGCAGTACTGTTACAGGAAGCCAGAGTGATTTAGGCTGAGGTGGCAATGGTGGAGATCAGCGACAGATCAAGTTTAGAAAAAGTTTGCTTAAAGTTTAAATTCATAGAGTATGCTATTCTGACAGGCATGCAGAAATAGGAAAGGAAGAGTATTCACTAGGTCCTGGGAGACTCTAGGTAAGAGCTCAGGCTTATCTGTGTGACATGGAAATGTTTCTGAAATACATAAGAAAACATGGAAGCTATGAAACTCTTAAAAACCTGGGCTGGATGTGGAGTTTTTACTTGGGTTGTATTCAAACATGAGGAATGAACCAAAACTTTATTGGAATAGAATAAAGAAGAAGGTTCATGGTTAAATCTTGGGGATTGCCAAACTTTAGCAGTTCAATAGTGAACTGCAAATTTTATAAAAGATATTAGAAAAAAAAAAATCTCTTCAAAAGGATACCAAGGACTTAGAATTCCTGGGGCCTTCAAGGATAAAGAATAAAGGAAGGAAAAATGAGTGAAGAGGGTTGTTTTGGTTAGTTTGGTTATCACTCTGATAAGATTAAGCAATATTCTGAAATGTACCTCTGTGTGTGTGTGAGCAAGGGAATTTCCAGAGAGTCATGATTTGTGGGGTACTGACCAACAGATGAGGGAAAGATACACTCTAAACGTAGGCAGGCCATCATCCAATGAGTGGCAGTTTGTATAGGAGGGAACTGGAGGAATTTGGAGTCTGAGCAAATGGTGTGTGGGTGTTGCCATTGTACACGGACATCAGTTTCTTCGGCATTTCAAAGAGGTCTCACTAAAACCTTTCCTCTCAAGAGTGCTATGTCTCCAGAACCGGGGAAAGAATGTTAAATCATCCAGGCTTCTTGTATAGGGTGAGGGTATTCTTTGCTTTCCACATCTGCAAGCAGCCATTGTAAACCTTGCTTTGTAATTTAGACTCACACATCCTCATGGTTCTGTTTCTCAAAGAATTCTTCACAATTTGGTATTATGAGGACAGCATTCAGGTGGGGAAAGATGGAGTTCACTGGAAACTTAGGATGTCACACTTTCTATTAGGGACTTTGAAAGTGGGATTGTGTTGAAGAATTAGTAGAAAATGTGAGAGGCATGATGGTGGATGATGTCAGATCTACAATGTCAGAAGGGCTAAGTTCGGGTAGTCTGAAGGAGAGGGCTTTTTATTCTTTAATTTTGTTTTTTAATTGAAATATAATTATGATAATCTCTCCCCTATACTTCTTCCAGCATGTTACATTTTTCGCCTCTGCCTTCTCAAAGTCATTCTATCTTCTATCATTGTTAAGTGTCTGTGTGTATAAATAAATACATCATATTCAAATCATCTGGGAAGGCTTCAAATGTTAATGCTCAGGCTAATCCTGGAGCATTTATTCAAATGTCCACGAGTGAGATTTTGATTATTGGTAGTGTTTTAACCACATCTTCACTAACAGTAGTTAGTACTCAAAAACACTGGAATAGCCCAGAGTTTAAGCTCCAGTTTAAGAGAGATCATTTCTGCTATCCTCGTAGATTGGTGCCTTTCACAAATGTCATTACAGAGGCTTCCTCTGGCAGCTGATGGGGGCAGATACAGAGACCCACAACCAAACATTAGGCATAGAGAGAGCCCAAATTGCAGGTCTCCATCAGTTCCCTCCCCTCAGAGCTCTGGGAATACCCTAGAATACAGGAAGGACTGTAGAAGCTAGAGGGGTCCAAACACCAGTAGAACACAGTCCACAGAATCAATGAGAGAGGACGCATAGGGGCTCACAGAGCCTGAAGGGGCAATCATGGAGCCTGCATGGGTCTGCACTTGGTCCTGTGCATACATGCTGTGATTGTTAGCTTGATGTTTTGTGGGACTCCTAACAGTGGGACTGGGGTTTCTCCGACCCTTTTGTCCACCCTCAAGACCCTTTCCTTTCCTCTTTACTGAGTTGCCTCACCTAGCCTTGATATGAGTTTGTTCCTAGTCTTACTGTATCATCTTATTCCATGTTCATTACATATCCCTTGGAGGTCTGCTCATTTCTGAAGGGAAACAGATATGATCTGAGAAAAAGAAAGGTGGAAAATGGTTGGGAGCAGTGGAGGGAGGGGAAACTATGCTTAGAATATATTGTGGGAGAGAATAATAAAAAGAAAAAGATATCAGAATCACCTTCCACAGTAATTGCCAATTCAGGTTTTGATGTGCTGGTGTTGTTCTGAGGGTCACTGAACTAATAGAAAAAATTAAGTTCATAAGTAGGTGAAGAGAAAACCCAAAGGCTATATAGAAAGATGCATCTTTAACAGTCTAATGCTCAAATCCTCTCTTATCAGAAGGGAATGAAGCTGGAAATGAGACTGACCTACTTGGGAAGGCAGGCTCCACCTTCTTTGCAATGTCTGTCTACAATGCAGATAATCATGGGAGGCCAAACAAAAGGTGAGATCTCGAAAGAAGAGAGATCCTTTTCCTATATTGTCAACAGTAAATAAGCTTTGAAAATATAGTAAAATATGAAACAGTATCCTTTAAAGGCTTAAGGCAGAAATTTGAGAAGAGAAACAGTCAAGTGTTTATGTAATTTACAGCAAGTAACCTATATAGAAATTCCTGTCCAACTGCCATTTAATGGCAATTTTCTCATATTAGGCAGTTGGTTAGAAGCTTTTTGTTCAAATTCATCCACACAAAATTTGAGAGCTGGCTTCTCCGCCAAAGGAAAGATGACAGTAGTGAGTGGAATTACTGCTATTGAACCACTTCAAAGGCTGTTTGTGGTAGCTATGTATCTAATTGCTTTTGCACTGACATAATCAATGCCTTCATTGCTGCTGATAATTGTGGCATCTGCTTGCCTTTTTTCTTCAGAGTAAATGAGCTGGCAGACCTAGCAAATTGAACAGCTGTTGACAATTGCTTCTGTAAAACCTTTTGAGAACTCCACACTACATGTCTTTGTCTTATAGGTACACAGAAGCTGAAGAAAATACTATGTCTACAAAGGGGTTCCACTGGGGTAGTAAATTCTCTGAAGCCAAATTTTATAATGACTGGAAATGTGCCGGAAGCAGTCCATCAGTGTACCTTGACACAAAAAGAAAAATGTTAGGAGACTTGCAGTTTATTGGTAATTGTTGTTTTGTTTGGTTGGTTGTTGGTTTTGGTAGTGATGGTGTGTGTGTGTGTGTGTGTGTGTGTGTGTGTGTGTGTGTGTGTGTGTGTGTGTGTGTGTGTGTTGTTTGCAGGTACCTACCTGAGCCATGAGAGTATGTTGCATTCCCTGAAGGTAGAATTACAGGAGCTTGTGAGCTGCCTCACATGAGTGCTGGGAACCACACTCGGGTCCTCTGGAAGAGCAGCAAGTTGTCTTACCCACTCAGCTATCTCTCCAGCTTGCAAAACAAACTTTGGTAATGACGTTCCTTTTAGAATGTAAATATGGTCAGGAATAATACAAAATAGTCTTGTTTGTGAAGATTAGTTTTATAGAGGGAAAAAAAAACCCTTCTCTTGTTATAAATATATGCCTCTACATGGTCAATACATGAGCCTGGGCAGTTAACATTTTGCATTTTCTATGGTTACCTAGTCAAAAAGTTTTCAAATGTATTCTACAGGTTAGAGACCAGTTTTTATACAGGCTTCCCATGCCTTTGATGCTTGCCACAAATTTGTAAAATAGAGCAGCTGATGTCATGTGCCTATAACAGTGAAAGGCAGAGGAGTGTAAATCATGTGCCTTGCCCTAAATTGGCAGCAGAAATGGGTTAGATTCTCGCTTTCTGACTTTTTGCCAATGATTTTTTTTAACCTCATAGAGTTGTTGGATTTGGCCTTTTACACTTTTAAAAATAAAAGTTATTAAGTTTGAGGAAAGATTAACTCCCAAGAAACTTCAACTTATTTTGCCGTAGGGAATAAAGCAGTAATAATGGAGAAATAATGGATTTTATTCCCTTCCAAGGCAATTATGCTTATTTCTTTATTTCTCTGCTAATCTCTCCTTTATACAAAACTAATTTTAACTTAAAGTACTTTGGAAGTAAAAACTAAGGATCTAAAAGGAAAATATTACTGGATGTATTCACAAGTGATGGTTTTAATTAATTGCTGAAACTTAACAGAAATGGGGGGTTTGGGATTTTTTCACCTTCCTGCTTTGCTTTTCTGGTTTTTTTGTTTTGTTTTTTTTTCGTGAAGGCGTATGCCAAGGACAACTTCCTTCTAGCATGGCCTTCTTCTCTTTGACTCCAGTGAAGATGCTCCTTTGTTCTCGTTATTGCCAGCCCTCTAGTTCACTGAATATCTGATGGACTTTTGGGCAGAAATTCTAAATTTAGTAAAAAATGAAAGTGCCTAGAAACCACAGAATGGCCTGTCAGCCCTCGCGGCCTTCTTTCTTGTGTGCTCAAAGCCAGATCTTTTAGTCTGAGTCCCTCCCCACAGAGCATAGACTCGGCATTAAGAAATACAGCCTCAGGGACTCAGGGGCACCTGGAATCAAATCTAGACTTTTCTGGCTTAATTTTGATGAGGTTATATAACAATATATCCTATATGTAATATTTGCTTTGATTTCAAAAAAATACATATTTATAACCATCATTTTCAAAAGCAAAATTAGTCAACACATTATGAATATGAGGCAAGATTTATCAGGTGGCTAAGGCTCTCCATTCTAGTAATGCTGAATGTGATGCTGTAGAAGTCATTGACTGCTGTTTAAAGAGACAGAGAAAGCCTCTTAGAAGCCTCATAGTCTTATGAAGCAGATGCATTTCTCTCTGTTTATCAAGTAACACTTGAATTCCAAGAACACTGTGAATATGGCTGTAGTGTCCTCTGTGCACACGTTTGATCCTGTTCATTTCAGGAATTTGCAACATCTAATTAAGAAGTCTTGCTCTTTTATAAGACTTCACTGAGAACAGGGGGTGTTTAGTCATGTACTATCATGTTATATTGAAATAAAACACCATATTTATCATCTTATGACTGGTTTCCTTCAATTTCTAATTTCATAATGGTCACTAAGGGAGAATTCCAGATAAAAGTTACTACCTTTCTCAAAAAAAAAAAGATTTTGCATTTATTGATTGATTGATTGATTAGATTTGATAACATCCTTTGTATTCCTTAGAAGTAACATTTGTCATGAAAGGAAGAAGGCACTGTAAACACATGGGCCAGCTTTGAAGCACTTTGGTGTAGTAATTCTTCACCATGTCAACTATAGAGTGTGACAGGTGTGCATTATCACACACAGAAGGGGAGATTTAGATGCTTTCACTGAAGTTTTGAGGGTAACCTACATGCCAACCCAAAAGAGCATTAGCTCACTCCCCAAAAACAAGCAGAAATATTCTCTAAGTACACTGTAATCTCGAACTAACCCATCATACAATGCTTATTATTTCCAATATTTTAGAACAAGTGCTACAGAAGAGTGAATAGGGATAATGTTAACAAAGCCTCCCCCCACTGCCACCAAGAGATTAGAAAAAGCCAATGAAGACATGTATGGGAAAGGTTTTTCTATCAAGGGTCCAGTTCAGAAATGAAGGCTGGCAGCTTTCCTTCAGTTAATCTGTGACCTCAAGTTCCTGGCTGGATATGACATCTTTTTTTTTTGGGGGGGGGGGGTTATTTAAAGTACTCTTACTTACTTTGAATAAAATATTGGGCACTAACCGGATAAACAGGCTATCATCTATCTTGAACTTTGTGGAGATTCCAACATTGAACATTGATGGAAATGTGATAAAGAATTTGTATATACACCAATGGAAGGAATGAAAATGAAAAAGTTACTTAACTCATAGGTCAACTTATTTTTAAATGAAAATGAAGAGGAATTCCCAACTATACCCCTAAGAAAGAAACCCAGAGAACTTCAAGAACCAGGTAAGTTGAAACTTGTAGCAAGAAAAAAAAAAAAACCACCCTGACCTCAGTAGGTGCAGAAATTCTAGCTGCAGAGGTAACTACAAGTGGGTGGGTGAGATAAAAACAAATAAAATCCAGGAGGAGAGTAAAAAGAAATCACCAAACACACATGGACGAACGGAGCTGCCTGGATGATGAACAGTCTGAAACTATACTGATAGCAAGGCCTGGTAACTCCTAAAAGAAGAATGACTTCTGTAGACACCAGATCCAACATCAACCTCACAGGTCATTTGTTTGATTTCCATTGAGACACATTTAAACAAGTTTATACTGCAGACATAGGCTAGTCTCCCACTCACACCTATACAGTGAAGCATCATCTAACATCTCATGGGGGGATAAACATTCTTTGATGAAGAGATGCTATTGGGATATATTATTATTTATTTTTAACTTTTAAAACTATTCGAGCATACATAAATTTTGTTTGTTTTAGTTATGCATTAGCTTATATAATTTTCCATGCTTCTGCACCTATTCCATTGTGTTCTTCTGCTCGAAAGCCCATTTACTTTCTCTCTAATTTCTACTTCATTTCTCCTTTCTTTCACCCCCTTTCTCTGTATATTTTTTATTTATAATTTTCTACAACTTTAATAATATCTAATTTTCTTTTATGCCAATCATATCAACTCTTCACTTTGATCTACTTTCCCTGCCCATATTTTTAATCATTGCTATCTCAGCTCCTTATGTCTCATAACTAATATTCTAGTATTATTGTGCACTCTATTCCATTCAGCAGTTACTGGAGTTGAAGAGCCACTTGTTCCCCATGACTGTGTTTTCATAGAGGGTTTTGTTCATCAGTTGAAGTTATTTCTGCAGCTAAGGGTCTACTTTCAGAGTGGTGATGGAGATTGTGCCCAGGACCCCGAACTATATAGCATTCCAAGGGTAGAGGGAGAAAGACAGCTGGACCTATTTTTATCCATTAACTCCAATCTCAACTGGAAGAAGGTCAACTCCAACCAGTGACCTAATTCTAAACAGACTAGTACAGTGTACAGCATGACTCCCTTGACATCACTAACCCATTAATGAAATACCAAGAGAGTAAATGGGATGAAATGACACAGATTACAAATGGGGGATTAGAAGAACATTCAATGAAACCAGAGCAGACAGGAATAAACTCCATCTTCTGCCTGCGGCTTTCCTTGGTAGATGTTCAAGGGTCCTGACATTTCTAACATCTTGAGGGTCCTAGTGTAACTTAGGCTCCCCTTTCTCCACTTAATACAGTAGCCCCTTAAGATTGTGGCATACGTCTTGACATTATCAGCTTTCTAGAATCTTAATGCAAGCCTGAGTAGCCCTGTATCTTCATTACTGTTCTATTGCTGTAAAAAGACACCAGGCCCAAGGCAACTCCATAAAAGAAAACATTTAATTAGAGGATTGCTTACAGTTTATAGTTAATCCATGGTCATCATGGTGGGCATGACACTGGAGCATTAGCTAAGAACTTTACATCCTGATGTGCAGGCAGTAGACATAGAGAAAAACTAGGCCTAGTATGTGCCTTTGAAACCTCAATACCTAATCCTAGTTCTATACCTCCTCCAACAAGGGCACACTTCCTCCAACAAGGCCATACCTCCTAATTCTTCCTATATAGTTTAATTAAGTCATAACTAAGCATTGAAATATGTGAGCCTGTGGGAAGGAGACATTCAAACCAACACACCCTAATCCTTTCATCCTCTGTGCTTGGAAACCCCAGTTGCAAGATCTCTGTGTTAGTTCCAGGCTTACTCTCAGCAACCTTCCCTAGGTAGCCATTTTGGTGCAGAAACATCTGTAATGGCATTCTCAGTTTAGACTCTCTCAAATTAACATGTGTCTTAATTGGTTGGAAACTATCGTAAGTTGGGGCTTGCCATCACACCACTTTTCTTATTGTTCCAGTGCGTAGTATAGCGTAATGTTTCTCTTTAATGGGGAAACTATCAAATATAATAACAATAACAGATGCTTCTGAACCTTTTTTGTGAGCAATTAACTATTCCTTGTCAAACTGCATATTTTTCGTATCATTATGCTCTCTCTCCCAACAGATACAGATGAAAACACGGAACAGAAGTAAGACATGAGCTGAAGGTTATTCTGCCTTTAAATTTCTTCCATCAAATGAATTAGCCCATTAGTTTTAGATCTAGCCCATTCATACTCTCAAGACAGGGAGGAAAATTACCATCTGTTGTTGTTATTGCCACCTGATGTAACACAGATGACCTGTAGTCTACTTCCCAAGAATGTCCTTATTTCCCGCAAAAACATCATGAATTGTGTCCCCTCTTCCTTTCTCTCTGTCCTCTGAACTCACGACACTGGAACAGTGAGGTTTTATCTTATCATTCCGTCGTAACTCTAACTTTCAGTTCGAAACTCTTTATATTCATCTCCAAAGTCAGTTCCTAAGGTGGTGAACCACATGCCTATCCTATGAACTACCACATGTCTCAACAACAAACTTCTATATTAGTTTTTGTTTTATTTTGTCCTCTTTACCTTTAGAAAACGTCTGACATGGGACACTTCAGGAAAGGAGGCATGGCTTTGGCTCACAGTTTAAGTGATGGTGCAGTGTCTGATGTGCTTTGCTTGTGTGTTAAATAGTCTCAGCCTGGGAGTGCTGTTTTGGAAGGCTGTGGAATACCTGTAAGAGGTAGAGTCTTGCTGGCAGAAGTAGATCACTGAGGGAAGAGACTGAGGTAATAACCTCACTTCCTGTTCACTATCTGACTTCTTGTTTGCGGAGACCATATGACCAGTCCACTTCCTGCTGCCTCAGGTAATGATTTCCTTACCATGATACAGTGTATCCCCTCTGGAACTGTAACCTAAAATAAAACCTTCCTTCCTTAGGCTATTTCTTGTCAGGTATTTTGGTCACAGTGATGAGAAAATTGGATCACACAGTCTCATGGTGAGGAACTTATGATAGGATCATGATGAGGCTGGTCACATGCATTCATAGTCAGGACTGCAAGACGGTGGCACCACATTCAGGGTGAGTCCTCTCTCCACAGTTAAACCATTCTGAAAATGTCTCCTAGATGTGCTCAGAGGTGTGTTGCATAAGTATTAAATACCTCTTGATGCAGTGGTAGAATACCATGACCAAAGCAACTAGTGGGACAGTTTGTTCTGTTTACTATTCCAGCAGGAAGTCTTGTATCCCAGTCTGAAAGAATAGGTCCCCTCCCAAAGGACAGCCTGGGGGAAGAATGTTATGCCATTTTGTTCGAGTAAAAATGGATGTTGAAAGGAAAAGAGTAAAAGCTACCCTCTCGTGTTGCTAACCGTCATATTGAGAGGTCAGAAAAGAGGAGGGCAGGCAGCAGTTCTGAGGGAAAGAGAAAACGTGAATAATCACACTCATACATAGACACTGGCCTTCAGGGTGGATTGGCGTGGGCCGAGGGAGGTGAGTGGGAGAGCACACCCCCACAAGTCCCCAGTTTGACTCCAAAAACTGAAAGGATTATCTCTAAAGGCTGCATTGTTTTAAATTTTCATGTCCTTGAAATGATAAGAAATCAATCTGTTGATCTGGAAGCTAACTTCTCCAGAAGACTCATTCCTATGAAGAGGTAGTGAGGGTGCATTAAAAGGATAAAATTCTCTCCCTAGGGGATAGAGAGTCCTGGGGACCATCCCAAGCACCCACATGGGGCCTCACACTGCTGCCTGTAACTCCATTAGCAGAGGATCCATTGTCCTATTCTGGCCTCCACAGGTAGCACACAGACACGCAGAGCACTGATATGTATAGAGGCAAATCACTCCTACACATAAATTTTTAAAAAATCCATACCATAATTTCTAAAAATAACAAAGCCATTTGAAAGAATATCTAATGGATTATGTTTACACAAATATAATATATACATAACATTAATTCTAAATTGTATATTTGAAAAACATCACAAAATTGTATCTGATTTTGAAATATTTCCTGCTAAATACCTCACAGTAAAAGATTATTGTTAATTGTTTTTAATCTATTGTAATAGCACTATGGAATACTATACTAAAAGAAACAAACCATAGTTTTTAAAAAAAATCCTGCCTTGATGTTACTAGATTTTAAATTCTACATAGTTTAAATCAGTCTTTTTATAATTAGTACCCACTTTTGGTCAGTGGCTACTCTGTCACATGGAAATGTCCTGGGTATTTCTTTTATATAATACTTTTTACAGAGCTGTAGAAAACTACCTCTTCCATTTTTACTATTTGGAGTTCTGGGGAAACCATCTTGTCAATAAAAACATTGCTGTGTTTGCATAATAATTGACATCAAGCTGTAAAAGTGAAGTGCACCATTTCGGAGGTTAATGCTAGCACAGCGTTGGAAGCCATCAGAAAAGATGAGAGAGGAAAGCTCTCCCAGCTCCAAATAAAATGTCTGAGGCTTTTCCAAAGTTGCTGGCAACTGAGAGATGACATTCTACAAATCTATAGTGACTTCATTATCTGTTACCTTTTATTACCCTTCTGAGCCAAAATAAACCAAGGTATTATGTGACCTATAAAATTGTCTTAGACATCTTATCACTTACTTGCTGTCGATGTGAGCATACGGCAGTTATTAAAGATTATGCTGATGAGATTCAAAGGCCTCCAAATGTTATTTTACAGTGATGACAGCTTCCCCTTAATGGCTGCACTCATGAAAAAAGAAGAGAAGGCTAAAAGTGATGCCAGTGATAAGACTCCACAGGCAGCGTGATGAATGAAATTCAGGCTGGAGCAATCTTCTTCTCATGTCTGCTTCATTTTACTGGTGTGCATGCTTTACTTCCTCTGCTTCTAATAGTGGAAATTGGAATCCAGGAGCATTAAAGGGGTAATTTTAGTGCGGAAAACACCACTTCTTTATAGTTACACAAGATGCCTGAGTGTGATCTAGACATTCACAATCCATTGCTGACTTGATGAATGCTAGGAAGCAGGGAAGGAAAACTAAACAAGAAGTCCTTCTGACTATTGGACATCATTGATTTTTTTTATGAAACCCTCCAAGCAAAAGAAACTTGTTTAGCAGCTGGATTCTGTTTTCAAATAGATCCATTGTCAGTTTCTTTTCAGGCATCTTACTCTTTTTCTAGAATACACCCCTCGCATATGAGGAGTAACCAATTAGAGAACACCCAAAAACGTATGGAACCCAAGTGTGCACCGCTTAGCTTCCGATTACATTCTCACTAGGCCCACATGCTCCTCTATCCATTGTAAACATGCAAGCTGACCTGTTGGTGTGCTGCCCCTGGTGGGGTGGGGTGGGAACCAGCTCACCTAGCATTGTTTTTACCTCATTCTCTTCCTTTCATGACAGAACCCTTCAATCTCTTGCTCTTTCTCTCTTTCCTCCTCAGTATATGACGTGTTATTTATTACAGGCCGGCTGATCAAGCCTTCCTCTCTAGACAAAGGTTCATACCTTCCATTCCCATCTCTCTCCTTTGCCCTTGCCTTTCTTGCCTAGTCTCTAGCGACAACTATTAACTCCCTACTTCCATACTTTTCATTTGCCCACATGTATTTGCCATTCTGTACCTGGCTTCCTTCACTGATCCTGACACTTTCAAGGACTGTCCATGTCTTTGATGATGGCCTAACCCTCCC
Source organism: Phyllotis vaccarum (assembly GCA_033318265.1). Classification (NCBI taxonomy): domain Eukaryota; kingdom Metazoa; phylum Chordata; class Mammalia; order Rodentia; family Cricetidae; genus Phyllotis; species Phyllotis vaccarum. The sequence continues at coordinate 102,315,966 of JARWLC010000009.1, read as the reverse complement.
CTGCCTCTCGTTAGTGATCGCTTAACATGTCACTGTATACATGCAGCATGTGCTCCTCTCCAGTCACCTGTTGCTTCACACATGAGTTGATTCCATACCTCTGCTGTTATATCTAATATTGCTCTGATCCTGGAATATCAAAACTTCTTCAACAGACTGATTTCTATTCCTTTGGCTACATATCTACACGTGAAATACTTTTTAAAAGAAATACATAGTAATAGTAAGGAAATACAAAGTAATAAATGCTTTACTCTATAATAATTCTTTTAAATCTCCTGAAGTCATTATGATACTCATCATAAACATCACTACTCAACTGACCTTTTCCAATAAAATTTTCTATTTCTCAAAGAATAGCATTTAGGTTAGAAGAATAATTTCTCTATACCCCCTGAGGCCAACATAATGTCCCAGCTAAGCTAATTGCCATGCCTAGCCACAATGAATCTCCTCAAGAAGCAGCTCCAGCAAGCCACTTCTAAACATCACTACATTCGATTCATAGAATGATCTTAGAGACTGGTTTGGCCTAGAAAATGGGCAACAATGCACATATCAACAATCTGGTGGCCCAAGAGATGGAGATTCAATTTCACGAAGTTTATCAGGGTGCCTTCAGACACAGATAATTATAGGGCACAGAAAAGGAAGAAGGGATGAAGGGAAGGGGCAGACTGATCTGCCTAGATTATCAGGTTGGGGTCAGGCCCCATGGGGAGCTCTGCCTCTGGGAAGTCTCTTCTGGAGCATATAGGGGCCCAGAAATAAATGCAGGCTGCTCAGATGCAGATAGTGTGGCTTTCGGCAAGGCAGCTGTCTTCACCTGGGTTTTATTCCCAAAAGTGAAGACATTGATTGCTGTCAGCACACAAAACACCCAGCAGCCAGGGCATAAATTCTTCCTTGTCCAGAGGGGACTGGAGTACAACATCTTCCAATATATATATTACCATATTGTTATTCTTGCTTCCAATTCAGATGTTTTGAAGGACTTTATAGAATTTAGGAGGCTTTAGTGGGCTTTCCAAGTGCTATATTCACTTTGCAAGAAAGGTTTTATGAGTAAATCCATTATATGTACCAAATAAACAGCTTGTTCACTAAATCTTGCCTATGATGCATTTGGAAATTAGTTTCTTTACAAATCCCAGGACTGCTTTTCTTTATTCTCATCCAGAAAAGATTCAACAAAGTGATATAATACGATTTTAGATTCTCAGAGGTAAGAAGTAAAACTAAAATCAGATAATTCCAGAAGTTGTTCACACAGAACAAATTTAAATAAACTCTTCCTTTTCACTTATTCAGATGAAACCAGTGTGGCCAAGAGAAGTTACATTTATCAAAATTGTATATGCCATGGTTAACTTGAAAATTTCTAGTTTGTGTATAAAAGGCACATTACAAATCTGTTTTAGTTATATGTCATTATATAATAAAGTGCCCCATAGTGGGTCAAATAATAAACTCTTTTATATTTCCCTTGGATTATGAAGCCATAAGTGGCATAGTGGGGTTTCAGATAAATCTTTCTTGGGCCTATGTTAAGACATTGTCCAGGCTGCAGTCATTGGAAGATCTCCCTAGAACTGGAAGGTAAACTTATGTGGTGGCTTGCTGGAATCACTGAGTTACCACAGCCACACACCTGGGTGTTTTGCCTGGCTACTTGAGTTTTCTCACACCATAATATCTGGCAGGTATACCCCATGGACTGGGCAAGCATTGAGCTGTTTTTTTTTTTTTGTTGTTGTTGTTGTTTTTTGTTTTTTGGGTTGTTTTTTTTTTTTTAAGCAATGTAGCCGCACAACTTATGCTCAATTCACCAGTTATTTATAACCTACTCCTGGATATCAGAACATTAAACCTAGTCTACACTTACAGTAAGTGGAGACCATATATTTGTGGGACTTGGACATGGTAAATGCTTTAAGAATCTGTAGATTTGTTTTAGAACCAGCACAGTATCAAATAACTTAAAGCAGCCTGTGTGCTTCCTTTTAAAGCCTTTGACCACAAGTTGGAACCGTTATCCAGTATAAGTATTTTTTGACTTCTGTTCAAAGTAGATCCTCCTGTGCAAGGCAATGTTTTCTTAGTTATTATGGTAGTTTGAATGAGGATGGCCTCCGTGGGCTCATACATTTGAAAACTTGGTTTGCACTTGGTGAAAATGTTTGAGAAGGATCAGGAGGTGTGGCCTTGTTGGAGGAGCTGTGCCACTCCAGTCAGACTACCTCTGAATGGGGGGTTCTGGTCTCTCTCTCTCTCTCTCTCTCTCTCTCTCTCTCTCTCTCTCTCTCTCTCTCTCTCAACTTTTGGTAATGATGCAAAGATGTGAGCTGTGGGGTATTCCTGCTGCTCTGCCTTTGCTCTGCTCTCATGGACTCTAACCCTCTGAAACTGTAAGCCCAAGCCTTGGACATGGTATCCTATCACAATCATGAAATAATCAAGATAGTTATAAACATAGTCACCTATTATAAAGTAATTACAGTCAAGTGAATATTCATTTGTTCATTTACATGAAGGCTATTTTCAAATGCAACAATGAATCTTTTCATCTTAATACTGTTTCCTGAATGCTCGTTAAATAGGAACCATCCATGCATCAAACTGTTTGGTATGCATATAAAGGATCCATCAAATATGTCCTTATTTGTGTCAATAAACAAATAGAGAATAAAGGAAAGGCATTCCAGATTATGATAAGGGTACATATCAGGACATGGCAAGCATTATGTAAGTGTAATACAAAATGGGAAATTAGGAGAAAGCATGTAATCTTAACGACTGTAGAAAGCCTAACTAACAACATGATGCTTGATGTATACTTGAATCAATCTGAACTATCTGAACTATAGATGTGAAGTATTGCAGGGAGTGGTGAGAAAGGAAAGTAGAAGTACCTTTAAAGGAGTTCCTGGGACATTTGAGGGATGTTAATAGTTTCAATTTAGAATGTCACCCATGTGATATGTGTTGGTTCCCAAACATTAGTGCTGTTTTAGAAAATTATAGAACCTTATTGATGAGAGGTTGATTAACAGAGTTAGGACACTGGGGCTGAGCCAGTGTGGGTTATAGTCACACCTTACTTTTCCAGAGCTTTCTTCTTTCTTTCTGCAAATACAATGTGGCGAGCTGTCATATCACATGTTCTCACTTCTCTGAACTCGGCCATGCCTTCCCTTAAAGAGTGGACAGCAACTCTGCATCTGAACTTTGTTAGCCAAAATAAGTCTTCTCTTCTCTGACTTACTTCTGTCGGGGATTTGATGACAATGAGAAGAGTAATCAAGGTATCTTTTGAGTTTTCTTACATGAGTTCTATACTCTAAGATGCTAATTCTTCTTGGGTATCTCTGTTATATTTATCAGAGTGAACAGCATCAAAACAAAACTGGGCAGGAAAAGGGGAAGTTGCACGTGTACTTTTGGGCAGAAGAGAGGTAAAAGAGCAAAAAGTAAACACAATATTTGTGGCCTTTGGACACTGTGCTAAAAGCTGTTGTTCTCTATGCTCATTACTGAAATGTTCTGCTTTTTTTCTTGTGAAGAACTGTTGGAACATTCACAATAAAAAAGTAAATCCTTACAACTACCAAAGTATTCAGTCATCATAAGCTGTGGCCTCTGTAATGTCTTCTTTTAGTGAGTAAAGGGGACAGTAGAACCTTTAATCATCCATGTATCAGCTCTTCAATATAGTAGTTGACAGTAGCTTGGTAGAAATGACATTGCTTCATTTTACTTTGATAGGAAATTAACTTTATTATCTATTTAAAGTTTCTTTTGAATGTATTTTTCCTTATTTATTATGAGAACCAAAATGTCATCTGCCTGATTAATTGAATGATGAAACAATTAGGTGATATTCAATATACTATTTTATAATTAATAGTCTCTATTTTTTATAAAAAGTCCTGAGTAGAAGACTTTCCATGTTGGATTTTATTTTTGTGTCTAGTTGAACATTGTTAATCCAAAGTTAATTTCCTATTCTTATTCTCTCTTTGATTTTAATATTTCAGGTTTATGTCTTTATGACCCAATATCCCTGCATTCTTCAAATGAAACCTAATTGAGATAATTATTAAAATAAGTTTTGAGACAAATGACAAAAGGAAAACTTTTCAGGATCCTCTAGAAAATTTAATTCATTGGTTGCATTTTTCAATTCCCCCAAAGAGAGTTTAATTTATAAAACTGAACTTTATAAGAGAAATAATATCTAATTTTCCCTTTCAGTCTACTTATCTGCCCACTTTTCCTCATTAATATTATTTTATTTGTATAACTATGTAAAATAGCATCCGTATTGATGGTTAATTGAAATTCAATTTGAATTCTTTTCACAAGTGTTCATGTTTTGCAAATATTTATGGCCACAACCGAGTCCAAATTCTTTACATTATGCTTATTGGCTTACATGGCTTTGGAGGCTGGGGTTTTCTATGATTTACCAGACACAGGCTTAGAGACAGGATGATACAATTCAATCAAACACAAGCTTGAGAACAAGTCGGGGTCTAGGACTGGAGCAAAGACATGAGACCAAAAGATCCTGCTTTCTGAGAAGAGGAAAAAGTTGATGTCCTAGCTCAGGGGGAGAGAAGGAAGAGAAAGAGGGAAGGGGAAAGATGGAGAAGGGAAAAGGGGAAAGACATGACTCGATCTTTGTGCTCCCTGAGTCTTCTGTGGAGGAGTCCTGCCTGCTCCTTCACTGACTGTGTATCTTCAGTTTCTCAGTTCGCTTATTTAAATGCTTCTTTCTTTCAGACTCTTAACATATATACCCAGAAATGATGTTTTAGTAACTGGCAAGTTGACCAAAAGTTGGCCAACAGAAGCACCTATCAGTGTTTTGGGTTTTGCTGTTGTTTGTTTAGGGGTATGTGTGTGTCTGTGCGTGTGTGTGTGTGTGTGTGTGTGTGTGTGTGTGTGTGTGTGTGTGTGTGTATGTGTATACACGTGTGTACACTGAAATTAGATGTGAGCTAATTTGGGTGTTTATGTCTCCGCTATTTGTTAAATCTTATACAGTGTCTTGCTGCAGTAACTTTTTCTGGTGAGACCGGACTAAATGATTATTCACCCCAGGTGATATCCCAGAACCAATCCCAGAACAGGAATGTCCAACTTGGGAAACCATTGAGTTTATTATGCTTTCTTACTTCTAGAGCATTGGTGAGGGATTAACAAGTGTGTGAAATACCCCCAAATACCTGTCTCCCTGAAAATATCACCCCATGATGGATGATGACATCATGGAAGCTACATCATGGGGGAGGGTTGCACTTTCCATTGTTTTTCCTTTTTCAATAGAGCACAGCATCTCCCAGGATCACTTACAGTTCTGGGAAGTAGGCAGCATTACCTGTAATCCCAGATGAGAGCTTCAGAAACCTGTCCTTTTTCTACTGGGAAATATCAATAGTTTCATTACCATTACTATATACTTTGCTGTCACTATGGTTCTATTCTAGTTACTGGATCAAGTGAATATCTACTGCAAGGGAACAACAAGATATTTCAAGAGGAAATAATGTCAAAAATGTGTCTATTTTAAAGATGTTCTGATACCTACTTTTCCATTGTCATGCATTATATGATAAAAATTGTTTTTCTAACTATACGATTTTAAAAAGTTTCTGCTGTTTATTCCAAATAAGACAGTGACAGAAGACACAATGATGTTCAGCTATATCCAGAATAGCAGAGAATCTGACATCCTCGATGAACAAAACAGTAGCTGTTGTTACATAAGGTTGGAGGCATTCCTTGAATACATCTCAGTGTGTTTAAAATCACTAGTATGAATGGAGATCTTATAAGCAATGTTTAATTAATATAGGTAGATTAGAAGGAAGTTGCATTTCTTCAGTGCATTATGTACTGGGTAACAGACACAGGAACAACTACTTGCAGAGGATTTGCCTAGATTGAATGTATTACTTTATAGGGATTTTTAATCAATCCGCAGTGTCTTTTTCATACAAACATTGGATATAATGGGCTGTCAAGGCAATGTCCATTTTATATATGACTCTACTGAGAGATAGTAAGAAGAAGAGCCCCAAATCACACTGCAAAATTAATAAAATTTGCTGGAATATAGGAAATTTTAATGAAAAAGAAGTTTATCTAATTTGAAATATGTATGTGTGTGTGTGTATGCCAGTGCTCTGAACTTCCATATATATATATTCTCTTTTACTTTCTTTGCTTCTTGGCCATGTGTTTATTGCCCTATGCACCTGCTGCCTACTAGCTATTTGATGGCAATAATTATTGGGCTTTTATGAATTCTCCCAGTTGAATCTGTGAAGGTTGATAGT